>OZ010571.1:78814998-79414998 GCA_963932145.1 Acanthosepion lycidas | reverse complement strand
AATGAACACTGCATTCTCTCTCTCTCTTTCTCTCTCTCTCTCTCTCTCTCTCTCTCTCTCTCTCTCTCTCTCTGCTAACCTGGAGAGATGTACAGTGGGTTGATTTAATTGACCATATGTCAGTATTAATTAATCTCACACTGGTCAGATACTACGATGAGAATAAACCTTCGACTTTATTTAAAATTTAATTAATTTTTATTCCGAGCAACAAAAAAAATAAAGAACAATTTCAACACTTCGTCTTGTAATATCATCCTGTGATATTCTTTGTATATGTACATTTTTTTTTTTGTTGTTGTTTTTTTGCTCACCAATTTCACAAACCAGAGACTAGATTAATTTATTTTCATTTTTGTAAATGTATTTTTACCTATCGTTGTTGTGAAAATTTTTTATTTTTCAAAATCTTTTACTTTTGGACTGATCTGTTCAGAACGATAGGTAAATTGAGGTGTAGAAGTTTTCTTGGATCAAAATTCAAATTTAGCTCGTCATATAAATCACACCTCCACACTTTATATCTATGGTAAATATTAAACCAAACTGCATATCTACCATTCACTGTTCATTATTTAGGATCACCAGACTTACGTTAGGTAAAATAATGACATTGAAAAGAGTTAAACAATCCTAGAGCATTTCTTACACATAACATTCTGATATACTGATCACTTATCTAGGAAATCATACCACTGTACATTCCATGTCTACACCATTAAGCCAAAAGTGATATACATTTATTGTTTTAATATGTTACATTATATCAGTTCACAAAAATGGTGTTTAGTATGAAATAAGATAGGTCTTTGAGCTATAGCACATATGCACAGATGAATCCAACCTGCACATTTATAAATCTACCATTCGTCCGTACATTGAACACTGCTGGCATATCGGGTTTGGTGTTCCAGTTGTACATTTCGGGATTCTTGACAAAATTCAAAAAAGCATCTGTAATGTAACTGATCCTGACCTGGCCTCTTGACTTCAGCCACTTTCTCACCGACATGATGTGTATTTATTGTGGGTACCAACGTCAAAGAAAAAACAAAAATAACCGGCATATTAAAAAAAAATGTGAAAAGTGTTACAAAATGAATCATTTTAAAGATATGAGTAAATCCAAAAAGAAAAAAGTAGAGACATCCAACAAAATGAAGAGCTAATATGTATGTATGTCATTTCATTGACAAAAGAAATGTAAAGTCAAATTATACAATCTCTTAGAGAGAGGGAGGAAGATAGCAAAGAGACAAAAGTTCCCAGAAGAAGTATCAGTGAAAATAAAGAGATAAAACCTCTTCGGTACAGGGAAATGAAGTGACTCATTTTGATATGAAGTCACAAAAACTATAAATAGCTACGGCTATTACCCATGAGCGAGTTGAGTGAATACTATTTCTCGCTTTCCCTACATATAGGTGAATATGTGGATTGGGTGGTTTTGATTCTATAATAAAACTCTGGTAAGCAATTTTATTGTCCTTGGCCTAGCACACTTCGTAGATCAGCAAAATACCAGCACTGCACATGCACAAAAACATTCCACGTTCGATTAAGCTAAACATATCGAATGCCATTCTGCAAATGTTATATGATTATTTGGACGCATTTTAAAGAAAGAAAGAAAGAAAGAAAGAAAGAAAGAAAGAAAATGTTGTTCATGTTAATTTACAATAATTTTTATGTTGAATGCAGTGAGAAATAGGAAGAATAATCCCAGCCTTAAAATTAACATTCACATATTCTTGTATCAACTTAACATGATCATCCGCGTGCAACACTGGTGTCAATCCTCCCATTATCTCTACCACCCAATAGTAGATAGATAGATAGATAGATAGATAGATAGATAGATAGATAGATAGGACGAAAGAATGATTAAAGCGTTTATGCTACAAACTTTCAATTGACTGCCTAAGTGTTGGGATATTTGCTGTTTTGAAATGTTGATATCATCTTCTTTACACTAATAAGCACTCACCTTCTTATTCCTTATCTTAATCTAAATAGCCATCTATATCTGCAAGAATACTTTCTGAATATTTTATTTATCTTGTTATTTTTTCTGTACATTTTGTCCTGAGAGAAAAATCGAAAAAAATCTTACTAAGCAAGACATCAAATGATGCACCTCGCACTGAGTACAAATTACCTCACAATGAAAATTTTAAGAGGTTATATATGTATGTATGCATTTATGTATATATATATATATATATATATATATATATATATATATACAGAGAGAGAGAGAGAGACCGTGTTCAGACTGAATGAACACTGTATTGTATTCGTCAGTTTCAAACATTAATGCGATCTTCAGTCTATATATATAAACGCAATCCAAAATTTACCTTACTTCGCTTATAAATATACAAAATTTTTAATGAAATAGTACAGACACACGCACTCATGTATGTATATATATATATATATATATATATATATATATATATATATATATATATATATATGTATATATATTTATATAAAGTAATAACGCAGTGTTGATAACCTATGTTCATTCTGTCTATATCTATAATATAGAATATAATTTATTTATTGATTTTTATCACTTTAAACGTTATTTTAATGGATACTCATATTAGAGTAGACGCTTCATTTATTTATTAAACAGTATATTTAAGTGAGTGCATATTTTCTTTAATAAGACTTCACGAATATTCAGGCCGGCAGACAAAAATGAATAAATATACTGTTTAATAAATAAATGTTGTGTCTACTGAAATATGAGTATCTACTAAAAATAACGTTATATATATATATATATATATATATATATATATATATATATATGTGTGTGTGTGTGTGTGTGTGTGTGTGTGCGTATGTGTTTGTGTGTGTGTTAACGGTTGTATTACGTTATGAATTCTATAATCAATAGTTTGGTCAAAAATATACAGTAATTGAATATTTGATAGATATTTTACGTGACATGTTCATAAGCAACTTTGAAAACCGAAAAAGTAATATTTATTAATCTTAACTTTCTATTTACTTCACTGTAATGTGTAATGACGGCAATATTATTGTTATGGAGAACGTGCGAAGGCGGACCACTGGCGCTTCATAACCAAATGCTGGGTAAATAGAAATAGTCAGCCTGGGATGCAGTCCAATCAAGAGAAGGTAAACTCCGACTTTCAGACTCCACTGCCGTGCCGCCATATCTAGAAAAAGGATGCCTACTATTATTATTATGTACAAAGATCATCTTGATACGACATAAAATCAACCAGATCGCATTGGAATAAGAAAATTATTTTCTGGCAGTCTTCTGTATCGAGATGTTTTCCTCTCAGTTTTACTGCCTTGAAAATACGCATTTGAAATCGGTTATTTTTTATATATCTGGAGCTCTACTGCACACATCTCGTAACGGCGAGAAATGCGTGAGAACCACATTCACTTGATATGGCCACGAGTTGCTTGCGATGTTTACCTTAGTTTGATGCTGTGTGAAAATCGAACCCTTGATACTTGCAAATATATCTGCTAGACATACATCATGCTGACCTTGTTATTATTTGTATAAATGTAAAGATTAACATATTTTTAACTAATAATCATTTAAGATGACTTGTACTAATCTTAAATCCTTTTTACGTGTGTAGCACTTTTTTTATATTAATGAATGATTTATCTAAATAATAATCGCGATAATAATAATAATAATAATAATAATACATCGACACAGTCAGATGTCGCCCAAAGTCGAGCCATTATGAATTCTATGATCTTGTTGATGGTTACATAGTATGTGCTAAGTCAGGACAACTGTTACTATCATGAATGGACTTGTCCACTTATGTTAAGTAGTCATGGGTAATTGTCTAGTAGGGGGATAAGATAATACTATTGTAGTGACTTCTCTAGGTGAGTACTGAATATGCGTTGAATAGCAGGAGAGACTGATTGGCAACCAGTCTACTGCAGAAATAATGGCAACTTACTGCCGTAAATAATATTCTGCTTCGTCAGTCATGTATCGAAAGATACATGATCACCCAAGAGTGTATCACATGTGACACTTAACTGACTGTGTTTGATCCTGACTGGGTACTCTAAACTTTTGGCCTTATGGCAAAACTAAGCTACGCTTAAAAGATTAAGTGGTGTAATGGTTAGCAAGCTTGTCTCGCTAAATTAATTACGATTGAGTAGTGAGTTCGACCCTCACTGGATGCCCCATACATTTGGCCTTGTGCCACAACTAAGATACGCTTAGTAAATTGCCATAATATGAATAAATTGAAGAAGCTTACTCAAAAGAAAAAAAATAAAGTCAATAGAATGGGGATTGTGATTCAGGGGCAATTGTACGACTATTCTGTGTTCGACAATATTGAGAAAAAAGATCGCCATCTATTCTTGAAAATAAAATGTTTAAAATGCTCTTGGATTTTGAAATCCAAATAATCAATCAATCCTAGCAAGAAAACCGTTTCCGGTACTTTTGAATAAGGAGAAGAAAGTCTGCTAAAGATTACATTTTTTTACCAACAGCTTTTATATTTAGGAAAGAAAAACATCAAAAATATTTTAAATGCTAAAAAAAGTTGTAGAGTCTGAGGCCCAGAGTCGTGTTGATAATAATTGGCATACTGGAATTCTTCGAAAGCATTAGAGGCAGAGGTAGAAGAAATTAAGAGAAATTAGGAATCCGGAGAAATATTCTGAATCTTTTCTTATGGTATTGGCAAGAACACTGACACAGGAGAAATATAGAGGTATGCTATCAGTGAACAGCAGAAACTTAGTGTAAACATACAATTGCAAAAATATATAATAATATGCAGGGAAGTCTTTATAAGAAAAAATATCTACTACCTTCCAAAAATGTTGATTACGTTTGGGTTTTTTAATATTGTGTGCCAGTGTAGCAAGTTTGGAATCATCTCCGACCAGTTATATCTCGGCATTAATAATGAGAACAACCGGCTAAAAGTTCTTGAACGTTGCCAAGAAATCTAAGAGTAATTCCGTGCAAGACGCGACTTCAAATTGAGAGTTGAATGCAAAATAAAATGGATGAGAATTACATAGTAGAAACAAGTACTTTCTAGACGTTGACAAAGAAAAACATGAACCACTTAAATATGAGTAAAGTAAATTCACTTTCAATAGATTTCTAATATTCATTAATGCAAAATATTGAAAGCTAGAAACAGCTTTTCAAGATTTAACTAATATACAGGGTGTTTCAAAAAGAATACGCCAAAATCATCACGTGATGTGTCAAAAACGAAAAAAATTACAAACCTCTAGCATGAACACATGTGTTGTATATACATTCAAGTTTCATTTCATGTTTTATAAGTGCTCAATGTGGCCACCACCGGCAGCGCGGACAACATCAAGCCGATATGAGAATTCCTCCCAAATGCGCCTCAGCATGTCACGGTTGCAGCTGTTATTCGATCTTTCAAGTAATCGATACTTGCTGAAAGTGCTGGAACATAAACTTGGTCTTTAACATACTCCCACAAGAAAAAGTCACACACAGTGAGGTGCGGGGATCTGGCAGGCCAAGCACAGAGAGCAAGGTCTTTAGCACCTCTCCTCCCAATCCATCGCTGAGGCACATTTTAATTCAGATAAGCTCTAACCCCGAGATGCCAATTGGGGGGGGGTGCTCCATCTTGCTGAAAAATGAAGTCATTCGAATCTGCTTGCAGTAAAGTGAATAGAAAGTTTTGGAGCATTTCGAGATAGGTTTGTCCTGTAACGGTGTTTCCTTCAAAGAAAAAGGGACCATAAACCTTGTCTTGAGACACAGCACAGAAGACGTTCACTTTAGGGGAATCTCTTTCATGCTCAACAGTTTCATGTGGGTGCTCTGTTCCCTAAATGCGCACATTGTGACGATTGATTGTGCCTCTCAAATTGAAATTCGCTTCGTCACCAAAAACTAAAAGTGAAAAGAGAGTTTCATCACCTTCCCCCATCTCTCGCATTGACTCACAGAATGTCCTCCGCATCACCTTGGCATCATTAGTAAGTGCTTGGACGATGTATAGTTTGTATGGTTTCATGTGTAATCGTCTCTTTAACACACGCCAGACAGCGGTATGAGGGATGGCAAGCTGAAGACTTGCTCGACGTACGGACTTACGTGGGCCGCTCTCAAATGCATCAAGAATCCTCTCCACTTGCTCCTCTGTAACACGTGGTCTTCCAGGACTCTTTCCTTTGCACAGACACCCACTCTCTTTAAACTGTTTAACCCACCGTCGAATGCTCTCACGATGGGGCGGATCAATGCCGAATTCTGTTCTGAAAGCACGCTGCACCGTGACAATGGCGTTTGTTTTCGCGAACTCAAGCACGCATAATGCCTTCTGCCGAGGAGTCGCCATTTTGATTGATCTTCCCACAATTCAGCTGCACCAGAAGCGGTGAAACTGACACCTAATCAAACTTTGATAAGTACTCTATCAAATAACCACTGATTCAGTCCACTACAATGCTATAGACCTGAAAAAACAGCGTAATGATTTTGGCGTATTCTTTTTGAAACACCCTGTATTACTAGTATCAAACATCATTAATTGCTAACTTCTAATGTATACAATTTTCTTACATTATTTACATTATTCGAATTGTTATCCTCATCTTCGTTGCCATATTCACAACGTTTCAAGGACACATGGCCCAGTGGATAAAGGCGTTGGTTACGTCCAGTGACAAGACCCAAAGAATTGTGAGTTCAATACCTGGCTACAGCAGTGGTGAAGTAAAAAAAAAAAACGTGGATTGTTAATTTAAAGGGAAATAACTGAGACATCCGGAAGAGGCATGAACTAGAACAATCTACCCCAGTGGACGAAATAAATGGTTCGATTCGAAATTCCAATCACCTGAAGAAGGCTGGACCGTACAATGGCCGAAACGTTGTGAATATGCCAATAAATAAAGATGAGGATAACAGTCCAAATAATATAAATAATGTAAGTAATCATAATACCTCATCTCAGAGATATAGACAGATATAATTCATTTAAAATAAATATGACACGTTTACCTAACATAATCCCCGATATTTATAGTATTTTCTGAGGCACTTAATTCCTGAAATACTACATTTTATACATGCAACAAAAAAGCACATACATAGTTTTGATATAGTTTCCCTCTGATTTTTCTATAAATTTTTTCATGGTAATTGTTGGGACGAACATTCTTCTTTGGTACCTCGCATTTGCGAATTTAAGCACAGTACTAGATTAGCATCCACGTCTTATCATTTTACACTTGAATTTGCTAGATACAACCATACATTATCTGATAACAATTTCTTCTCTCGCAATTCTCTTGCTTTCCAGTCAGTTTTGATCTTCAGAAATTTAAACACAATATCAATAGTTACATTCTGTCTCTTTGAGTCCTGATTATTTAGTGTCCTCACCCATAATAAAGATTTTCTTCAGGTTTATTCACTCTCAAGTAACCATCTTACGTCTTAATGACTTTATTTCCTTGCTTGGATTGAAATGATTTTGAATAAATATTTATCTTGCGAAGCCAAATACCTTTACGCTTGTTGTCACCGATTTCAACAATCTGAGCAAATGTAGTTTTGTTTAGAATTGCAGAACGAGGTTAAATTGACAGTGTATATTTTATTTTCAAATAACATAATCAAAGCCAAAACTTACTAAAAATTTCATATACACATTTTCAAGAAAAATAGGTCAGATACCTTCATCGCTAAAAGAACTATGTCAGCTTTTTATCAATATTTTTCCTCAAAATTCCTTTTAACCAGCTGACATTGGCAAAATATATATATATATATATATTTCACTTCCCAAACCGTTAGCCATTATAAAACCTGCACAAATTATATATATATGCATATATACACACACACACACACACACACACACACATATATATATATATATATATATATATATATATATATATATATATATATATATATATATATATATATATATATATATATATATATATATATATCACCCGCAAAATTGATGAATAACAGTTCAATATGAGAATTCGGAGAACTGAGTTCGAATTCAAGATAAGTTCGTTACATTCACTTAGGCGCAAATATCCTTGGAAAACTATGAATGTCTCTTCTACCCCCCTCCCCCAGCTATCTGTAAATAGTAGGAGATACTGAATCCTATAGCTGGGCACCTCGAGCTTGTCATGCTAGAACAATTGCGACTGAGTAGTGAGTTCGATCCTCACTGGGTACCCCATACTTTCGGCCTTGTGCCACATCTAAGCTAAGCTTAGAAAATGAATACTGAATCCTATAGCTTTGTTTGGCAACCTCTAAATTCAAAGGGCGGATGTCCTTTTTATAGGAGCCCACAGCCAACATACAGCTAGGAGAAGGAAAACTCTTGTTCAAAAACCCTGCGATTGTCGCATGTTCTAACAAGTAGCATACAGTGTAGTAGTACAGGACTTGATGCTATGATAGAGTGAGTGTGCATTTCAGGGTAGTGTATTAATCATTTAAACAGTTCACTTTATGCATCTATTGATGCATGATTAAATAAGTAGCCATGACCTTTATTAATTTAATGTGTTTCATGATTTATTTAGTTTCATCAAATAATTTCCAATTCAAAAAATGCGGAGTGATGTTTCAATTTTAAATTCTATGTTTATTTCTTTTCATTAGTTTTAAAAATGTCACTTGTATAGCTGATGGTGTTTTTTTTAGCTTATAATATATATCCAATTAAAAATATTAGTAATAATTAGTTTTGGCTGTGACAGATTTTATTATGCAAGTAAAACCCAGCACGAAATCTTATTTATAAATATATCCAAGAGATACACGATATAGAAATATTTGCTTCACACAGTATCCAATATCTTCTTTTTTTTTTTCCCGTGTCGTGTTCCTTCAGGATGTTAGTGATCATGGCTTTCTTTGGTTTTCTGTCCTTTGTATCTCTTAGTAAATTATATTCTTTTCGCTATCTCTCCTTATCCCTAATCTGTCAACTATTCCATATAATCCTTAAGTAGGGTATGTGCTGGTTTCTCCTGTCTCTTTTGTCTCTTTAATATATCCTGTCAGTGTAAAATGTTCTAAGCCCTCTTTCCTCATTATGTGCTCTAGAAATTTCAACTGTCTCTTTCTCGTGTTAAGTGAGAGGTGCCTTTTTTTCTGTTTCCATTTTCTCTAAAACTTCATCATTGCACGTATGTTCAGTCAATGGTATTCGCGGCATCCTTCTGTAGAACTACATCTCTGTTGTCTCAACTCTCTTCTCAGTTCGTGAGAAGACTGTCGGTGTCGCATTTTCCATTCTCTGTTAAAACATTTCCTAGAAAATTAAATTTGTGTACTTGTTTGATTTTTCCATATCTAGTTTGTAATTTGGATGTTGTCGGGTTGTTATTTTTGCTGACAACCATGCATTCATTCTTCTTACAATTGATGTTTCGCCCTTTGTTCTCGGTTTCATTTACTAAATTCCGTAGGATTTCCTATATTTGCCTTTGTGTTTGTCATTAATACTGTCATCTGCCTATCCAGTGTTCTTACGATTGAAACGGTAGGAATTCTAATTCTCTCAAAATCACATTCACTCTAAAAATTTAATCTCAGTAATTTATTATTTCCCAGGTTGTGAGTTCTTTGCCATTTTGAAATTTTCCTCATTTTCTTGAAGATTTTCAAAGGTTCCTCCAATTTTGAATGTATCTCGTTTTGTGGCTTTGTCATCAAGCCTAGAACTAGGAATTCCTCGTTGTTTTTAACGCAAATAATTGGTACATGACTTCTAGAGTAGGAATTAAAAAAAATCGTACTGGCAACTAAAAACAACCTTCATCTTATTGAAAATATATCATATAAACAAAGCATTTGAAAAAATATATTACCTCACTTGGCTATTATAAAGTTGTCATTTGGAATGAGATTTTGTAATTGACCATTGGTAATCAACGTGTTAATGACATTTTCTGTTATATTTATATTTGGAAACACTGATGCTATTTCATTTATTTTGTTTGTTTGAAAAAATTCTTAGCAGGGTGAGCAATAATTGACTTCACATTCTGTAAGAAGAAGTATTGCCTTTCATGGTTTTCTCTCTAAAAGTATTGTGATCTTGAACAAGGCACTAAGTTTACTCCATATATCTTGACACAATCGACACTAAAGGGACCTCTAATTTTATTGTCTACAATATTAGCGCAAAACAATACTCCACGCCTACTTTTAAACTTTATTGGTTCACTTTTTTAAACTTCTTAACCATTTATCACTAAGAGTTATTGTTAAAAATAATTTTTCATACACTTCTTCACAAAGCTTACACGTCTCTCTTTGTACATTTTTACGTAAATAATGTATTTTGATTGCTTTAGCCAATATTACCATTTTTTCTCTGTTTAGTCTCAACACCAGTTTCTCGAAATGTTTTCTTGTTGACGAATCAACTTTTCTTCTTTATTACCCTTTTAATTTTCCTCAAACCTCTTAACATTCTTAAAGACAATTGTCTTTGTCTTAGCTCGACAATGTTTTTATTTTCATTGTTCTGTGATCTCTGTTTAACTTTTTCTCAATTTCCAAAGTTGTGTCTCCATCACTCAGTAACTTTACAAGGTCTTCTTTCTTTTTTGAGATTATAGCGTTCTTATAACCCATAGCAATGGTTATATATTTGAAATTAAAAAATAAATATCAATAACTGTACTATTATATATATATATATATATATATATATATATATATATATATATATATATATATATATATAGTGTGTATTGGAGCAGCACAGCATTATTTAAACATATATTAATAAATATAACAAACAAAGAATGTCTATTATGTCTGATCATGAGTTGTTCTAATGTTCGAATGTTTGCTTTAATATCTAGTGAAAATAAAGACAAAAATTGTCCAACATTTGGATATTTTTTTATTAATTTGATCCTAAGCTTTCGGCTCACATGAGCCATTCTCAGTGTGTTTATACAGACATTGCATCAAATACATTGGTTCTGTTGTAATACTTCCGTCTATCACGTGGTATGACGTCATATAAGCGCATCTTGAACTTACGATCTGCGTCTGCTATTCCGCGACCGTTAACGTTGCATAACACTATTCCATTTCAAAATAACAAAATATCATTTTTGACGATGGATATATTTGTTTCATGGCTGTATAACCACTCTGAGGATGGCTCAAGAAGGAGGAAGCTTATAATTAACATCAGGAAGAGGCAGATGAAATTTCTGTGACACGTAATGAGAAAGGAGGTCCTGGAGAATCTGATGCTCACAGGTCGAATAGAGGGAAAAGCAGAGAAGCGAAAGCAACACATGACATAACTGGCGGATTTAAGCAAGTGGATGGCAGAACGTGGTCTGTGGAAGCTGGCAGAGACACGAAACTTATTGAGAGTCATAAGGGATAGGAGGAAATGGAGAGCCACGATCGCCTACGTCCTGAAAGGACACAGCGCATAAAAAGAAAGAAAAAAGATTACCATATTTATTTGGAAAACATTTACTGGTATTAAAAAAACACTTATGTTGTACATAATTCAATCGGTACTTCTTAGGCATTGTTTTGTTTATAATTTGACTCCGATAATTTAAGATTATCTATAAATATAATCTGATTTTTTACTTGCACAGGCTGAATGCTTTAAAATAAATTTTTGCATTTATTTGGGTTACAATTTTGGTTCAACAAAGAATTTCATATAGATATTAAGAGGATGAATGAAAAACTTGAAATTACTTCTTTCTCTCGAAATTTTCCTAAATTTAAATAAATGCTTAGTATTAGGTTGGTGTAAAAATAATGACGTAATAATGTCGTTTTTTGACGTTAAAAAAATACGTCAAAAAACGACATTATTACGTCATTATTTTTACACCAACCTAATAATTATTTTCTATATTAGTACTTTGCAATTTAAATGCTGTTCTCACAAAAGTGACATTTGAATGTCCCTATTTCTCGTTATGAACTTTTCTAATTATACAATTAACTTGATTAATTTCCTAATTAACTACCTATTGTTTCCACTGGCCTTTCTGGTTGTACATTGTTTGTAGAATTTTTGTTTTAAACCGTTTCCATCTTTTTTTTAAATTCATTTTAGCTTAGCCTTAAATTGTTAGACGTAGTGCTACTTCTTAGCTTTAAAAAGTGGAAAATAATTGAAAATAATGAGCTCAGCTCCTCCCAAGAATAGCGACAGCGAAAAGACAATTTCTTCCAGCATTTTTTATTAAGTTTCTTCATGTTTTTCTTCACATCGTTGTCTCTTTTGTCTTGCCTTTTCTCGCTCTTTGTTTTTTGTTTTTTTTTTACATTTAACTTTCTACATTTCTTTATTTCCTTTCATCTTGTTCATTGTTCTTCTCTATTTCCTTCCCTGAATCATTTCATCGAGTTTTGTATGTTTACTATGCGAAATGAAACAAAGAAACTCGCCCAATACATGTTGAATCATTCAATTATTCGTTTAATTAATACGTGAACAATTCTTAGTAACCAGTGCAGGAGTACTTTTTATTGCGGGCGCTAGCCATATAAAAATATACCTGCATGCAACGAGACTCGGTGGCGCTTCTACAAGTTAATATAACATCAGACATTGGGTTGTGTGAAGCAAAGCAGAAAGAAGCCTGAAAAATGTTCTTTAGCAGAGATATCTCAGAGTTTAACGCGCATGACGAGTTAGAGCCAAGAAAAATACACAAACGTTCAATAATACGGAACTAATCAAGGACTAATAACTTTTTCTATTGTTCTCAAAGTTGAAACAAGTTAATCGAACATAACAAATTGATTGGATTTTAATCAATTTCCTTCCATTTTACTGAATTTTATGATTTTTCTCTAGAATTGCTTGAGTACAAAATCGATTTCTTCCTCTTGAATTTTCCCCCAAAATAATAAAAATTAAATAAAAATGTTGCAATGACCAACATATAACCTGCTCAAAGAACTTTTTAAAAAAAACGGGGGTGCTAATAGCAAAAGAAAAACTTACACAAGAAAGAAAATCGAAATAAGAAAAAATCAAAAGACAAACATTTACCGAAGCAGTAAGAGTCCTCAATGCCTGTGATACCCAGATAGAGCAAAAACGCTTCACATCAAGTCACAGCTTGAGTTTCACGCTCTTGCTATCTTCAGATGACCAGAACGAGAGCGTCTCTCTCTCTCTCTCTCTCTCTCTCTCTCTCTCTCTCTCTCCATATATATATATATATATATATATATATATATATATATATATATTAGTAACAATTTAGGGAATAGGTATACAGAATAGATCATACAACCACGTATGTGTATCCTTTACATTCCGTATCGAAAATGCCCGTTATTAAAAAGCTAATTGATAGAAAATTATATTTCTTTTTCTTTCTTTATTCTAAATGATGCTACCCCATCGTTGTACAAAAATATGAACCAGCAAGTTACACTTGGTTGGGGTAGTTCCTTCTCCACTTTATGGAAACCGGGTGGGGTACCTTTGCGATTGTTTATAGAATTAGATAGCCTTAATCCAATTACCAGAACTAATTAGGGTAATTAGAGTGGGGGCATCTATGCTGCATGCGATTCGAACAATTTGAGAGTAAGACAATGAATGGGTTACATACACATATAATGTGAGTGAGCGGGCGTGTACGTGAATGCACATGTGTTTTTGTGTGTACGTAATATAATTTTTTAGTATTCAGGAATGAGCTTCAATATGTTAAACACACATCTCTGTACTTCTTAAGGGACTTATATATATGGCTATACAGAAATGTGTATATGAATGTGTCGATGTGTGTTTGCGCTATGTGAACGGTTCTCTTCCATTCGATACGGGTCCTTTTGAGTTTTACTTAAGTACTTAAATGATAGCAGATCTGAAAAACAAAAAAGAAATCCATTTATTTATTTTTTTTAGCACTCGTAAGAAAACGGAAGTAGTTTGATTACTTTTCCTCTTTAAGCTTCCATTAGGCTCGATTCTATCATCCAGTAAAAACTGGAAACTTTCACACTGAGTAATTTCTAAGTTATTAATGAATTCCAAGTAGTAGACAACAGGAGCCATACCGAATCCCCTGTACCTGTAAACAAAATTCTGGTTTAATATTTTATATAGGTACCCTACTCATTGCCGGGAAACAAAACTATTTTGATCACAAAAACAGTCTTCCAAGTAAACAGGCTTTTCTCTCTGGTGTAAGGATCTGTTGGGAAAATATTGTTTCAAAACTTTTATACACGCACGGATGCGTCAGTAAACTTGCTTTCCGACATTTCTGTCACAGGTTCATTGTATCAGGTCATCCCATAAGTTCTGTCCGAATTTTGAATAAAGAAAACAAGTGACCAAATGTTACATTTAGTTACAGATTCTATCAACAAAGTATTTTCCCTGATTATCTATGACTTCCTTCCATCTATTAACAAGCTTACTAATTCCATTACTGTAAAATTCTTTTGGCTTTGATTCAAAGAACTCACAAATGTCAGTTTTAACCTCTTCCTGTGTTACGAAAGCTGTTTCTTCCAAATGATTCTATAAACTACGAAACAAATGGTAGTCTGAAGGAACAAGATCGGGAGAATAAAGTGGATGAGGAATTTTCTCCCAACCAAGTTATTCACACAAAAGTGTGACGTGATTCTTGCTGTGTGGGGTCGCGCATTGTCCTGATGAAATATCACCTATTTTCGATTCACTAGAACAGGTCTTTTTTCCTCAAAGTTTGGTTCAAACGCTCTAATTGCTGACAGTATATTTGAGCCTTAATTGTTGCATTTGGCGGTAAGAATTCAAAGTGGATTATTCCTTGGCGATCCCACCAGATTGAAAGAACATTTTGCCCATGAAGTTTCCTTCTCGGCTGTGGCTGGGGTCCTTCCCCTTTACCAACTATTATGGGGTCCACCCTTTTCTGATATAAATGGACTCGTCCTGCTGCCATAAAATAGCCAGTCAGTCAAGAGTCTGATAGTAGAGGAGGATAGAGGAAAAGGTAGAGGAACAGGGTGGAGAAAAAGTGGAAAGTACATAGACACTGTGATTGAGTTGACGTTAGAACTCAGTTACAAGGACGCCCGACTTTAAGGAAGTTTACTTCGAGACTGTATATAGCGATCTTTGATTAATACTAACCGGCGTTCCTGGATTTTACTAACAGTATTACCTTTTGTATTTTGTGTAAATACATTTAATTTCTTAGCTTAAATACTTGCGTTTGTCAGTTATTGGAGACCGATTTTTCACGCGGAATCCACAACACCAACCCACTGTCCACGACGCTTAACATTTCGATAAAAGATCCATTTTTCATCGCCAGTCACAAGTCTATCTAAAAAAAAAAGTGAAACAAGTTGGCGAGAATGGATAGAAGAGCAGATGTCAACTCGGGATTTGAGGTTGTTTTCAGATGAGGCACCCATTTTCCAAGTTTAGGAACTTTTCCAACTTGTTGAAGATGACGATGATCAGTTGTATGGTTTGAACTGAGAACCACTGCCTCAACTGATAAAGCAGGATTTTTTCAAGGGCTGCTTCAAGAAGCTTTTAATCAAACTCAACTGGACGTCCGGTTCGATCTTCATCTTCAAGGGTGAAATCTCCACCTCTTAATTTTGCAAACTATCTTCTGCAAGTTCTTTCATTCACACATTCCTCTCCATAAACTGAGTGAATGTTTCTAGCTGCTTCGGCTGCTGAGTTTCCTTTCTTGAACTCATAAAGCATTATGCGCCTCAAATGATTCTTGGGTACTTCCATGTTAGCTGGGTTTTAATCAAACAAAATTTTATTTTATTGTTCTCTGAAATAAAATTTGATCAGTTTAAATGCATCTAAACATAAAAATAATGTTCATCTCCATTAGACATTATAAAATACTCTTTAAATTTCATTCAATTTAAAAAAAAAAAAGGTAAAATTCGGACAGAACTTATGAGATGACCTGATATATATGTTTTTTCTTGGTTTCTAAATTTATCTATTTTTTCTCTCCCCCACTCATAGACATTTTGTCCCAATGATTCTTATTTGATAGTTTAGTAAGAAATCCCGGTTCGAAAGAAAGAGAAAAAAAAACAGGAAAAATGGAAAATTAAATGTCTTTGGCTAGATGCAATAATAATCCGGGTAACCTTATTTTCAATTTCTTTTTAGAATAGACAATGGGACTTGTTAAAACTTAATGTGATAGGGTATAGCCAAGTGTGATCCAGGTCTCCTTACCTGTTATCTCCCCACCCAATCCTTCCCTCTGTTTGTGTCGTCCTTTTTTGTGTTATCTGTAATAAGAGTAGGTAGTTTCTTCTACCGCCCGGTAAACACTCCTCCCCCTTCTATTGGACATGAGTAGAGGCTTACACCTTGTTTCTTGTCTAGGAAGGGGTTCCTGGTACTCTTTCTCTCTCCGGCCTCTGTATTAGTGCAGCTCTGTTTCTCGCGTGATGTGTGAAGTCTGTGGCATCACCTCTTCATTCTGAGGGTACACGGTTGACAGTTCTCTGGTTGCTGTTTCCGACTGGTAGTTAGGAGCCCTAACACTTGCGTAGCGTCTTGAGCGGCCGCTCTGATCAACAGTTGTATAATACCGGGGTGTTTGTAGTGACATGTCGCGCATGAAAAGGTGTCCCTGCAGTCACCTCCGGTGGGCAGCCCTGAGGCTACATAATGATGCAGATTTTGCCAACTCCTATCTGCCCGAGTCACGGTCGAAACTGTCTGTTTCTTTTACTTCGGGCCTTCTCATCTTACAAACAAAATTCAACATGAGTTACAAAAACCGAGAGATTAACCCTAAACCAGCCTCTCAAAAACCACCTAAACCCCTCAACATTTCGTTCTCCAACATCCGGGGCATTAGGACAAACTTCTGCAGTCTGGAATCTTTCCTCACTGCAAACGGCCCGGATATACTGGCTCTCTGTGAGACAAACCTTGTCTCGTCTATCCCCTCTTCTGATCTCTCGATCCCCGGCTATATTCCTCTCCTCAGAAAAGACTCTCTAACCCAAATGCACGGTCTTGGTGTCTACGCCAAGGAACATTTCCCTCTGACCAGAGAGTCATCTCTCGAATCGCCAGACCAGACATACATGTGTCTCCGACTCTCTCTCTCCTCAATGCGGTAAGCTATCTCTTCTTCCTTTACCGCTCTCCATCCTCTCATGACTGTGAGATACTCGATAGCATTTCTGACAGCATAGACAAGGATCTCTCCCTCTACCCGTTTGCTCACACTTTTGTGTTTGGTGACTTTAACGCCCATCACACCTTGTGGCTTAAGAATGCTACTACTAACCACGCAGGCATTCAAACGCTCAATTTTTAAATCTCCCATTCCCTCACACAGATAGTTAACTTCCCCACTCGTTTTGCCTTCAACCGGGAAGGTAAAGCCTCGCTTCTCGACCTGTTCTTTACCTCCATCCCCGAGTCCTGCAGCGCCTCGCAACTCTGCCCTCTTGGTAACTCTGATCATGCAGTAGTATCAGTTAACATCTCCTTCAACTCCACCCCCTATAAAGAACCTCCTACCACTAGAACTTCGTTCTACTATCAACGAGCTGACTGGGACGCATTCCGTGATTTCCCCCGCGATGTCCCCTGGGATGGAGTCTTTAAGCTCCCCGTATTAGAATGTGCTTCTGAAGTCTCTTCCTGTGTTTAAGCTGGAATCGACGCTTTCATCCCATCAAGGAAATATAGGGTTAAGTCGCGCTCCTCCCCTTGGTTCTCGGCTGCTTGCTCAGCCGCCATCGCCCATAGGAACCACTACTTCCACCTATTCCGTAGTGACATGTCTGACTGCAATAGACGTCTCTTTGCCTCCGCCCGTAACGAATGTAAGCGTGTCCTCAACGATGCTAAGTCACTATTTGCGGCTCGGATGAAGGAACGTATTGCATCTCGCAAATTTGGCTCCAAAGATTATTGGCGTCTCTGCAAGAGCGTATTGAACAATTGCAAACCCTCTATACCTTCTTTATTCAACCATTTCGAAGTCCTGACCTCCTCTACCGACAAGGCTTTGCTCGGAAATTTTCATTCAACTCGACGCTCGACTCTTCCGGTATACCCATACCCGACTTCCCTCTTAGAACTGAGGCCAAATTGAGTGGGTTAAACATAACCCCATCTTTGGTACTGGGTGTTATCTCCAATTTAGACCCCAACAAGGCTAGTGGTGGAGATGGGATACCAGCCATTTTCTTGAAGAAATGTGCGCCTGAACTGGCGCCCGCCCTTTCTAAACTATACAACTACTGCCTCAAGGAATCTTGTTTTCCTGACTGCTGGAAGTCCTCTTCGATCGTTCCTGTCTTCAAGAACTCCGGCGACCCCTATGACCCTTCCAACTACCGTCCTATCAGTCTCCTTCCCCCCTTCGGCAAAGTCTTCGAAGCCCTAATCAATACCGGGCTGGTTAACCACCTCACATCCCATAATCTGCTCTCAGACAAGCAATATGGTTTCCCCTTTGCCCGATCTACAGCCGATGTGCTTACGGCCATCACTGAAACAGTCTATCGAGCTCTTCAAAATAACGGGGAAGCCCGAGCCGTGACACTAGACATCTCCAAAGCATTTGATAGGGTTTGGCATGCCGGCCTTCTTCGCAAGCTCCAGGGTTATGGCATTACGGGTCGATTATATAACCTAATACGATCGTTCCTGTCAAACCGTAAATTGAAGGTCGTTCTCAATGGATTCTCCTCCAGTTCCTATCCCACGAACGCAGGTGTTCCTCAAGGCTCTATCCTAGGCCCCACTCTATTCCTTATCTACATAAATGACCTTCCTGACGCAATAGCTTCCCAAGTTGGCATCTACGCGGATGACACCACAATTTATTCCTGCCTCAAAAACAAATCTAGTCTCGCTGACAAAACTCGCCTGGCCGTGCGTCTCGAAAAGGACTTCCAATCGATTGTGAACTGGGGCATGAATTGGCTGGTCAACTTCAACGCTTCCAAGACAAAACTGCTCTCTATTAATCACCACAGAGATCCTTCCCTTCCCTCCATTAGAATGTCTGACGCTCAACTTCTCGAGAACAACTCTCTGCGGCTTCTCAGTGTCACGTTGACTGCTGACCTGAGATGGAATAAATACATTGAATCAATTGCCTCGTTCACTGCAAGGAAAGTTGGCTCCCTGAGTTTTTCTCCCCGGAGTCGATCCTCCAGATCTACAAATCAACAATTCGCCCTCGCATGGAGTATTGCTGCCATATATGGTCTGGTGCCCCTTCTGTTTGCCTCGGGGTTCTTGATAGGCCCCAGAGGCGGATATGCAATGTAGTTGGCCCTGCCCTGGCGTCTCGTCTACTGTCACTTTCTCACAGAAATTGCTCCGAGGAGCTGCATTCGCTGGTTCCCAGACGTCATGAGTTCCAGCGCCTTACGAGGCTGGCATCCCGCTCTCACCCCTTCACTGTCGAAACTCCTAAATGTAGCCGTCTCTTCTACTCTAATAGCTTCATGTCTCGCACCTCTCGCCTGAGGAACTCCCTTCCCTTTTCCTGTTTCCCTGTGAGCTATAATCTCCAGCTATTCAAGTGTAATGCCAATCGACATCTCCAGTTGCCTTGATCTATCCACTACCCTTATCCTTTCTTCTATCACTCCTATCTGATCTTGCTCTAAATTTTCTGTAACCCATTGCGTTCTAGTGGCTTCCCGCCTTGTTTGGGGTGGAATGCTTAAAAAAAAAATTTTTAATGAAAATATCTTCAATCACAATATTAATAAAAATGATTTATTTTATTCACATACATATATATATTGCACATATACTATCTGAGAAGTTGATAAAAATGATGGACTGTGTGCGTATGTGTGTATATTACTTGGTACGAACATTCTATGAAATCGACAAAAGTTTATTGTCCCGTTTTCAATATTTCGTCGCTGCTTCGTAAGAGATTGTTTCTTATGCAAATCAATCGCGTACAAATGGCGAAAACGCTTTGATACTTAGATTATATATGCCGACATATTTATTCAGCATTAATCTCGTTCCAGGTGGTCAAATTCCATTCAATTTCAATACCTGCGCTGTTAGCGGTTATTTTGCGAGTCACCAAAGCCTCATTGGGAATTCAGTGTTGTCCTTGGCTGTTCACTAAAAGAGAGTACGATTTAATGAGCTGTCTCTGGACATCGGCTAGCTTGGACGATAGCATATTTCGATATTCTACTCATTTTGCATGGGGTTTTGCACAAAAAATGTTTACAGTTTATGAAATGACATGTAGGGCTGTCAAAATCTTCTGACTTACAGACGATAGAAACTTTTTGAATAAATAACTGCATGTATGTGGGTTTTCTGTATTCTATTAGCCACGCATATTGTGATGGATATGCATACCTAAATATGTATGTATTTACATGTATATATATATATATATATATATATATATATATATATATATATATATATATATATATATATATATATAAAGAACATATTTTCTTTAAACGGATTTGCATGTGTGTGTATATACACTCAGTCTGAGGTCAGTATTTTTATGTTTGATTAATATATATGTGTTAACTGTAAGCTTATTCTGTTTGTTAGCGATTTCAATAAAAATGTTTTATGTATATGCTTCAGGGGTATGAATTATGCATATTCGAATGATACAAATTTGTTTCTACATTTAGTACTACTTATATTATGTGGTCTGCTTTTAAGAGTACTAGATTAGTGGCCAGGTTTCATTTTACAGTTGAAATGGTTAGATATAAACGTAAGTTCTATGTTAATAGTTTCTTCTATCACACTGAATTGCACTCTATTCTTAATTCCTGTTCTTTTATTCTTCTGTTTCTTTACTAATGTATACTTTTTCTCGTATTCTTTCACGCTAAGTGGCTTAGTGTTTTTATTGCCTTGCTTGGTATGAAATGATTCAAAAAAATAAAAATAAAGAAGAAATTACTGTTTAACAAATATTGGAGATTAGCATTTATTATACTTCCCTGAAGTAAACGCATTTTTCAGAACCCAAAAATATTGATTTTTATTATTTTTGACGTGAGTTTTGTTCATAAATACAGAGTCAAATCAAACTATGTTACCTGTACATTGTTTGCATTTATAAATATCAAGTTTGATATTGTGCTTACACCATTGATAACTGCGTACTATTAAGAATTGAAAAAAATTCCATCAACAGTACGTAAGTGTTCATTTTTGTATTTATTACTACAGTGTTTCGGACCTTCAGGGAATTTTGTTTCACTATCCAATTCTAGGAATATCTCGACTTGTTCATTTTTTAGTACTGTTCAGTTACAATTAGACATGTTTTCACTGTAATACATACAAGGAATTGAATTCGCAACTACTATGTCAAGAAATTCCCAAAGTAATGCTTTATTTCTCTAGCTAACTGTCCTGTTGGACAATCTCAAACTTAGAACGGAGAGACTTGAATCTAATATTCTTATTGTCTACCCGATGTTGCTACTTCATTTGCTGTCTTGCTGTTACAGTGACTTTCCTCACCTGTAGATTCCCTTCTTTACTGCTGTTCCTGCTGCTGCTGCTGCTGAAACTTCTACTGTCATGTTTGATTGTCTCTGCCATTATTTTTTCTTCATCTATTTCTTACTAGCTCCTATGTCGCATTTATTTCTACCCAGAATAGTAGGCCTAGCACAGAAATAAACAGCTTAGCATATGAGCTCATTCATTCAGACTTTTGATTTTCTAATGTTCTTCTCTATCTAGTATTTTAATTTCATTCATTCATATTTTTTTTTTTTCATTTGAAGTTCAACGAAGTTGAAATTAAGAAAAAAGTTTAAACCTCAAATTAGCACCGCGAGAATTCAAAAACTGAATGTCAAATTATTAGGTTGGTGCAAAAATAATGTCGTTTTCTCACATAGTAACATATGTGAGAAAACGACATTATTTTTGCACCAACCTAATAAAAAATGAAAAAGTGAATAAATACGTGATTCATTTAAAAGAACGAATGAACAATGTAATCACAGACAGATAATTGGAAATTAAACAGTTCACGCATTTTATCCAATATGAAGATCATGTTGTGCCAAGGTTTAAGCAAAATGATTCTGTACATGATTTTACCTCTTCATGCAAACTATTAGGGTAATCGCAGTCATAGATTGCTTCTTACAGATAACATAATCTGTACTCAATTTCTGACAATGGGAATGGCATCGTGTTCAAATGCTTCAATCATCCGATGCTTCATAGCAGCTTTCACATGATTTTTTATTCCTTTGAAGTCAATGATTGTTTTTTATATTTGAAACTGGGCTATTTAAATTTGGGGTAAAAAGTACAGATTTGTTGTATGTGATTAACATCAAGAAATGACAGAGGCCTGGATCGAATCTAAGGATCATCAGGGAGACTTAATTTAAGAAGAATTAAACTGTGATGACCACAATATTGTATTTGCGATCACTCTCAGAAATTGTACTCAGTGTCATCTCAGAAGTTCAGATAAGCTACGAGTCGTCGCGAGGGTTGATCTCGAAAATAAACTCAAAATCACCAAATGCTGATCAAGCATCAATGATGTCGTGGATACACTAATATAATACAAAGAAGTGAACGAACCTGAACTTAAGATATACTCACATAAGGCAACCAGAAGTTATATAACAGGTACTTATATAAACACCCTGCCTACGAGGCGGAGACAAACTGATTCACTCACATCCTCCCAAGAAGATCAAACTCTCGGAGAAATACCCGAAATCATACACTCTAGATCGGGCTGTCATTAATTTTATTGCTCTCAGAAGTGAATAATAATTTATTTTACGCATGAAAAGGTCAATATTGTATTCTTAGCAGACTTTACTAACATAAATTTATAGTTTAAATAATGAGAATATTTTATCCTAGGTGTCATAACAAGTTGTCATGAATTTGTAAAATGAAATGTTTTTATTATTCATCAGTTCCATTGAAACAATAAGAATTAGTATACAGATCTTTTTATTAACTTTCTGTCAGTATTTGCAACAGCATTAATACTGGGATTTCTAAAGAGCCGATTTAAAATAATATAGATATTTAATTCTTAAACTTCTTGCTATATATTGTACTGAGTTTTGTTTCCAGTTCTTAATTGGATGAATAAAAAAAATTTTAAAAATTCGAATTGAAAGGCCTGTTATTAAAAAATTCGTATGTTTCAAAAATTCAAAAAATTGTCTTTTTATTTTCTGTACAATCTTCTAAAACAGTTTATGACCAACCTGTCTCCGTTTAACTTGTTTCTTCATATTCTAATCAATGAAAAAGAAGTTAATTGTTATATTTGCATATGTTTCTACAACAAATATTAGTCGATTTACTTTAAGATCAAGCGCTTGTAATTTCCACAAAAATATTGACTAAAGCCAGAAATTTCTTGACAGATTCGGAAAGCTACTTAATTAATCATAAAGAGTTGACTTGCCACTTACTAAATATTAAGGAAAAAAACTTTTGTGGTGTGTTCAAACATCCGAGAGTATTAATGGATGGTTAATGTCCCCAACTTATTGAACTGAGATAAACTAGAATTCAATATTTCTCTAAAGAAGTGCTCCCGTATCCCGCTAGAAAAAATGTAAAGCAAATATTGACACTTTATATACACACAACACCCTCTTGATTGGGATCTAATATATATTCTGTGACTATTGGAACTCGTGTGTCAGGGAGAGCTAACATCCACATTCAATAAATACTTTAATAACATAGCATTAAGAATGTGAAACAAGGCAAAATATTCAGTCGAAATTGACACCTTTGTAATAAAGTCAAACTATGTAGGTATTATTAGATAATGCATATTCTATTAAAATGGACAAAATTCATTATAAGGAATAAACTTTCCAGCTCTTGGTTTCAAGATACTCATATATCGTAAATCTAGATTTATATTTATTTCGTACAACGTATTTATATTTATTTCGTACAACGTAAAGAAAGAGATTGCATTTTAATTGCAAAGCGGGGCAAAGATAATCAGTGGCGAATTAAGTATGTATAACGGTGAAGTAATGTGGCACCCAAGAAATATTAAATACCCAGTGTTAATTAAGTGTGCATTTAGCTCCATACGTACGGGACTGAATCACGAAAATATAACCTTAAATTTCATCAAATTTTAACTCAGGGTTCTGAGTGAACTTAAAAACAATCATTCTTGAAGTTGCGACAGAACGTTCAAAGGTGAAAGATGACACTACTTAAGAAGAAGGTTAGAAATCCCTCGAAAACTGTTCGTAAAGTTCAGAAACAGCATATTCTGGATAGAACAAAAGTGGAGAAAACCATTTTTTTTTAAATAATTTAAAGAAAACAACACTAAATATTAAAGGAATCAATACAACAAATAAAACGATAATTAAGAGAGACTTAAGAATAAATCCTTTACAGTCCGCTTAGAAGAATGACTCTTTAAGTCTCTTAGATTCTATATCTGGCGTGTCCTGTAAGGAATCTAGCTGGTTGTCTTGTTGTTTAACTGTGTCTTTTTTCTTTACTTGAGGATATAAATTAAATCTCTTTGCCAAGGCGTTTGAAGGGAGACAGACACTCAAAGGGAGAACATTCGATTATTAGCAGAAATAAGTTTTAAGCTTAGATTCCGATGAAAAATACAGGATGTCCCAAAAATGTACGCCGGAAGGAAGATGCATTATGTAGGTATAAAATGTGTCATAGTATTTGCTGAAGTTTAATGAATGGTGTTGATTGAAGTAAAGATGACGATGAAATCGCTGAATAATAACAATGCCTTTTCTCAGTAGTTCAGGCAGTCATTTTTGAAGATGAAATGAGTTTCAATGATGAACGTTTTGGAATCTCTTAGCTTGTCCGCTTCTATACTATTGTACTTATCCCCATAGATTTCCTGTACATTATGTACACTGCTGCATTGAATGTGTATAACGGGTGCAATGTGTCAGACCTACAACTATTCTATCGCTATTTCCATGGCAAATATTCAGATGAGCTCAAAACTTTAGTGCCACCGGTTGAAACCATTACTG
This sequence comes from Acanthosepion lycidas, assembly GCA_963932145.1. Lineage (NCBI taxonomy): Eukaryota > Metazoa > Mollusca > Cephalopoda > Sepiida > Sepiidae > Acanthosepion > Acanthosepion lycidas. The sequence goes on along the minus strand of OZ010571.1, from coordinate 79,389,917 downwards.
ATTGGATTTCCCATGCTACTAATATAAAGTCTTATCACGTATATTTCCTCTGTATTCTAGGAGAAAAGTTCCACTTTGATTTTTCCGAGAACAGCTACATTGTGAAACAGACTACAACATGGATGCTTCACTGACCACGACAATCTTAGCATATTCAAGTTGTCTATACTCCTTTTCATAATTTTCAATTGCTACCACCTTCACTTTCACGCTATAACACACCTCATTCATCATATAAGCATTTTAACAATAGTCCTTTTACTTGGGTGGATCTAGTGTTTTGTATTTAGTGAAATTTAACATTAAAATAAACAGAAATCCTATTTCAAATAATACAAGTTTCCCAATAATTAATTTAGTATTCGGGTTTGTACGTCAACTAGTTGCTACATATTTTGAATGTATATTTGTAGTTCCCAAATCTACAAACACCAGAGATTCTAAAATTAGGACAAGTTCAAGATAAAGCAAAACCACATATAACATTGAAAACAATGATCGATCGTATTGACGCCTTGATTGTTTTCATAGATTATGAATTCATGTGGGTTTATTTTGTTATACTACACTCGCTTAAGTTTTAAATCTTAGACATGGATTTCTTCAAAGATTTTTGTCGTTTGCCAGTCATTTACGAAAGCAAGTAAATAAAACTGAAATATTTAGGCTTATATAATGTTGGTAATACAGATATTAGCAGAGGGATGAGCTCCGCCTGGTCTAATTGCCCAAAAAAGGTTACGCATAAATGAATTCCTACCAAGATATATGGTGGGAGCTGGTCAGGTGCTCAGTGGCGCTACGACCTCATATCTATATCAGACCATGAAATTGATGATAATGATGATTTTATTTATGACCTTACGATAAGGAAGCCAGGCCATTAATCTAAATCTGAAATCAGAATTTTTGTTTCTTAACTTCAGCTTCACTGAATTAAATTTATCAAATCAGCTATTGATAAGGATCTTTGAATATATTTGATCTTATAAAAGTTTTGATATACCCTTTCATTGCCAGAAAAATAGTTACTGTATATACTTGCTTATCATGTCACTTTTGAAGACCTAATTTTGAAGCTAATTTTAAGGGGGCGCATCATACACAAGATATAAAATTAGCGTATGTCCTGCTGACCCTGGCTACGCCGTTGACCAAACTATATATCCACTCACTGTAGTCAAATTAGCTTGAAAATTCTTGAAATGTCACATGATATTCGAGTATATACGGTAATTATTCGCTGTTATACTCGTATTTTAATATCATCACATTATTGGTGTTGTGTAGAACAGATTTCAGCCTAAACAGGAATATAGTTTATTTTTACTCAGTTTAATTTTAACATCGGTTCTTTTTTTTTACGTATGTAAAGGAGTCGAAAGAAAATTAACAATTCATGCACAACTTCTGAATACAAATGGCACTTGAACATTATCGTGAAATTTTCTGTGACAAAAAATCGAAAATCGGTAAGCTGGCAAAATTTAAGTGAAGAGAAATCCTCTCAATAGAACAAGTATATCAGCCATATTTAAAAATACCCATAAAGGGCACAACAGTGACCATTAAACGATTTTTTATTAACCATCTTTGTACATTTAACTGAAATTATTCTTACTTCATGCAATTGTTTAAACCAGATATATGGTGGCTTATTTGTTGAAGGTTGAATGATAGTCTCTTGAAAAATAAAGTTTCTTTCTCAAAGTTCCTATTGATCCCAGCAATTTCTATTCAACACACAACACCAGGCTCTGGAGCCTCTTAAGGCAAATAATTAATGTTAAATGATCTTGATCAATGAGGAAGGAAGGTGATGATAGCATATGAAAATTATTAGGATAAGGAGGATAGATATCAACTGATCTTTGACTTGGAGAGAAGATTGTGGTGTTCCATTGAAACATCTTTACTGTAGTCTATTCCACAAAGTAACAATTCTAGAGGAAAAACTGTCTGAATGGAACTTTCTCCTTCGATATGGAATACGGAGGAAATGAAATTGATTCCATTCCGTGTTAGTTGTATAGTGTGCCCTAATGTTAACGGTTTGAACTAGTATCATTAAAGAATTGAGCTCATCTGAACATTTACCATTCATCTAATTTCTCCAATAGAGGGTTATCATAAGTATCTAGATGTGATTCCCAAGCCGCTCTGGTTGCCTCATCCTTCAAACTTAAAATATACAACCTTCTTAGCACCCATTCATTATACTTTCCCACTACTCCTTATTATTATTATTATTATTATTATTATTATTATTATTATTATTATTATTATTCGCTAATCTTCATGTTCAAAACAAGTGCCTGATGGTTTTCTCTGGCGGTTGGTTTATTGTATTCTCCGGTAGTCGAACTGTTCTCTGTAGTCGTTTTCTCTGGATAGTTTTGACTCACCCCAGATTTACAGGTTTTTTCAAGCTTTGTCTAAGTTTTTTGGACTGTTCCAAGTGCCCCTACAATGATGGCCACGGCTATCATTTTCAGGTGCAACATTTATTTTAATTTTATTGCAAAGACCTAGATTTTGTGAATTCTTTCCGTTTTGCATTCTGGTATACTTGAGCAGCAAAATTCACTGACAAAATCTCTAGGTCATATATTCCGGTCCATCTTAGCCGTTGTGATTGCATTTCAAGATTCGATAGAATTTGTTTCTCTAAGACCACAATTCATGCCTCTGTCATTTAGTTGCATGGTCATATCCTATTAGCATAGTTCCTAATGGCTAACCTTGTCATATCTATTTTGCATTCTTTCTGGGCCCATTGGCAGTGTTCGTTTATTTATTATTACTATTATTGTTCATGCTGTTGTTATTGCTGCTGCCAAGCATGAATGGGGATTTTGTGCGCTTTGGTTCAATATTAACCAGTAATGTGTGCATTAACTGATTTGCATCGATAAACCGCTAAAAATAGGAAAGCACTCAGCGTTCTATTCCCCGATGTGAGCAAATAATACATGGTGAAAATATGGCGGATGTCATAAAAAGAAAAAGGCATAAAACAAAATATTGGAAGAAGGGGTAGTGAGACTGCAGAGTTTTGTCCTTGTATGAGCAACCGGAAAAAATCGCTTATCACGGAAGAACTAGGTTTGGAATTTTCCAATCTGAAATTCATCAGCTCAGATTGTAACGTTGTTTTAATAGCAATACGGAATAGATAAACATTGTCGATCGATATTTCATAATGATGGCGAAGGAGTTTCAGTTCAGTGTTCTTGGCAAGATATGTGCAAGTCTGATTATATATTACTATTGTAACCTAGAAAAGGTTACTGAACGAGGAATAAACAAAACGGAGGTTGGAAATGAAATGTTACTCTTTATAATATCAACAAAATACAATACTCACCAGCGGGCGTGAAGTGGGTAAACCACAGCTAGTGGTGGACTATTTGGACAGCATATTACCCCCACTTACAATAGTGTCCAACGTATTTATGAGGATTGGGACATATCCATTAGTATTCATAGGTACGGTATATAACAATGACATTATTTAAATGAGTTAAACTTTATGTGACATTCTTTATTGTATTTGAATGATTACCCATGGCCTTCTGGTTTGATATCCTTAAAATGGCGACTAGTATTTGCTATCTTTTTCTATAGCAAATTGTATTAGTACGTACTAGGTACTGATAACTATATCACTTTATTTAATGCCATGTACTTCAGGACGTATGCGATCATGGCTCTCCACATATTCCATTTCTGTATCAACTGTGAATTACTATGGCTACTTGGGAAAGATAATGGGGTACTTTTCCGTTGGTTTGTCCACAGTTATTCAGAATATCGCTTCTCTTGGATTGGTTTCCACCGAGGGTTAGAGACTTCACCAGTAACTTTTGTCCAACACTGTAAGTATTAAGCTGAAAACTAAATACATGTTCTAAAAGCCGAGTCAGATATTATGCATAGCTTCCAAGTCTTTAGCAATAATCTGTATACAACTGTTTTCTCTGAACATTGCGTGAATAATTACTTGAAGCGAATAAATCCTATGAATCTTAAAGTAAACACTATAGACTGGCCCTACAAATTTCACAGTGGAAGACCTGTACTTTTGTATAACACTTTCAACAGCAACAACAGCACGTGTAACTAGAAGATAAAATTAATTGCGAAATCCAGCGAAAGTCACCCATGAAAAAGAAATAATTATTTGTACGGAAAGTAAGGACCTACGTACATCAAATTTTCTTTAAATTAAGTGGCGTCAGAAGAATTATTGGTAAACTTTTACAAGGTAAGCTTCAATATTAATGCAATACTTAAATGCAGCGACGAATTTTGTGTTCTTCCGTAGTTTATTGTTGCCTATCTTATCTATTCCTCCTTACCTATTGTGATGGAGGTCCAATCAACAGCCATCCGCAGGAGCTAGCTTAAATCCTGCCCCAGAGAGCGGCTTTTGTATAACATAATAGTACTCACAAATTTCTACTGGGGAATGATTATCATATCATACAGATATTTCAAACATGTATAAATGCAACTGCTCTCAAAATAATCTGAATAAACACACTATACTAGTCTTGAATTAAAATGAAAAGAAATTATTTTTACTATATCAATTTTTTTTTTTTTACTAATTTTTTACCCAATACTGGGATCAACAGCAACTCAAAGTAGAGGGTTACTGAATGAGGTCGTTATATGAACTTAATTGTAGGAGTTAAGAAGTACAGGTAAAGGATATATAATGTTTGACCTTGGATTTGATGAGTGTATCGATCGGAGAAATATCCTCTCCGGGGTTGTCTTACAAAGTAACTTTTTTGTTTGTTTTGGAAAACGCCATTCTTACTGATAGGATTCGATGGAAATGATTCATTTTAGTGCATGTAACATGGTGGGAGTCTTAATTATTAAGATTAATCTGAACTGGGGTAAAATGAATGTAGCTCCTCAATCCATTTACCATCAAAATAGCGATTGAGTAGCGCATTTTTAAGTAGGAGCAATGTCTTTATATAATTGGTTAATTTTTTGATGGCTTACTAGATTGAGAAGTCTTTCGTGGTTGGTTGTTATATAAACGTAAATGTAAGAGGTTAGAAATGCAGATTAAGAGATAGTATGAAAGATAATAGTTATCCCTTACGGTTTGAGAGCAATCATTATTTGCTACACAGAAGTGTTTGAACTTAGGATAAAAATGTTTCAATTGACACATTCTGACAAATATATACCACTTTTGTACCAAAGTAGTTTTCAGGATATTTGTTAGTCATAAGTTTTCCTTTTCCAATATGCGAATATTTATTTTTAATAAGCGAGATATACTTGTGTTATATATATATATATATATATATATATATATATATATATATATATATATATATATATATATATATATATTTCAATGTTCATTGATATCTATATATATATATATATCAATGGACACTGAAGTTACCGCCCAGAGGCGACAGTCTGTTTCATGCTAAACGTAATCCTCAAGCCTGTCACCTATGAAATTGCTTTGCGCACCAAAATTCAGACCTGTAACTCTATCGCACAAAACAACACGGTTTATATTAGTTATTCACATCTCATAATTCAGTCAATCCTTATTTCCGAAAAACAATATTTTATTTTATATGTGAGAGACTATTTTTACCAGAAATTTTAAGAAACAAAATAACCTTCACTGAATGGATGTAGTTTTAGCCGTAACTGTTTTTGGTTTTATTGTAATTGATATTATCATCATAGAAATTTAGCAATGAAGTTTACAAATGTAGAAATATATTATGAAAAGGGAAAAATAATTACTCATTATCTTAAATAATATTTTAACCATTTATGAATCTTTATATAAACAGTTAATAAAGGAAAAGACAATATGAAACATTTTTTTCAGCTTAACAATTTTCTCTGTTCAGTTGTTCTCACTTTCATTTTTCTAACTTCCGAAAAAGAGACAAATTGTATTTTGGAATAAACATATTCCCATATTATAGAGATTAAGCCTTGAGCTTTGTTTATAGTTTTTGAAAAACATAGATAAAACATTTCTTATGTCATAATAAACTGTAATCAATACGTAAATCGTAAAGTAACAAGGTGTAAGGAGCATAGGAATACTAAATAACCATAGGTATAAATGTGCTACTGTTGGGAGATGATGTGTATATTTATTAATATATCCTTAATAGCTCCGTTATATTACATCAAACACTGTTCTATTAAAACTAGGACTACACACACACATATATATATGTGTGTGTGTGTATATATATATATATATATATATATATATATATATATATATATATATAGATAGATAATATTAGTGGTAAATATACATATACATGCAAAATCCACAGGTGCATATACACACACGTATATTTTTTGAATAAAAACTTCCGGGAGGATAGAATCCAGGTAGAACTCAATGTCCAGGACAGAGTAGGGATATAATAAAAAGGCTTAAACACTAATATTAATATTAGTGTTTAAGCCTTTTTATTATTATTATTATTATATATATATATATATATATATATATATATATGCATACGGGTGCGTATTTGTGAAGAATTATAATATAATCCGACATATTTATATTACATCAAACCTTATTTTTAATGGATACCTGTATTGGAGTAGACGCACCTTTTATTCTAAATAGCTTTTCGAATCCTACCGGTGGCTACATTTTCATTAATAAGTTTTCTCCAGTGTGCATGCAGGTAGACGAAATAAAATACCATTTAAATTAAACATGGCGTCTACTCAAATACGGGTATCGACGAAAAATAACGTTTGAAGTAATATATATATATATATATATATATATATATATATATATATAAAATCATATATATATTAAATCATCTTTATATATATTTAATCGACTACAAATGACGGTTGAAGTAATATATATATATATATATATATATATATATATATATATATATATATATATATATATATATATATATTACATCCTCTTTGGAATTATCCACATGGTTTACCAAACCCTTGATTACCTTACTATATATATATATATATATATATATATATATATATATATATATATATATATATATATATATACACACACACACTTTATTACTTAAAAATTATTTTTGTCGATACCATATTTGAGTAAATTTTTCATTTATTTATTAAACTGTATGATTTATTTTCCTCTACCGGCTTGAATATTCCAGAAAGCTTATTAAAAGAAAAATTTGTCCTCTCCGGCAAGATTCGAATCCGCGTCACCCTTGGCATGGGAATCCGTCGTTAGATCCGACGTACAGTGATCATGCAAACTTGACTAGTTACCTTATAAACGCAACTCCTTTTCAGACACGCGAATCATTCATATCTGCTTAGTTTCAGATTCTATACTGTTTGATAAATAAACGGAACGTCTACTCAAAATAAATAAGTAAATAAACTAATATACTGATTAATAAATAAACAAATCAGCTACTTAAATGAAAAATCACGTTTAAGCAATATATATATATATATATATATATATATATATATATATATATATATATATATATATATATATATATATCAGAAATATATATATATAATATATAGAATATAAGGATGAAATATATATATATATATATATATATATATATATATATATATATATATATATACACATATATAATTATTTATTTAAAAATATGATTCCAACTCGCTACATAAGAGGTCTCATGTTTCAAAACAAGAGCCGAAAACTTCAAAATAATATTTGAATTAACTTGAGTTAAAGTAGGTTCTGTTCCATCTTCAAGCGAAATTTTTTGGGGAATAACTTATTTCTGAAATTTACGAGTTTTAATAGTATATTCAGAATTGAAATCAAAATTTCCATGGTAACATCAAGGGCGGATAGTTTAGAATAGGCAGTGGTGGGGTGTTAATAATTTGTATCAGTATAGAGTTACTTTCATAGATGCCCGGTCAGGGTAAGGTGGGGGTGGCTAAATTAACGACGGAGGAAGTTTTCGCATAGTCTGGCTTGAGCGTCTATGGAGATTTATTTATTTTTTTTATTTTATTCTTTTATTATATCTCTTTATGAAAGGGATTTGTGTATATAAAAAAGCCGTAACGTTGGTTTTTTGACGACTTCATACAGGGTTATCTTTTTTTGTAGGGTATTAAAACTATGTATATGGGCTTTGGATTTTAAAATTTATTTTTATTTTATGCGTGTTTTTAGCTAGTTATTCAGAGCGTAAGTTTGGTAGTGTCGGCAGAAAACCGTTAATTCATGCCTGTTGTTTAATAGATTTTTATTGTTTAGAAGCTTAATAATGTATAGTTTCTCATGGAGGCACAAAGGGCATGGGTCATCCCAAGTTTTGCAAGTTCTAGTCCTGTTAATAATTTTCCATTTTACTTTAGGTGTCCTATTTTTTTCTTTCAGGTGCCAAAAATATTTAGATAGAGAGATCTGATGTCTTTTGTTTATGTTGTTGAAGGAGCATTTATGCTGCCTCCATCTGGTTTTAAAAGCATTTTTCGTAGACCCAATGTATATCATATTATTGTTAGGGTTCTCAGTGGATTATATAGTGCATTGGTATACCACAGATTTGATGCAGCACTTATTTTCTAATGGGCAGTCTTCCGGGTTTCTACAATCGCATCATTTTTCCCTATTATTATCTGATTTAAGTGTAGAGTTTTTTCTCTTATGTAGCGAGTTGGAATCATATTTTTAAATAAATAATTATATTTATGCTCTACTTTCGTATCGAGCACTATCTTTTAAAAATAATAACAACAATACTAAGGAACTTTGGATTATTTGCCAAACCAGTTTCTTTCCTATTTTCTATAATATTTTCACACACACACACACACACACACACACACACACACACACACATATATATATATATATATATATATATATATAATCAGAATAAATATATAAATATTTACTCTGTTCTATAAGGACTGAGTTCCTTTTTTCAGTAGAATGTGTTTGGTCTAACAAAAACAATTATCTTAAATAGCATTGGTATCAATGATATTGAAAACTTACGGGTGATTGCATGCGACTTGATTGTGTGTGAGAGAGAGAGGGGGGGAGAGGTGCGGTTCGACTAATAATATAGACGAAGATAGAAAAATGGAAAATCTATATCATTTGGTAATCGTTATACACGATCAGCAACAAGCTGTATCGCGTAGGAGTTGAGTCAACAATGCATAATGATTGAATTTTAAAATCACGGAATTAAAAGAAAGTCGGTTCGTAAGAATTTGATAAATCTGTTTCAACCTCCCATAAGCGGCGTGTTCTATCTTTACTTCTACAGACATGCTAGGTTAAATTACACATACGAGTGTAACTTTAAAAAAAAATAGTTTCCTGGCCAGACCGAGATCTTTTCAGTATCTCTTCGTACTAATTTATAAACGCCAGAGTTTTGGGGGTTTTTTTTTAATGTAGGCATCAAAATAAGTTCAAATGCCAACTCCCTGGCAGTCACTGGATGGTTCTGAAATGACACAATATTCTATAAGGTATAAACACCTCACAGCTTCATACATTGCCTGTTTTAATAAATTAATATTTCTTTTTGCAATATGTATACATAAATATTTAATGATTTTCTATGCATTTGTTTTTGACGACTATATCTTATGTTATTGTATATTATTAGGTTGGTGCAAAAATAATGTCGTTTTCTCACATAGTAACGTATGTGAGAAAACGACATTATTTTTGCACCAACCTAATACAATATGCATATTATTATATTATATTATATTATATCATACATGTTATACTACATTATAGATGCTATTATATTACATTAAAAATGTTGGTATTTACGTTACACTTATATTAAACTATCGCTTCGCAAAGTAACATATATTAACTACTTGAAATCTTTGAAACAAAAATTTTAGATGAATATTTCATTCATAAATTGGGTTGTTATAGTTAAGGAAGGTTTTACAAATATATGACAACTTGTTGAAGACCAAGTAAATGCAAATTTCTAACAAGTTTCTACACTATATAAGACGATATTCTTAAACAGAACTATTTTTTTATATAAAAATCAAAACAATCCTCGAATAAAAGAACATTAATGAAGGACAGTTAATTAATGTAATAAACTTTTTTTTAAATCAATATGCAAATGAGTTAAACCTGAAGATCGATATTGCCTAGAAGTAGATAATATATAATACATATACTGAGCACTGTATATAAGTTACTGTTCATGGGAGTTTCGCATTTATCCATATGGATTCCATAATGCCACCTTTTTAAAAGGTAAGCTCCTCCATAGGAACTAGCTTAAATACCGCCTGATTGGGCTGCTTTTAAGCTAATTTATAATAAAACGTGTACTGCAATTTTGGATACAAAAAGAAAATAAGAGTTACTCCGCTTGAACCATGAAAGCAATAATAATGGCTAGTATAATACATTAATATATATTTTTAACCTCACATAATATGGCAACCCTGAAGTTGAGCTCAATGGAAATCGTTCCCTGTGCCTAACTTTTCTAGGGCTTTTGAATGGTCTATGAATCATAGAAATCGACCCAGTGAGAGCGGAGGAGTTGCAAGGACACACACGCACAAACACACACATACACTGTACTTTATATACATGTTATTATATTACATTATAGATGTTAGTATTTGCATTACACATGTTATTGTAGACACACATAAGCTAGCCACACTTAAATGATAGACTTCTGAAAAAAATTTCAATCGACTATTTTCTCTTTTCATGCCGAGAATTTTAAAATCACTAAATAAATATTCAAAAACAATTGCTAATCACGTGATCTTTATTACATATTAACTATTTGTATTCATTCTAGATGTATACATTGACTGTGTATCATTTTTGCTACACATTACCAAAAAGCAAAAAGAAATCTTACTTCTTGAGATAAAAATCAACGTTTCTTCTTTTGTAACCTAGGGAAGGTTACTGAATAGAATAATCACACGAAGATTGACAATCAACGATAATACTTAAAACACGAACAACACATAAGATTCGCCAACAGTAGTAGTAGAAGTAGACAACAGGCAGAAGTGAGTCAAGTGAATTCCACAGTGAATCTCTAACTGCAGGTTATCTACCAATCACCCCACGCGGTCAGATGTGATACAAGGCCAAATTTAATGTGGGGTATCCGAGCCCGTAGGCTCAGCCAAAAATTCCCGGTAGACCCAGTATAAAACGTGATCGGGTAGCTACTTCCCGAGACGAGACTCTGCCTTCGACATAGCCTCGTCTGGGGATCCTTTCTGTCCGAAAGCAGAGTTTGACCAGCACAACTAGAGACGAATCTCTAACTGTAGACCAACATACAGTATTTACTACTATATTTATATGAATGCGAACATACCCATTATCGTCCATGTGTATGCTACAACACTTCTACTTGTAAAATAACTCTGAGTCAACTAAACATGGCTTCATACGGCAACAAACTATTGTTCACCTAATACAAGTACTAAGAGTCAGTCCATATAGTTGCCGTATGAGGTTGTTGTCAAAACGTAAGAGTAGGAGGTAAGAATTGCAGATTATGAGGATATGTAGGAAAGATAACAGTTGGCCATAGACTTGTAAAGGTTAAGTTTCTATAGATCGGAGAAGCATACTCTAGGGAGTTTGTTCCGCATAGCAGCAGTTCTTAGGAAGAAGCTACCCATATAGATCGTTCTTTACCAGTGGAATACGAAGGGAATTGCGATGATTCATTCCATTTCACCTGGCACAGCTAGTCGTAGCTTTTAAAGAACTAAATTGATGGGAATAATAATCATCATACCATTTTCCATGTAAAATTCGATAGAATAACAAGACGCTTACGACCTTTCGTCCTTTCCATGAACGAAATGGTATAAACCTCTCACTACTTCATGTAACGGACTCCTGAGGGGATGCTTCTATGATCGTACAATTTTAATATCTTAATGTCTAGTGTCAACCGTTCTGTTTCTTACATATCCTTATAATGTATCAAATAAATATGACAATTGTGTGTGTGTGTTTTTTTTTTACTCTTTCAAGTCAGAGTGTGACGGAGTTGACAGTTAGTTAGATCTGACTCCAGAGAAATTATCTTCCACTATCAAAAATATGGCTTTGTCAAAATTTAATAAAAGAATATCAAGACAAAGTTGTAATTTTAAATAAAGTTACAATGATTAATTTCAAAAATTGACACAAACATTTTTCATGCTTGAAGAGGGTATGAAGTAAAACCGTTATTTCTCATTGACAAAGAATTATGATCAGAAAGAGAAATTACTGGAGAAAAAGAGCCATACAAACGATTTGAGTATATATATATATATATATATATATATATATAGTAGGTGTGTGTGTGTGTGTTGAAGGCAAGGTGAAGTATGCAAAGTGATAGGCTGATTGTCTCTGACTAGATGAACAGTTTGTTCAGTCAGAGAATATATATATATATATATATATATATATATATATATATATATATATATATATATACATATATATATATAGTTTAAATAGTTTTTTTTAAATAGATTTCTCAATAGCTTAGTTGCCTCCGTTGACGTTAATACACGTGTATGTTTACATCATAAAATTTAAAAACCGCACAGTAAACAAGTTGAGGCGTTTTTAATTTCACAAATAAAGAAAATTAAGTTTTAAATGAACATAACAATTTTTCTTAGAAAAATGATGAACACAAAATATTTGTCTTAGAAAAAACAAGACCTTGATGATGACATTGTGCTTATGTCGAAAGTACTCGCAACAAAATTAAAATGCATCAACATGGTAACTTTCTTCATTTAATAAGGATACTAAGAAAGTTGTTCGTAGATATGACAGGATCTTATTAAAAATAAGTAGAAGTAATATTTAATGAGACATGCCTTAATATATATATATATATATATATATATATATATATATATATATGATATAGTTTTAAGGTATGCTATATTTATTTCAAATGGTCAATATCAAAGATAGAGCGTATGTAAATGTAAAATTGTGCACTGAGATCAACACCAAGCGTCGATAGCCTGTTTCATGCTTGAAAGAGATCTTCAGGCCTAACAATTGCGTTCATATATAAAGCAGATACACACGTACAAGCATATATACATGTATGTGTGAGAAAGGGAGAGAGAGGGAGCGGTGAGAGAGAATGTGTACGTGTGCATGCGTGCGCAAGTGTGTGTGTAATAACATTGAAGTCACAAACAACAAACTCGATTCTAATAAAACTGATGGATATTGTTCGTTATATAAAGGTTAGTAGGATCAGATAAGCTGTTTTTAAGAGGTGAAATAAAGTGTACTAATTGGTCCATAAATCTAAGAAAGGCGATTCTCTTCGAACTCATCCGGTTGTAATCGGCTGAATCCTTTGAAGTTTTAATTGGAAAATTTCAATTCGAAAGAAGCTTTTCTTATTGGCTCTAAAATAAATGCTAATTAGATTTGAATTTGGATTTGCTTCAAGTTACCACAATAGCTTGCATGTGGGCCTAAACACCAACCACTAGAATCAAAGACAAATTGACGCGGTTTAATACGCTAATCAGATGAGACACGAGAAAAAGCTAAAAGGCGATAAAGATTAAAACGCTCTAGATCATTGTGACTCGGTAGCGGAGGTAGCAAAATGAATCAGTATGGAAAAACCTCTACGCAATTCTATATATCTCCTTTTATACGTTCCAACGAATTTTATCTAAGAAAAAGCTTTAGTAAACGTATTATCATTTCCACCATATATTTTAATAGTAGTGGGTTCATGTGGATATCTTTCCTTGATTGATATATTGTACCTGAAATAGTGGGGAAACATCCACAGAGATTAATTTTCATATCGTTTCCAAAGAAACCAGTTGCAAATGGATAAAAGTTTCCTCAACAAGACGAATAATCAGAATACTAACGAACTAAGCCCAAAGCGGAATGAAAATCGAACAACAATGTGAATTTGTAAAAGATTTTAGAACAAGAAATATGTCAAAGGAAGCAATAGAAAAGCTTAAATAACTATAATTAAATAACTATACCTGTACTAAATAGATTACTAAAAGGCATTCGTAAAAATGCTGGATATACTCGTGTATAAGCCTACTTCATATATAGGGCGACCCCTGAATTTTTTTTTTTTTTTTTTGTGAAAAACCCGCTCGTGTATAATGCCCATCAGCCTCTGAGCAATACTAGCAGGCTACTGTAGTCAATTATTAAATGACAGGGTATCATCCATGACATATTTTATAGCAAATGGTCTGCATTCCTTTTCCTTTCTTTCTTTTAAGAAAGCTACCCCAAAATGGTGAGAAAAACCACTTACTGTAAAATATCTGATGCAAAGATTTAGATACAGTACTTTTGTTTTCCTAAATGCCTAACTACGGTAGCTCCTTTACTCTAGGCCTGTCCCCTATATAGCCTAAGTTTCTTCTTTTTTGTTGCGATATGAAGTCTCATCCACCATGTATGTCACTTAGAATCAAAAAATACCTTATATAAATTAAAAATTAATAGATGTTTTTTCTATCTCGAATTAGCATTCACCTTCGTTTCGGAAATATTTACATAGCTGACTTTCCAATGACAAACTTTTTGTCAGGATTACCGGTAGATATGTAAGGGCCTCCCACAAGTTCAGATACATACTTCAGGTTAGGATAATTCTAAATCTTTCTAAGTAAAACGTAGTCTATACAAATATTTTTTGCTATATTTTGCTAGAAACTGACAGAAATAATTTAATTCTGTAAAGTTAATAAATCAAAGAATTATTTTCTTTTTTATATAATAAATAATGAATTTCTGTATAGTTAATCAATTTTCAGTAAAAGAAGTTTTCTTTGTTGTATGATAAATAATTTATTCCTGTATAGTTAATAAAAGTTCACTAAAACTATTTTCTTCGATATATTATAAATAATTTTTTCCTATAGCATATACAAAAAAATTCTAAATATATTTACAAGTATGTACAGTTCGTACTTATGTATGTATTTAGCATTTCCTCATTTGTATAGAATTGTAATTACATCCGTGAATTCATGCATACATAGTTATTTCTAAAGAGTTAATGGAATTATTTTTAATCCGATATTTTTATTAATTTAAACGTTATTATAGTGGATACTCGTATTTGAAATAGACGCCCCATTTTACTTTAAATAGTGTGTATGACGTTTAACAGCTTGCATATTCCAGAAATGTGCTCTCCAGCAGAAATCAAATTGATTGATCCGGTGTGCTTTACCGTTCGGCTACGACTGTCATGGAGCAAGGATATACTATAACTAAATAATAATAATAATAATAATTTATTATAATAATACTTTGTGTATAATTTATATAAGAATAGTGTGATATACTTTTATAAAGCTCCACAATTTTCTTGATTCCTATTGATAATATTTCATAATACTGTAAATAAAGTTATTCGAATTCATTTTATATTTAACTCTGTGCAGTCAACCTTTACAGCATATTATGGTGCATCTTGTCAAAAATCACAAGAAAATGTAACGGGAAATTTTAAGATAAAATTATGCCAATAAATGTAAAGAATATAATAAATAAAAATAAATATAAACAGAGGAAGAGAGAATAAGTAACACGACAGAAACACATACGGTATAGATAGGTATCATAAAAAGGGTGGTACCGTTGGTAAAGCAATATCTCAGTGATGTAAACGTTAAGGTTAACCAAAGGAAGCTGAATGAAGGCCTAGCAGATAGGTTATGGTCACCGAAAATGCATTCATTTTTTCCTCTCTAGAAAAAAAAAACCTGTATATAGTGCAACCGATCACCGAAAATTCATGATTTTTAACATCTTCAAAAACTATCCGTATATAGTGAAGTGACCTATTTTTGCGTAAAATTCGATCATAGAACCTCACACTGTTTCTAGTATATATGATACGTTGAAATATTAGGAAACCTTGAGCTACACGAAAAGGATATACGAATAAGCATCAGTCAATATTGGTAACTGCCTGTATACGAATTAATTACGCGAGTGCATCAAAATAAAAAGATGAATATGTCTAAGTTGTATTTTTCGCCATATTTATTTAAAAGGTACAATAAGATGATTCAAAGAACATTAGAAAACTTACCAGAATTGATTAAGGCAGACGTAAACTTAACAACATACACTATGCAGATGTTAATGGCACATTCAGAAGGAGACATTAAATAACTGTTAAAGAAAGGAGTCTAGAAAAATAAGAAGAAAGAACTTACGATTAATTGTAAAAAACAAAAGGCATAGTAGTGAATAAAAGTGAAATTTCAATTTATCATTTACACATTGGAGATGTTAACATTTAAACATTTAAAGGGGGGTGAATTCAGTTAATTTGGTCAGAGCAATAACAGACGGCTAAAAGTAGTAAACAGAAATTCGAATATGCATAGGGAATGTTGAAAGATATTTTACAGAAACTAGATAAAATAATAAGGGATTTAATAAAACATTAAGGACTAAGAAAAGAGTGATGGATTGTAATGTAATATCAACATTCCTATATGGCAGTGAAATGTGGGAATTAATATGTAGCACATGCGACAAATGAACATATTGGAAAATATAAAACGAATACAGAGTTAGTAAATTCGTAAAATGTGATATACTCAAAGGAAAATATCAAAAGTAAGAGAAGCAGAAGAAAGTATGGAATAAACTAATTCACAATTTTGAACAAATAATGGAGGGATAAGAAACAGAATAGAGTCATAACGAACAAAATATTGATGAAAAAAAAAAAACATGAAGAGGTGGACCATTATCGCTTAATTTCTGAAAGGTGCATAGAAGAATATGAAAGTTTTGTTCTTTTTATGGTATGTTAGGGACATAATTGATAACCTTTTTTCTTCAGATGGTTTTCTTTCATTTATAGAATTTAAGGCAGCTTAAAATAAATTTAACATAAAATAATTACGATTTTAATAAAATATGTTACGAAGTTCATAACTGCTTAAAAAATTTAAAAAAAAACAGGACAGACAACATTACGTATGCATGAAAATAATCTCGCAAATGACGCCAATCTTACGTCAAAAATCTTGTAAATTTAAATAAAAACTAATCTTAATCAAATTAATAACATTTTAGCACCAAATGTTATAATACAAATATCAATTTTTTATTAAATCAGATAGATACAATATATGATCCAAATAGGTGGTAGGGAAACAAAGAGCAATCATAAAATATAATGAAAAAATCATCATAGCTTTTAATAAAAACGTTATTTATAAATATATATATATATGTGTGTGTGTTTGTGTGTGTGTGTGCGTATGTGTGTGTAGTGCTGAAAATTTTCGGCCTGATACATTTTCCAAAATCTGACCAAAATACTTCTTGAAGGGCCCCTTAGCCGAACCAAAAACTTTTAGTACCCCCTCATATATATATATATATATATATATATATATATATATATATATATATATATATAGAAAGAGAGAGAGACAGAGAGAGAGGGAGCTGACGAGTGAATGGACGGGTCTATCTACAAAATTCTGGAGTCGGGATGGTGAAGGTAGCATCAATCAGATAAGCAATTATACACATACACACACATATATATATATATATATATATATATATATATATATATATATATATAAGGAAGTGTTCAAATTGCTCATCCCGAGTAAGGACGGATTAAAGAAAAAAAACTATATTCCTGTTTATTAATTTTGGGTAGATATTGAGAAAATGGGTCGGAACGCTAAATTTTTATCACCTTCTCGTACACTTGGAGATGTGACAATGTATTCCATCACCTTAACTCTTATAATTCAATTTTTATTTTTCTACACCAGCAAGGAGCTAATCCAACAAGAAAATGACGGGCTTCTTCATTGCATAGTTTCTAGCCAGAAAATAAAATAAACAGGTTTTAAAATTTTTCAAATTCAGATTTTCTTAAATATCATAATTTATTCGACGCTGAGCGTTGGCAATAAATCTCTCACCACCAAAAAAAAAGAAAAATCTGTGGCAAGTATAAACCCACAAGATATTTCTAGTCCGTGGATTGCGACAAATACTTCACAGAATGGCAAAGTGTCTTTTGTTTTACGAGTAATAACATTGAAATCGCTATTTTTTACAAATTTAAGATAATGAATGCCTATAAACCGAAATTCTAATCTTGCTATGGGTTCTTTCAATTAAAGATTTTATTAAGATCTTGTCTTTATTATGCAGTGAATTATAAAACTTTTTTCAGTTTACAAATATTTGGTGAATGGATAAATCTACACAAATTTCATATCTGATAATATTATGAAACCTAACTCAAAATAAAATATGTATTGTAAGACGGCATACCATTGACGTCGTTTAAGGAAAATTATTATTTAGTTATAGTATATTCTTGCTCCATGACTCTCATAGCTGAACGGTAAAGCACACCGGATCAATCAATTCGATTCCTGCTGGAGAGCATATTTCACGAATCCGCAAGCCGTTATACGTCATACACACTGTTTAAAGTAAAAGTAAAAATGGGGCGTCTATTTCAAATACGAGTATCCACTATAATAACGTTTAAATAAATATGTCGGATTAAAAATAAATCCATTAACTCTTTAGAAATAACTATGTATGCATGAATTCACGGATGTAATTACAATTCTATACAAATGAGGAAATGCTAAGTACATACATAAGTACGAACTGTATATACTTGTAAATATATTTAGAATTTTTATGTATTATGTTAGTTTCTTTAATGCATTCTCGCTTCCGGTCGTAGCCGATCTTGACTTTCCACAGATTCCTTTTCTTTATTATCTAGAACATCTTGGGTGGGAACATGGAAGGGATTCCAATCTGTGGTTTGAATCTATCTTTTTCCTATCATTAGATTGATTGACCCTGAAGGCTAAAGACCCTAATAAACCCTAGTAATTAACCCATTGCTGGGCAGAGATGGCTTCATGCTTTTCCCAAGAGCCGTAGTTCGAATATGAACACAACATACAAGCAAGAAATTTGAACCTGTCTAGTCGATTCCTCTTTTCGCGTCACTCTCTATTACTCTATACACTACATCCATTATGTGCATCCATTATGTGCATACTAAATAAGTAACTTCTTATCGTGCATGCAATTCAAGCATGTTTATATTGGGTTAGGCAAAAATTTCGTTCGGTTATTAAGTATAAAAATTGCTTAATAAACCGAATGAACTTTTTGTTCAACCTAGTACTGAGATGATGAGTGATAAGTAAACTTTAGTACGAAAATCTTCGCAAGAGCCACCAATGTATATATGAATGAAATGATAGATTTTAATTTATTGTAATCTCAAATTTTGTGAAAGCCACATATTTGGTACAATTAAACAGAATATTTTAGTATATGAATGTATCTACCAATGAATTATGACTTTTGCATAAAAAAGATCTGTGATTAAACGAGTCCGAAAGAAAAAATAATGCCTATTCATGCAAATTTGCAGTCAAACGTATTCTTTCGAATAATACGAATTATATAAATTGTAAACGTATCTATTCATCGTTCAAACAAAATAACGAATCAAAGTATAAAAGTCCCATAATACTGACCTGTTCTAGTGGTAAACTCCACGTCATTGTCGCCGTTAGTGGTGGGGCCGGTCGTTTCTTCGGAGATCATAAAGATGCGAGTAGTGTGCGGGTGTGTCGGGGCGATTCTCCAGTGTGTAAGTAAGCCTCGCCCTTTTATTTTATCGACTCGTTGTATGCTCCAACTTTGCTGACTTGTGTCGGTCAGTTAGAACGTTGCTTAAGATGGTCTTGTTAATCTTAGTCTTAAGAGGTCAAGTAGACTTCCCCATTAGCAAGTATCAAGCGACGATTTTGTCCTTGCGTGCCTGAAGACGCTTGATCGTTGGGAATGATGGAGACAAATGAATCAGCCGTGACGTAGTGATTTACTACACGGCGTGCTTTATTCTTATTGATATACTGTGCATTTGTATTTAACAAGTTAAATCACAGGTGTATGAGATATTTATATTGATTATAATGATGGTTATTATATTGGTATTAGCCCTGTTACTATTGTCCCTAGCGCGGAGAAGAGTTTGCAGTTTATTAAAAATCTAGCAC
Organism: Acanthosepion lycidas; assembly: GCA_963932145.1. NCBI lineage: Eukaryota > Metazoa > Mollusca > Cephalopoda > Sepiida > Sepiidae > Acanthosepion > Acanthosepion lycidas. The sequence goes on along the minus strand of OZ010571.1, from coordinate 79,369,760 downwards.
CTTGTTCAATGTATGTGCATAATTTATGGATGAGAAAATGATCAATGCTTTTCTTTTTATGTCCGTCATGAACGATTTGCAATCAAATCAGAAAACTCTTATCAATAGAACAACTGCACAGGTGTAAGAATTCTTTGTTCTAGCCATGTAAATGTGTTCACGTAATTGTCTGTAGATATTATTTTTTTCTTTGTCTCATTGTTCTTTTAGCTGAACTGGCCGATGAAATGATCGCTGCTCAGACAATAAATCAGGGCTCGTTATTTCACTAACAGGCTTCGAGCGCTTTTAAAAGAGAACATTAAAATCCAACAAAATTTTCTGCCTCAGGAAGCAGATAACAAGTAACGTTTAGTTGATACGGGCGTCTCACATAAGAAATAGAGATAAATATATATATATATATATACATATATTAAAGACGAAAGAAGCAGGGAACCAACTGCGCTTTTCAGCCGGTGGCGTGGCCAATTTCAACATAAGAGGCGGGAAGAGACTGATGCGGGAGGAAGGGATTTTTGGTTCCTTTAGAGTTGTCTGTCAGAAGTGGGTGTGTCCGTAGACTTGCTGCTGGCGATGGGCTGAGCAGCTAGATTCACACCATTGTGTAATTAATAACAACGCTGGTAGCTTGAATTCTTCAATGTCGTCGTTTCAAGATGCATGTCTTTCTCGTTTTATCCAGGTTACAACCGAGTCCAACCTTTTAATTTTAAACGCTCCAGTTGTCTTTCTCTTCTATGGTTTGCTTTTTTTTTCTTTTTCTTTTTTTTTTTTTTTTCAAACGTTACAAAATATTTGACGTTTCAAAATTCTACTTGATTCTCAACATTTTTCAGCTTGAGTTCTTTTTTTTAACTGTCATTCTAAGAAATCAAAATCGAAAAAAATATGCTTTGTCCGATTTGATTGGGAAAAACAATTAAATATGAAAACAGAAAAAATCAACGTGTTTTTTCTCCGTTTTACACATTATTTTATCTTGGGAATTCCAATTTTTCTTTTGATATTTCAGGTTAAAATTCTTATTGGCAATGTGAGTAAATGTGTTTTATTTCTGTTCATTCTTTAATACTTATATTGGTATATGTTACGCTAACCTCTTTTTCAGGGTTCTTATTGCTCAAGGGAAATGATTCTTAATTCACTGGCATTACCTTTTCTTTTTGAATATAACTGATTAATTTGACTGCCAGTCTTTCTTGCATTTCTTGGTGTTAGATCCCTCATTTCTTCTTAGAGGAACTGGTATCTTTTCAAAAAATGGAAATTCACTGTAAAAATAGAAAGGGGTAGTGTTAAGATTCAGAGCAAATAATTTTAAGCATAAAGTTCTTTCACAGTTATTTTAATTAATAAATCTAACTAATAAATGTTTCATTAAAATTGTTTTATTTAATGAATAAAGCCTGTTTGCATTTTGGCGGGTTCAGCATTAAATATAACTGTAAGTGTATGTTATATTCATGAGTAAAATTTCCGAAGTGTCTAATTAAAACTGGTTCAATTACAATCCAGTCAAGAATTATTAACATTAAAAAAAACATTAATTTAGTTTTCATTCTTCTTGTTTTGTACGATGTCTTCCCCGCTCTTGCACAGTAATCGACACGTACAGATGCATGCATTTATCTATACACAAACGCACATATATATATATATATATATATATATATATATATATATATATATATATATATATATATATATATATATATATATATATATGTACAAGCATACATACATATGTACTTATAGATCTTGTCATATGAAATGAGAATCAAATTCACAAATCGTTGGTTTGCAAAAAAGACTTTTTGTTTCCAGAATTTTTATTATCTTTATTTTTTATCTGACCTCTCACATCAATTCACAGAATTTAAAGGATTTATGAAAACCTAATTTGAACAAGACATATCTAAATATAAATACGTTATGATTGATTTTCTTGTGAAATGTTTTGAAGATTTAGAACGAATGGACCTGCCAATCAAAATTGAAAAAACAAAATTGAAAATCATTATATAGAACTTAAGATCTTAGGATACTGATATTTTTACGTGACATCATATCGACAAAATATCTTGTCAACCAATCCAAAACAATCATTATTTTCACCAACTCTATCGGCAACTTTTTATTAGATTTAAAGTAGGAAGACCCTAGAAAAAGCATTTTCTCACGAATCATCTCGTCAACTGGCCTCAGTAATTAAACAGCATCAATAAACATTATGAAAAAAATGCTACAAACAGTCCCTTCAGATTTTCTTGATTCTTTTAAAGATTAATCTTTTTTGGAAAGATGAGTTAAAATTTGTCATTAAACTTCAATTTGATGCAGGATAACAGTGACATTTTAAAATAATTTTCTAAAATCTTAAATGAAGATATGAATTGAGCATTTGTCACAGTATTTTTTATAATCTAACATATTCGTTATAGTCTGTTATTTTTGTCTGCGTTAGAAGTTAATATTTAATTAAAATCAATTACTGTTTAAAGAAGTAGGCTAAAGACAGATTGATTATTGTAAACAAAAACAAAGAAAGAGGAAGTAGATATTTGTTTCAAAGATTTAATCTGGTTGTGAATCATCAATAGACCTTTCCTGCCGTCCTTATGCACTCTGGTATTGTAAGTGACTGACATTTTAGTGAGTGGGGAAAATATAAAATATTTGGTCTGCAATATCAAAAGGTATAAGCAAGCTTAACAATTTATATATTGGAAACAGATCAAAAATCGATAGAGCATGATGGTAGAGTTCGTTCATAAATTTACACATTGTTGATTGAAAATCGACGTTTAAAAATTAATTAACATATTTTCAAACCTAATTTTAATACTTTTAAAAGCAGAAAACAAGACGGTAGCTTATTTAAGAGTTAAAAATGGGGTGGGGGAACAAGATTTCATTTTTTTTTTTTTTGTATCTCTAGGTTAACCAATCCAAAGATAGGGCAAGACGAAAGCCTCTAGGGTGATAGAATCATGTATATTTTATTTTTAATCTGAAATGCAATACTTATTATAATGAATGGCCAATAAAACATGGCAATATTAAAGTTAAAAAATCAAGGAATTAAATATATAGCATATGTACCATTATATATGAATAAAATAACGGATATATAATTGTAATACAGAGATTTTTATGAAAAATTCTATTAACTATATTTTAAAGTAAACATTATACGATGCCTACAAATTACAGTTAGTTAATTACGCTGGTTTAGTAGATAATCATTTTTAGGATACTTAATAATATGCAGTTTTTCATGTAGACACGGGAGACATGAGTCATGATAAGGGAACAATTTTAAGTTCCGAAACATAGAATTTTTTATGTAGAGATGTAAAATATTTCTATTTAGAAGTATTATTAATATATATATATATATATATATATATATATATAAACAAAGAATTGCTGAAAAGTTTATGGTAAAACTAGCTTTCTAACATCAAATGGAATTAACAGCAAAGAGAATTTAGGTTGGAATACTTTTACACTTCGTTTTGCGTTTATATATCATTTGTAATTACATAAAAACATTTTAGTTTATGCTTCCTGTAACGTCTTACATTGGTATCAAATACTTTGATTTCAAAACTGTATGATCGGATGTGTATTCTTTTATTGCAGAAATTACTTTCCACATAAAATCTAAATTAGTTAAAAGTCAACTTACTGTCGAGTAATTTAGAAATACACATTTTTAATCAACCGATTCAAATTTCAGTAAAATAATTCTGTAGTTTTAACAATGAAAGAAATACATTTTTGTTAACCCAAAAAAATAACTTATCGTAAAAGTGTCTAGCAGCTGATCACATGTTTTGTGATATTTCAGCAACGTGACTTGCCGGAAGATCATAGTGATATGTTCAACAAGCACGTGGTCTAATGAAATCAAAGTCAATAATCTACTGTCGAAGCTTAATTATAAATCTGGATTGGATGAATTTGACCGTGTGGTCTTATAGAAAGTGACTAGCTATCTATAAATTAACTAAGAGGAAATAGGTCAGTCAATTCAAATAAAGTGGGGGTGAAATATTCCCGTCATTCTGTAAGCTCTAACAAAACGGTTTCTTTGTTTGATGACGAAACTTTATCCGGTGTTTGATCTCTCATTTCTTCTCCCTCTATAATTTCAATTATATGGTAACATCCCTACCACAAAAAATAGTCCGCCGTCCAAATTATTACATTGGTACAATTAGCTTTATGAACATCATAAAAGTAGTAATTAAATCTTAATGAATAAGGCTAATGTTAGAAACGGATCACAAATAGAAGAATAAAAATCTTTTTCAAAGCACAGGAATAAGAAATACAATTTTCATTATCAAAATGCTATCAAAGGGAACATTTAAAATATTTATACTTATGCCACAGATTACACAAATATATTTGCTAAATTACGACACGAATAACGCCTTTAAATAGTAAAAAGCTCGATATATATGGAAAAGCGTATTTTTTTAAATCCATCCCTTGTATTAGGATCAAAGAACACGCGAGCGGATAAAGAACATGTTAAATGGACACACAAAGAAAAAGGCTTACAACAAGGATGATTTTTCTCACCGGATACATTTCAAACGAGATGAGGCTAAGAGGATTACAAAGCCACCAGGATTTATAATCGGTTGACGTAACCTTAACAACACACGCTAGGCAAACAACCCTCTTCATAGCGGATTCAGAAAAAAAATTAAAACAATTATTAGACATTGATAAAATTATAACAAAATATTAATCATTAACTGTAAGAGACAATATATGGTTGCCAACAAATGTTCAACACAAGGTTTGTTTTACATATCGAAGATCTTAAAATAAAGAATGTGTGAGAATTTAACAATTTAGTTCGCATAGTAACAAACGATGGATAATTTAACCTAGAAATATTAATGTGCATAGGAATAGAGAAACTGTAACAGGTATTAAGGGATTGAAAATGTCAGAAACAGTGACGGTCTTATATATAATGTCTACTTTTCTACCTTTCCCAAAGGTATTTCCGCGTATTGTATGAATCCATCTCTTCTCCCCGCAGTTGGTTGAATAGCACAGCATACTGGGCCCTATAGCCTTGGATAGCAACCAGTCTATCGCAGAAAGAATCGGCAACCCACTGCGGGAAAAAATTATTCTTGGTCGATTATGAATCGAAAGATATAGGATCACCGAAGCGCCTATCACATATGGCACTTAACTGAATGGATTTTCTATATAGCAGTGTATTCTGAACATGAAACCACGAATGAAAACAAATACTAGATAGAAAAAGGTGTAGTTCTTCTAATGAAAATAGTATATATAATATTGTTTTAAGTAAAAATATGAACTACAATGTAACTGCTATTAACAATCAGAAAGAATCATTTAAGAAATACTTGGTGTAGAAGCTAAAAAAGTTTGGAGAATTTAAAACACGCCACTGAAAGGAAGATAATCAGGAAAAACTATAAATCTACCCGTATGTTTGCATACATAGATGGCGGAATAAGTACCGTATGTTCAAAGAGGGTCATAAATTACTTGTCCCTATGCTGGTGGTATCACGGCTACGACCAGCTTGGACCGGCTCTGACCAGCTTGGACAAGCTATGACCAGCGGCCCGGGTGAAAACACTCCGGTCCCCACATTAAAAACTGACCTTGTCACAACCTGACTCAGTGGGGTTCAAGTAAATATCTAATTACTTAGAGCAACAACAGATAGGAAACTGCCAGAGCCATGATCTATAGAGAGACCAGACTGACCATTTAATAACCCATGAAACTTTTTATGCTAAATTTAGTGTTATGTTCAGAATTTCAGTTTAGCTAATATCCTCAAATCTGTTCATTTTTTAATTGAATGTATTATTTATACTTTAAAATTTCGTGTGAGCTTGGAGGTCGCCAGAAAATTTCCGTTCACTCGATATATTTCAAATGTATAATATTCTTGTTTGGAAGTATTAAGTGCTTTTTATGCGTGTCGCATCCATTACCTGACTTCTCCGAAATGTAATCGCAGATTCGGAAGCATGCAATGCCTAACAAAATGTACGATCAAATACTTCTGCCAATTTGCACATTTCCTAACTATTCTCTTCTTCATTCGTCGACAAATATATGAAATATGAGAATATAACTTTCAAAAATAAAAGTTTCAAAAATTGCATTAGAAGCAGAATGTTATACATTTCGCCAAAACTATTCATGTACATATCGATCATCAAAAACGACTTGATGAACAAAATTGTTTTTAGAAATTGACATGTCGTAAATCAAATTTAAAGTCGAAAAGTCTTAATGTTTAGGATTTTCATTGTTCTTATTATTTTCAGTCAGAGTAATGTCCTCACTTTTGTTTTTATCACAACGTTTCGGCTCTTGTGCCCTCGGCCTTCTTCAGCTGTCTTGTTGATCCGGGCAATAAATGCCATACTTCTGTGACTTTTTCAACGCCATTAGGAAACCAATTCAGTTAATACTTTTAAAAGACTGTTTAGTCAACACATTTCTGCATTTAACATTCTATGTTTTCCTTTTTTTATCACAAGTCCATCTTTGATGCAGAAAGTTCCATTAAGTTGCAAACTTTGCGGCAGTTTGACAAATTAGTTTCAAATAAAAAAAAAATCACAACTGTATGTGATTTATTATCCGGATCGACACGCACCCGAAGAAGGTCGTAGGATACAACGAACGAATCGTTGAGATAATAAAAACAAATATAAAAACGTTCGTCGAGCGGAAACATTAAAATAATTTATTTTGGGTACTGAATAAACATTCGCAAAGGAACTCAAATTTAAACTTTCGAAAACATTCTAAATACAAAAAGTGACTCTTCTTAACGGAATGTATTATAATTTCTGAAGAAATTTGAATAGAATTATTTGATGTACATAAAGAATTAAATAACTTTATTTAATGCAAATAATCTTAACTATAAATTGTTATATTTTTACGTGGCTGTTTTATATTATATTAAAGGCAATTGTAACTTCTGATTAAAGGATTTTTAGAAGCACATATAATTAAAAAAATATTAGAAATACTTCTCCAAATGTATATGACATTAACAGATGTTCATAAAAAAGAATGATGTAAAAGGAAACGAAAATTACGACACGGTAAAAAAAATTATTAGTAAATTTATTTAAAAAAAACTAAGAATTAATGTAGATACTTAAGATATTCCCATCTATTTTCGACGTTATATAACAAGAGATTTACCTTTCGGACACAACATGCCGGTATTATAGATGTTATCTATTGTTAAAGCAAGAGTATGAAGATTTCTAAATCTTTTGGCCTTAATGATAACATTACTAATGTATTTTATGCAGATATTTGCAATTACGAGAAATTGATGTTTAACTAACAGCTTTTACTTTCTAATGTTGATATATGCTAGATCTTAATTGGAAATGCATCATCTGAATGGTAAACGTCAATATTTCCATCAGCTTGTTTATCGGATGCTGGTAAGTTCCCGCAGCTATTCATCAGTCTTCAATCTATCTCGCATCAGCAAAGTCTTTTACTGGAATTTAGGTTAACTGCAGCATCTAGGTTATTTTTAAGGAAAAGATAGACGCCTTTTTAGTAATTTTATAAAGTAGGTTGGGTTCTTTTACATAAGTGCCAGATGATGGATTGACTATATTGACAAAAAATGAATGAATGCCATAGTTAGCTAACATTTAGCTGCAATGGTACACCGTCTTTGAACAGGAGTGAGAGAATGTATATATAGACGAAATAATAAAAAATAAAGAGGCTAATCCGGAGAATTCATGGAATGATTACAGCAAATTCAATACCAGAGACTTAAAGAAATTGCTTTAGATTTACCAAAATAGAATTTATCAAATAACTTCAAAATATTGTTCACTTAATAACTGCCAAAATCGATATTTCAGTGTGTCTATTCTATAAACATCAAATGTTCGTCTGTTTAAATTTATATGTAGAAAAGCACACATATGTAATTGAATGTGCATGTGTGTCCATATGTTCAGTTATAATGAAACGTTCTCAGACTCATTCACTTCCCAATATCAGTATTCTAATGCTTGATCATTGAAATATTAATTTTGATAAGAGGCTTGAGCAGATTATTTTTCAACACCACTTCGTATATATATTTGCGTGCGCTCACAAATATGCCAGGGGTGCTGAAAAGTTCTTTCTCCGAATAAGAAGGTATTTCAAGGTAAATACTGTTTACACATTTGGTCATATTTTGGGAAGGGATCGAAACGGAATTTTTTCAACACTCCCATGTATATTGTGCATGTATACATGCACACATATTTGAGGATGGATCAAGCAAAAGAATTGCTTTAAATCGAGTCCCAGCCATTATTTAGTGTGTTATTCACACCAGGAAATACCAGAGACCTGGATCGAACATAATGTATATCAGGAGCCTTTGATTTCTGAAGAGTTGATATGTGGTGACACCGATATGTAATGGGTTCACCATAAAAGATACCCGTTTCTTACTGATGACCACTATTTATCTAGGTCTTGATTCATAATGGAACCAATAATGCTGACCAAGGCGAAAATGTCATCCGGCAGTTTCTTGATTCTTAATTTTAATCTTGATGGAATAAATTCACTACTGGACCGTTGTCGATTCGTATGGTGCATATATTGGCTAATACAATTTGCGTGTGAGCTGAATTATGAAGTTTTACATTTTTGTTAATCAGCCATTTATTTTATTCCATACTGATATTTTTTATCCAATACTGTTATACAAATAGGTATATTTGTTTGTTAAAAATGCCATAGAAATAATGAATTCAGAGAAGCAAGGATCCTCTCTCAGACTTACTAGACAAATCGCCCAACGTTTCGATTCTATTTGTGCACAAAAACTGGAAAAGGTCTGATGCACGCTCACAAGAGAATGAGAAGTGAAACTACCGTCTTGACGAAAAATGAAAACCCGAAATCTATCTTCTTTTCAGTATATTTGGTTATTTATATATGGATACCTAGCACGGACTTGGGGTAGGTGGCTGACACTTAGGACTTCTCTGATATTCTGTTTCCTCTCACAACAGACAAATGGACCGGTTCTTCCATTCGGTCACCAAGAATTAAGTCTATATATATATATATATATCCTGGGTATGACGATAAACTACATCCGGTAGCAAGTCTTCTCATCGGGAGATTGGAGGATTTGAGGAGCGTGGAACCACCTTTTAATTGCTGTTGCTCCCAGGTCCGCCCTGGCCCGGGGTGGTAGCACCTGTTAGGGTCCCAGCTATAAGAAAATAGTGTCTACCGGGGAAGATCAAGCTCGTTAGTGCTATAGAACACGACTGGTCTAAGAGATGGAAAACTCTTACACGAAAAGCCTGAGGCATTTATTTGCACCGACCGAGTGTATCAATACTTCCGAAAAGTGTGGATGGTTCTGCACAAGCCTTCACCACTTTAATCAAATAACTTGTGTGAGTTTTCTGGCGGTTTACCATGATTCGTTCTTATCCACACAGGTCACTTGCAAGGTCCACTGGCGAGAGAGTGAAGGCAACGGGGTCAGGTAAAAGATGTTACTGGAAAGCTCTAACTGGAACTCTACACAGTGGCAGACCGATGGGTGATGGCCGTTCTTTCACAAACCCATGAGCAATTGTGTGGTCCGTGTCCTCCATCGGTGACAAAGCAGCCCTATTTAGGATTGCACTGCTTTCCCTATTATGGGGAGGGGGTGATAAAAGGAGACCTAAACATTGCTTGCTCACACAGACTTGGCAGCCCGCTGCAGCTGTCTGGTTATCCAATAAAACAGTCGAAACAGCAAGAAAGATCAGAATAAGTATAAGAAGAATTTCCATTTTGGATCCTCTTCAGGACAGTGATTCTGCACCAGAGCGTAAAACAGCTCTTGTTTCTTTTGAGTTGAAGAAATATAACATCTTCATAGCGGCCATTAATAAAACACGTCTGGCTGGTAATTCTCAGCTTAGGGAAGAAAAAGGTGGATACGTATTTTTTATGGGCTGGCAAGACTGAGAAAGAGCCACGCCAGTCTGGTGTTGGCTTTGCCATCAAGTCAGACCTTGCTAGCTCACTGCCTTCCTTACCTAAATGTGTATCTGATCGCATAATGGCATTAACCCTCAATCTGGAGTGCAACACCCGTGTGACGAGGGTTAGCTGCTACGCGCCACATTTAGGTATTTCAGATGAAGAAAAAGATGATTTTTACAATCTTCTTCAGGATGTCATCTCCAAAGTCCAACATAAGGATAAATTAGTCCTTATAGGTGATTTCAATACTCGTGTTGACAGTGATTATCTTTCATGGAAGGGCGTTTAAGTCACCATGGTATTGGTCATGTGATTTCTAATGGATTACGTCTTCTCACTATCTGCAAGAAATTTGACTTTTGTATCACTAATACCTTCTACCAGCAACCTAGCTGTCGTAAGACCACGTGGATGCATCCTCGTTCTAAAGACTGGCATCTGATCGACTACGTCATCACCAAAAGACGGGACATAAAAGATTTTAAGATAACGCGTTCATTCCACGAAACATGCTATCTGTCAGATCACGCTCTACTTCGGAGTAAAGCTACACTGCATCTGCAAAAGCGAAGGATTATAAAATCTACAGTGCCCAAGCGCATTAACGTACTGCCTCTTAAATCGACTGAAACGAAAATTGAGCTCTCTGACAAACTTGATACTTCACTTGATTCTGTAAACATTACCAATGATAACGAATCATCTTGGAAGGCTCTGCGTGATGCAACATATTCTATATCCTTGGAGGTTCTTGGCCTCCCATATTGTAAACATCAAGACTGGTTTGATGACAATAATACAGAAGTTCAGCAGCTTATAGATCAATTGCACTCTTCTCATAAAGCATGGATTGAGGACAAGAACTCGTCCGATAAGAAGATCGCTTACAAGAAGTACAAAAGTCAGGTTTAACGACCTCTCAGAGCCATGAAAGAGCGTTGGTGGTCTGAAAAGATAGAAAGGATCTAAAGGCTTTCTATGCTGTCCTCAAGAGCATTTTCGGTCCTCAGAAAAGTGGTGTTGCTCTAATCTCCACACCAGATGGTTAAACTCTCTTGACGGATAAGTCAGACATTTTAGATCGCTGGAAAGAGCATTTCGAAACTGTGTTAAACACCACTTCGGTTACTGATGAAGAAGCCGTCACATCAATTGAGCAAAATCCTGAAATTCCAGAGTTGTCTTTTGAACCTACCTCTGAAGAGGTAATTTATTCCATCAAGCAAATCTCATCTGGAAAATCACCCACTCCTAAGGATCCTATTCCACCCGAAGTGCATAAGCATGGTGTCCAAAAGTTGGTAAAAAAGTTACATCTCCTTTTCGTGGAGATATGGAAGGTAGGCTGTGTCCCACAGGATCATAAAGACCCCTCTATCAAACACCTCTACAAAAACAAGGGTTCCAGGTGTGTATGTGATAATCATCGGTGGGTATCACTATTTTCAATTGCAGGCAAAATCCTAGGTAGACTGATTCTAAACAGAATCATTATACACCTTGTTGACGACATCTAACCAGAATCGCCATGTGCTTTTCGATCGGGTCGTGACGCCATTCACATGATATTTTCTCTTCGTCAAATTGCAGAAAAGATTCGCAAGAAAAACCAGGAGTTGTACATGGTGTTTGTGGACTTGACGAAGGCCTTTGACACTGTAAATAGCTAAAAGTCATCATCAGCTTTCTTGAAGGAATGAAAGCTAATATCGTATCTGATGGTATGATGTCAGAATCCTTTAATGTCACAAATGGCACCAAGCAAGGTTGTGTCATGTCACTTGTCTTTTTTGCCCCTTTCTTCTCAGTGATGCTGAAATATGCATTTGCAGGCACAGGGAGTGGCGTCAAGTTTCAGCTTCTAACAACTGGTGGTTTCTTCAATCATCAGCGCTTCAAAGCCAAGACCCACCTTCGTACGCAAATTATTCGTGATTTTTTGTTTGCTGATGATGCTGCTCTTGTAGCGACATCCTATGAGTTGGTCCAACATCTAATAAATCGTTTCTCTGCTACATGTAAAGCGTTTGGTTTTACACTTAGCATAAAGAAAACTGAAGTGGTGCACCAACCTTGTCCTGCTATCTTGGTAGCAAAGTCAATTACAGCGGAACTTTAGATGATGTAATCATGCATCGGATTGCTAAGGCTACCAGTGCTTTCGGCAAACTTCGCCATCGCTTGAGGTATTCGACTGGATACGAAAATTCGTGTTCACAGAGCTGTTATAATTGCCATCCTTTTGTACAGCTCAGAGTCGTGGACTCCATACAGGTACCATATACGCCAGCTGGATGTTTTCCATAAAAGCTGTCTGCGTGCAATCTGTGGAGTTAAGCTTCAAGATAGGACATCTAACGTAGACCTGTTTAACAAGTGTAATATTGGAGAAATAGAGACTTTTCTCATACAGTCTCAGTTACGGTGGACTGGTCATGTCTTGAGAATGTCTGATGACAGGATACCCAAGATCCTAATGTACAGCCAGTTAGATCAGGGCTACATGAATGTAGGGCGCTCATGGCTAAGATACAAAGACAAGCTGAAAAGCAACTTGTCAGCTGTCAATATACCACTTAACACCCTTGAGCGCTTAGCCTTGGAGCGGGTAGAATGGAGATCAACATGTTTTAGTGGACTCAGCAGTTTACAATCTGCTTGTCTGAATCATCTTCAAGAGGAAGAACTAGAAGGTCAGCCAATGTAACAGTGATCTCATCTCACAATCCTCACTCTTGCTCTATATGTGGCCTCCTTTGTAAATCACAAGCGGGTCTTAAATGACAAGATTATCGCACAAAATTTTATAACTGAATCAACTAAGCTGTCAGATCCTCATACGTCGAAACCGACGGAGGAGAGTCCATTATATATATATATATATATATATATATATATATATATATATATATATATATATATTATAATTCTGCTTGTTCCTTCCTTAGTTCCTTCCTTAGTTCCTTAGTCTGTCCGTCCGTCCGTTACACTCTTCAGTACTGATCTGTATTCGGCTTCACACTGGCGGTGATTTTTAAAGAAACACCCTCGCCCACTCTATCTCAAACTTGCCGTCAACAAATGCCGTCGATTTTCAAAGAAAAATGAGTCCATGAAATTTAGAAAATTAAATTGACCTCATAAAAATTTTAGGGTAGCCTCTAAATAGCAGTATCGTTAAGAGGTCACGTGTTTTATGGGTGAAATTCGTTCATTTCATTTCTGTTTCATTGTGTCTCAACAAGCTTTGAAAATCACCCCTCCAAAATTTTAAAGCAAGTTTTACTTTTTGGAATTCCTGTTTCACAAAGTATTTTTATTTTATGTATGTATTTTATTTCAGTTTGCGTGTCATACGTCAATTAATTAATTTTATTTTTAGTTTCACTTAACTAATTAGAACCTAATTCTATTAAAAATAATTTTTACTTTAACTTATCTTTCTTATTAAATTTCTATTTGAAATTCTTATTTTTTAATTTGCATGTCATTTTGCCATTTCCTTTCAAATGAATTTTATACTTAACTCCTATTTCATAAATATTTTTAATTCTTAATTTACTTTTTTCTTTTTTTATTAATTTTTTAGAGTTGTTTTGAAACTTTGAATTTCATTACTGGGAAAACCAACTCAACTTTTTGGAACTGGAATTCGTTCATTTCATTTCTGTGTTTCATTGTGTCTCAGCAACTTTGAAAATCATCCCTTCAAAAGACCAGCAATGAGTTTACTTTCACAGAGGCAATGCTCAGCAAGCTACCCAGGAACAGAGGAACAGTGACACTACCCATAAAGTATGATTTAAACTGAATGAGCATGATGAGGATGCAAGGAATCACTCGTACCCTGACATTCCGCTACATTATGTGTTTAATAAGCGCTCTCGAAGATTGACATCAAGGCAAAGGAATACTAATATCATCAGTAGAATTTATACAGTGAGGTTTAGATACAAAGAAAAATTTCATTTGCGAATGTTGCTGCTGCATATTTAAGCGCCGTAACCTTCCAGGATTGGCGCACTGTAGGAGAGATCTTGCCAACATTTAAGGCAGCATGCCTGCGATATGGTCTTCTCTCAAACGATGATACACTAGAATATGCATTGCTAGAAGCTGCTGCCTGTCGGATGCTCTTACAGTTGCGTGTTAGGTTTGCTGCCCTGTGCACATATATGAATCCTGAAATGCTCTTCACTTGTAGACCACTCACAAGGAATACATGATTGTAAATTTCTTGCACCAAGATTTTAATACAGAGCACGCAGTAAACATGGCACTGCACTCAATTGATGCAATTCTGATAGAGAATGGCATTAACTGTTTAGCAATTGGGTTGCCCGGGCCTATTTGAGTACCGCAGCTTGACCACAATGAAGACCTCGATCGTAAAGACATTGCAACACTTACTGATGAACAGAGACTGATTGCTAATGCTGTGCTTGAATCTGTAGATAAGAAGGGGAGAGGCGAGGGGTCTAAAAACTGCTGCTTCTATGTAGATGCAGTAGGAGGCTTATATGTTTAATACCATAATTTCATATCTGCGTAGTAACAACTGCAACGTGTGCAGTGGTGCTTGGACAGACATTGCCTTTACACTACACTAAAATAAAGTTTACCATATAATATGACTTCAGAAGGACCACCTTTTCAGTTAAGAGAAACATTTTTTAGAGTGAGGATTTTAAGTTTTAATTGTCAAAGGCATCGATAAGTAAATGGATATAACCGGAACTGGCTCTGGTTACCTCTGATTGATTGTCTTACATTTATACCATCAATGTAATAAGAATATCGGTCATTCAACATGTCAACAATGGAAGCTAATGTTTATTGTTTTATTACTTTGACATCATTTCCTCATTCAAGGAAGATGAGCATAGCAATAGCAATCGGTAAATTCAATTCAATGTAAAGATTTTAATTCCGAGACAAATGGAATTTGTAACATGTTATACAATAAACTTAAACTTCTTGTTATTTATGTTCACTATTTGGGATCTCTTGAGTGAATGAGCATTTTCGTAGATACTTAGATCAGATTGTGTTCATTATTTTAATTCGTGCTGATGGGCTCACTTGCACAAGACGGATTGAGTGGTTTAGCACCAATGTTTTTCTTTCCCTTTTATCTCTTTCTCACATTCGATTATATATATATATATATATATATATATATATATATATATATATATATATATATATATAATATATATATATATATATATACACATATATATATATAACATATATATATATATATATATACATATATATATATATATATATATATATATATATATATATATATATATATATATATACCCACACATACATATATATGGTATAATTATATTTATACAATAAACTTAAATTTCTCGTTATTTATATTCAGTATATTTAACTCTTAATTATATTGAGTGAATAGTTATTTTCATAGATATTTCGATCAGAGTGTGATCATCATTTTAATTCGTGCTGATGGTCTCAATTTGCTTTATATATATGTTTGTGTATATTATAACAATTTTACCTTGTATTTTTGAGTAAGTATGAAATAGTTAATATGCGTAGACATTAATAATAATAATACGTATAAATATTTGATGTATTCTTCACTGCTGTAGTACAGATATATAGAACCGTTTTTCACATGACACCATTGATACGATTCGAGTATATTTGAATAAGTTTGAATTCTAGCTCAACAAATTATGCTAGCATGTAGCCAACCAAATCTTGAAGAGCGTATAGACAACATTCAGCTTTTGATTATGATTGAAACTATTTGAATACAAATAGAAGGAAAACGAACTTTGGAAAGAATAATCCCGATATTGATTCGAGTGTTCAATCCTATTCGAAAACTGGATAAATATAAGAAATTAAACAAACAGCCCTAGTCATTTATAAGAAATATGTATATATATATATATATATATATAATTATTTATTTAAAAATATGATTCCAACACGCTATATAAGAGGTCTCATGTTTCAAAACAAGAGCCGAAAACTTCAATAAAATTATTTGAATTAAATTGAATTAAAGTAAGCTCTGTTCCATCTTCAAGCGAAATTTTTTTTGGAATAACTTATTTCTGAAATTTACGTGTTTAGGAAGTATGTTTGAAAAGTAAAGTAGACAATTTTAACAAGTTTATATCTTTATTACTAACAACACTGGGCTGCAAATAAATTATTGGTCCAAATCAAAGAAAACACTAAAAGAATAATATTATTGAAGAGACATATCCAAACACACATTTGGCTAATTGCTTCATTTATTTGAAATTTCTAAGCTAAGAGAGTTAACGAAAGTCATATCCTTTCGGTCTCAATACAATCAGCCTGTGAACTATTTATATAGAATTCGCACTGATGCATTTGAACGTTAGAGAGACAAACATGATAATCGTCTACTGCTTTTTTCATCTTCATCCCGTCGATGATTCGTATGCAGCATTTGACTTCTTACGCATAAATTTAGAACGATAAGCATTCTAATTACTATTAAGTGCATTTTAATTAATCTGCTGATCTCGCTATAATTATAACATATTTGTTAACCTTGCGGCAGATTTTGATTTTAATCAACTATTTAGTCATTGATGCATTTAGAACTCTACAGTATACGATATTTATTCATAATACTCAATCTGTGCGGGTTTATACGCGTTGGATTCAAACAAATTTGAAATTTTACAAAAAGATTTGATATACCCTATTCAGAGAAGTGCGCACTTATAGACTTACACACATAAATGCTTGCAGAGTCATACACGCGTAACATACGTGCTTTTAATAACGACTGTTTCATGCCTTTTGTATCACAATCTCTATAAATAATTAAAGTCTAAAGAATGTTTGCCACCATCTTTGGAGTATATATACCGACAACATAGGTAAAAATGATCGTTCAAATACTTAACTTGCTTAAGTCTCAAAGCAATTTAGATATCATACTTTTCTATAAAACAGACCTTGTGTCTAACCTATTCAAACTAGAAATAATTCCTAATTCCAAAGCACTACGTTTATACATCTACTACGAATGCAAAATTAAGATATTATAATATAGCTATATTTTACAATGAGTAATGAATAATTGTTTTCATCCAAATAAAACGCTTAGTTATAAATGATTGATAAGAGATATCTTGGCACTATTTAAATGGACTGATCTATTCGTAAAAATAGGGGCCAATAATTACTGTAGTTTTAACATTCGTTAGACTTTCCTTAAGGTCACCTCTACGTGGTGTAATGGTTAGCAAGCTTGTCTCGCTAGATCAATTATGACTGAGTAGGAAGTTGGATCCTCACTGGGTGCCCCCATTCTTTTAGAACTTGTGCCACTTATAAGTTGCTCACATAAAATCAACATTAGATTTTCAAGCCACAACATTTGTCAAAATCGAAAAAATATTGATTTTTTGATCATTTTAGAAGGGGGTCATACTGTTCACGTTAAAAATACAGTTTCAGATCGATCTACAACTTCTTATAGAGTTAACCGTTCATTGTTTTCTTTTCCAAATGTGAAGTTCGAAACTGTGTTTACATCATTCATAAGTTAGTACAATTACGAATTGAGGAAAAGCACATCAGCAGGCTTACGGCCACATCACCGTGAAACACCGGTTTCCGCACGATGACCGAAGTTAAGCAACGTTGACTGGTTAGTACCAAGGTGAGTGACCGCTTGGGAATACCAGGTGCTGTAAGCTTGGATTTTCGGATGATGCAATGGATAATAGCTCGGAATGCTTAATCGGCGAGCCAAATTCTAATTCCAGCTAGAGTCGTTAACGCACAAATAACATTGGGAAAAGTATGAATCCATATCTTTTCCTCGAAGTTATGGATTAATTAGTCACTCAACAATTATTATCTCCAAAAAATGAAATTGCCTACAAAATATTTAGATTTCGGTATTAAATATTCCATAGAGGTGTTGATATGCCGATAAATAAAAACAGGCAAAACAACCAATAGCAGCAGCAATTATCAATAAGATAAGCAAAGTTTCAAATTTGACTGTTTTAATAAAATAAAGGCAGATAACTCTTTATGAAGTCAGGGATCTATTTGATACTGTAGCAGTGTTAAGAATGTCAAAAAATAAATAAATGTTTATCTATAAATATCATTGCCTCTTATATGTTTCCCTATTTTTGACGAGTGGACTAGTAAATTTAATTAGTGCTCATCTTCTGATAAATTCTGACAGAATTCAAATCATTCAAATTGTTCTTCATTTGTCATAAAATTTAATCAAGTCTCTTGATTCAGTAGGAACCTAAGTTTGGATTTTATACAATGAGGCTTGCTAAATATCACGCAAAGTAAAAACAAATATAATATGCCTGTCTATATTTCTGAAATAAGGTATTGTAATCTATATCTATAATTCTCAAAATGTGTGTGTATGTATGTGTATCTGCATGTGTGTGATCGGATGTTGTTTATGCGTTTCCACAGTTTTCATCCGATTTCGATGAGATTTTTTTGTTTGATAGATAATTCTTCAGTGCCGGTTTTGAGTCCGAACTGTTGGCGACAATGGCTCTCCACTACTTCCTGTCCATTATAACTCCTAGCAACGTTTTACTATTTAATATCTATTCTTGGTTATATATATTTCATCAAAACTTTAATAAAAATAAATAGTTTAAATTATTACAATAATATTACTTATTATTATACCGTTAAATGTATATCATTAATTATATTAATTATATAAATTATAAATAATGATTATTAATATTATAATTAATATAATTATGAATAATAATTAATTATAATTGTAACAAATTATAATTAATTAACTTATCTGTAAAAAGAACCTGAAAATGTATTCTGTATATCTATAATTCTCAAAATGTTTGTGTATGTGTGTGTGTGTCTGTGTCTGTGTGTGTGTGTCTCTGTGTGTGATCGGATCTTGTTTATGCGTTTCACAGTTTTCATCCGATTTCGATGAAATTTTTTTTTGTTTGCTAGAGTGCCGGTTTTGAGTCCAAAATGGCTGGAAAAAATTACCAACTTGAAAGGGAAAAATCGAAAATACTGATTTTTTTTTACACTTTGCGCAAAAATCAAAAGCAAAATTTAATGTCTATAAAAACAGCGTACAATCAATTTAGAGAGTTGAAATCTAACGTAAAAGATTATTAGAATTATAAACAATATTATATCACAAATAAAATCATCGTATATTATTATTATGACGGTCCATGGAAGAGGTTAATTCTTTGCAAAATTGAGGGCACAAAAACAGACCTTTTTCAGGACCCCCACCTTCAAATTGTTAACGCCCCCGCCCCTATTTGGGGATGTGTCTCAGTTGCACCCAATTGTTAGTAATATTGATTTTCGGGTGGGATGACTTAAACTGCTCCAATTGAACGGCAAAAATTGCCAGTAATGAAACACCAGATCGAAGACAGGATATACTTCTAGTTATTTTTATTTTTTGGACTGTTGTCCTCGTCATTATTGTCATATTCACGACGTTCCGGCCATTATATGCTCCGCCATTCGTCAGGTGATTGTAATTCTGAACTGAAATGGAATAAATTGTTCTAATTCTATGTGCCACGCCTCTTCCGTATGTCTAATACAAAACTCCAAGTTTTTATTCACCACTGCAGTACTCACAACTCTTTGGATCATGTCACTGGATACAAGCAACGCTTTTATACACTGATGTTGTGTGTCATTGTCTCAGTATGCATAGATTTTCTTTTAGATAAAAATAGTATTTAAAACTAACGCATAAATAAAAGAAATTTATCAAAATAATTCTTCTTAGTGTTTGTTCTTGCAATTAATTCTTTAATCGTCGATGTATTGTAAAGAACAAGATATCAATAGAGAATTCAAACGGTTAAATTCTTTCCGGAGACTTTTCTTTTAATTCTATTCAGTTATTTAAATATATTTTATTTTGTAAATTTTAACTTATTCATATTTCATATTAATACGAAAACAAAATGCCTTTCTGAAATTAAACCAAGTTTGCTTAATTCCTTTTGCGAAATAGTCATGAATGAAAATAAAAAAATATATTTAATTATTCTTTTTTAAGTATATATATTTTTTTTTTTTTTTGCTTCCAAACAATTTCTACAGAATTCACTTTTTCCCGTTTCTTCATCTCTTAATATTCTGAATGCATATTCAAGAAGAAGTAAATAAAATTAAGAGTTTTCCAATACCCAGGACTATTATTCAACAACAAAGACGTGGATACATTTCTCGGTTTTTAATTAAATGCAGAATTGTTCTTTCCAAGCACGCCTCTAACGAACGATCAATCATCGAAATTATTTTTTTGTCGTAGACTATCTTTATATTTTCGTGCTATATATTAAAACATTTTTCCTAGTTATTGATATACATAAATAGCACTTCCTAAAAAATAAAATATGGTTGTGGCCATTGACCTACGAATCTGAAATTACTTCATACCTACCCCCCTCACCAATGCCAATCGAAAACTTTCAAGTAAAAGATATATTTTCAACGCAGCAGTCACTTACACATATTTATAATAATGACTGTTTCATGCCTTTTTGTGTCAGCTTGTATATACATAATTAGTCTAAAGAATGTTTTGCTGCCATCTTTAGAGTAGATACTGAGAAATTAAAGAAAATTAAAGATAAAAGTATCGTAACAATGTCTAACTTGGCAACAATCTCAAAAGGATTTGGACATCAAACATTAGTTCTTTTGTATCGAATCATTAGCGCTAATGTCACAACTCATCAGTCTATATAAGTTTGTGATTATATAGAAAATATACATAATATTCAAAAACAATAAAGATGAAGTTAAAAATTCAGTAAGTTTTAAACGTTTTATCAAATCAAGTCCTAGTTGTTATTCAGAGTCTGGACTCTCACAGACGTGCCGTCGCCTCCTTCTGTCTTTTCTACAAATACTTTCACGGTAACTGCTCCGACGAGCTACTTTCGCTAGTTTCCAAACTGCATGAATTTAAACGTGCTACTAGGTTGGCACCTCAGTCCCACTCTTTCACAGTCGAAACGGTTAAATGTAGCCATCTCTTCTACTCAAATGGTTTCATGTCTCGCACTTACCGTCTGTGGAACTCCATTCCTCTTACTTGCTTCCCTAATAGCTATAATGTCCAACTATTTAAATGCGATGTCAATCGACATCTCCAGGCGCCTTGATCTATTCCCCGCCCCTATCTTCCTCTATTACGGTTCTTTACTCTTTATCCCACTGTCTTTAACCTCTTGCGTGCTAGTGGCACTCCCGCCTTGCTTGGAGTGAAAAGCTTATAAAAGAAAATTCAAAATTAAAAAGTAAAAATTCATATTATCTATAAATTTGAGAAGATTCATTGACATGAACATTATTTTTAGGTGAACTTGGCGTTTTACTTCCCAAGTCAAAAGTATTTGATAAAGAAGTTTCCGGTTTCATCACGAAATACACTTAATGATACTGTGATGAAATAATTTTATTACCTGAATAACAATCGACTGAAACTATGTGCTAACAACAGCGAATATACAAAGTAAATTTTTAAAAACTCTGAGAAAAAAATTATATTTATTATTGTTTTAAATAATGACTTGTTATATTACAAATATATCTCCTGAAAAAAAAACACAATTAAATTTACATTTTAAGAACTCCATTAAAGATGTTTTAATCATTTCACCCCAAACATGACATTAAAACGCAAGAGGTTAAAAAAAAACTGAGAAAACGTTGAGGAGAACGAGAACAATAAAAGAATATGATACAAGGAAACGGAAGATGACGATTGACGTTGCATTTATATTTTTGAAGATTGTAGTTGACAGGAAAGTCAAAAGGCAGAAAAGAGTTCCACAAGCGAGAAGTGCAAGAGAAGTAGCTGTTACCATGGGGCTTACGAAATAATGGTAGTCATATAAAGGTGTAAGATAGATTCTGGCGAGAAAATGTGTCCAACACGACACAACCGACTTTCCTAGCAGCAGACCCAGAAGGTGATTTAATATAAGCTTTCAGCTACTATTGGAAAACGTTGAGCAAGAAATAATTAGTTACCCTTCAAGAGGTAACAGCAAAAACGTCTTCTTATACGACCAAAGAAAAACAGTTTCGTTTTGGAGGTGTTAAAATTAACAAACCATTTCGTGCCCCAGTTAAAAAAACAGATTAAAGTTAATTTTCGAAATCAGCTGCCAATTTGAGTTTATCGAACTTATCAGGTTTACCATTAAGAGAGGAGTAAATCTTGGATAAAACATTATGTTTCTACCGATAAATACCGTTCGAGGAAAATATATTCCAATCTCGTTAAATTTTGGCCATGGGGCTTGAAACTCTATGGAATTCATTGACAATACCTCAATGATTTGAATGTTGATAAACTCTAACAATCCGTAAGTATTTTGACAGTATAGACAATCTTAAAATGATGTAGGACATTCTTATTGTATTGCAGGGGTCCTTAACATTGTCTTCTTCAGAGCTTCTTTTCTGATATTTACCGAGCAGGTGCATTATATATTAAATTCTCTCTGGTAAATGGAGAAGAATTAATGGCAACGAATGTTAAGACCTCGTGTTAATATTATTGTTGCATTACAGTGGCCACAATCCCCAGGAGTAAGCTTTGATATGACCAGCCAAGCAGTTGTCACTATGCCGAACCATAGAAGATGCTGTATTATATAAGCAGTAGGGCATTATCTTGTAGGCTTTTGCTCCTTACACTTATTGCGGTTGCAAATATATATATATATATATATATATATATATATATATATATATATATATATATATATATATATATAATGGTATATTTCTTCAAGGTGTAAGTAATCATGAATCTCCACAGATTCTTTTTCTTTAATCTTTTTTTCTTCCTGGGAAAAACAGTAGAATCTTTCCCGTTTCCTTCTCTATGGTTTTCCATTCAGAGTTGCCCTTGTCCTAAACGGGCTACCATCAGCCTATACTTAATGCATGCTTTTCTTTAGAACATTTCTATGAAAGTGACCGCAATAGACAAGGCTGGAACTTGAACTCGGCTTGCAGATTCTACTTTTCCTCGTTGATAACTGTTGTTACCCACATACTAAAACTAGAAAATATTAAGAAATAAAATGAAAAATTAAAATATTTAAAAATATAGGCAAAAAACATGAACAAATGGATCTAATCTGGTTTTTATGAGTTAAATAATTTTGTTAAAATTATAGCGCCCTCTATAAGACCCTTCATGGGGACATTGACGTGGCATAATGGTTAGCAAGTTTATCACGCTAGATCAATTATGACTGAGGAGTGAGTTCGATCATCACATTCCTCACATTCGGTCTTGTGCCACATCAAAGCCATACATCGTAAATTACTATAAGAGTCTTGAATCCTTATTGCTTCCTTAAATGTTCATCCCCGTCTGACGTTAAGAATCACTGCTGTATAGATAGGTACGTAGGAATAAAAAATAATCTATATAACTCCATGTAAGGCAGTAGAGCCACTAAGACACAAGAGGTTACAGATTGTGGAAGAATTTGGAACAGAAATATTATCAATGAGCGAGAACAAAAGAAGTGCAGTCAGGAGACAATAGATAGCGATTGACATTATATTTAAATTTTTGTAGATTAAAGTTTGCTGGAAAGCATGGAGTCAGAACGGAGTTCCACAAACGAGAAGTGCGAGAAAAGAAACTGTTAGCATAGAATTTACATTTACATCTCAATACCATTCTAGTAATGCCCTTAAATTCAAAAAGTTACCACAGCGAAGAGTTCATCCGAACAATTACCATGTAAGTATTTAAAGAAAAGAGAGAGATAGTGGGAAAGAGACTGAACCCGAGGTGCCAGTTCAGGATTAATAATATTGCGGATTATTGTATGGATTTTATCAAAGGGTTGAAGGTAAATAGTAGGGGCCCATGTGTAGCAGCAATATTCTAAGCATGGACAAATGGTAAAACTTTTAGATATATAAGCTAGATTCTGGAGAGGAAGATTCAGAGTTTAAATATGTAGACACTCATCTATGTTACTCTAAATATATAAAAATGAATTTTGTATGAAACTAAGAAATTCACTGAAATGAGGATAATTTTATTATTTAACTTTTAATATCCGTCACAGATTTTAGGGTGGCATCTACATCTTCATAGTTATTATCAGTTTGAATTAACAATTTATTTTCTTAACGGAAAGAGCGACGATGCCCTTGATATCATTCGAAAGGCCACATTTTTCCGTAAATCAATGATGAATGATGTTGATAATAGTTTTACTCTAACTGCCATCTTATAATCATCTATATCATTGAGATATTATGGGTATAAAGATGGATCCTGCTAGGAATCGATACATATTTGTCGGCTATTCGTAAGGAAAGATTTAAAGAAACGTCGTTCATATATTTCAGGTTGTCTTTATTTAATAATTTTATAAGTTCTTCGACAAGTCAGATTTATCGGGACCCACCAGGAATTTCCGTAAAACATGCTATAACTTTTTCGTTCAAACAATTTTTAAGTCTTTTATTTGCTCCTCGACAACAAAAAAAATTCAATAAAATTTTAAAATAGACAAGAAGTACAAAATCCAGCTTCCGCATGCTTCGAATGTTAAGAATCAAATCCCCAAACCGGATTCATATTTCTCTTGGAATTAGCAGCATCGTCGGTCGTTATTTTTTTCTCGAGTCTTGAGATTTTTTTCTTTTTACTTTTGCTCTCTCCTTTTTATTCTCTTAATTTATATTACATGTATATACGTATCTGAATGCATAAATCCTAGTAAAATGTTTTACCACTAGAAACTCAAGCTGGTCAAACATAATATTTCCTTTGATTTTAATTTTATCTTCATCGTAAAATAACAGAGTTGGCATATTGTCCTCTCTTCATCAAAAGATGATTCTGAATTTACAAACTCCGCGGCAAAACACACCATATAAATAGGCACAAATTTATGTTATATATATACATACATATATATATGTGCGTGTGTGTGTATGTATGTATGTATGTATGTATGTATGTATATACTTCTCATTCAATGACACAAATCAAACATTAAATTGTCCAATACAAGTATGGAATATTGTTTAAGATCGCCTCCTCAAGCAGAAATAATATTTGACTAAAAGTATATTCTAGATTCATTCTCGTCATATTTTCGGATTCATTTAATTTCGAGCTTACGTTATGGCGAATATGATTTTAATTAGAATGGTTAGCAAGCAATTCATTCAAATGATTAAAACGCTATTTTAATTACCGTTGTGTTTTGTCACATTCGAATTTATGAAGATTTGAATGTTATATTTCACAAGAGAATCAAAAACTTCAAACGTGACGCAAGTATAATTTTGTAAAGTATCGTTTACTAAAATACGCAGCCAGGATTATTTCTAACTGAACATCTTGGATGAGAGTTACGCTACTGGGTTTCAGAGAGAAAAAGAATGAAAAAATGAAAGAAGTGTATAACGTCTCCTGCTAATACCTCATAAATAATGGACTATTGCATTTTGATCGTATGTAAAAACGGAAAAGACATATAAGAGGCGCTACTTGGTTTCACTGAGAAAATGAACGAAATAAAGAAAAAAAATAAGTTTTAATATGTTTCAGTGAAAGGGAGAAAGTTGACAATTTCAAATCTTTTCATTTGTACTCCCTTACTTCTTAAATAACGACCAGAATTCATATTTACGATTGTTATAGCAATATATATATATATATATATATATATATATATATATATATATATATATATATATATATTAGAGATTAAGTGGCAATTTATGCGGATAGGATGGGAAGATAACCGTCAAATCTAGACTTGAACAGATTAAGATTGTAGTGATTGGAGAAACATCCTCTTG
Organism: Acanthosepion lycidas; assembly: GCA_963932145.1. Taxonomy (NCBI): domain Eukaryota; kingdom Metazoa; phylum Mollusca; class Cephalopoda; order Sepiida; family Sepiidae; genus Acanthosepion; species Acanthosepion lycidas. The sequence continues at coordinate 79,343,786 of OZ010571.1, read as the reverse complement.
TGAGTCGGTTCCCCAGGCAGTGGTTGCCCAGAGTAGTGATTCACGAGAACCTGCTGCACGAGTGGAACATAATTCTCACCAATGGAATACGGAGGGAATGTGGACATTTTTTTTTACAATGTGAGTCGCATGGAGGATTCTAGATGTGAATTTTGTTAAAGTTGTTAAGCTCAAATATTTAACGATGCGATAGGGGGATTTCTATGGAAATCTTATTGTTGTAGAACTGACCCTGAATTTATTCAATCAATAACTTAAGAATTAACATTCATCAGAAAATTAAAATTTGAAAAGCATGAAGTTTTCACTGGTATTTTTACTTTATATTACTTTTAGTCGAACTCAACTTTGTTGTTATCATCTTCATTGATCCTGGTATCCTTCAGAAAATTAGATGTAACGCTTCTTGTTCTAGATTCAGGATTGTCCCGTGAAACAATAGCCTAGTGGATAGAAGCTGGTGAATTTGGGTCAAGGTAATTGTGAGTTCATTACCTAGGCCGAATAGTACAGACTCGGAATCAGTAGAAACATGGTTAGTAGTTACTCAGCAGTACTAAAAATAACACGGGAAAAATTTTCCCCCGTAGATTAAACAAAGGATTCAGTTCGAGATTACTTGAAGGTTATACGGTCGACAAGCACCGGATGAAGTCCGAAAAGCACAGGGAATAAAACATTGGGATAATAACAAATTTTAGTTTAACTGTAAATGATGTAAATAAGCAACCAGGAATTTGGAGAAATATTTTAACGATTTTAAGAATTACATCTCAGCCTCTGGTTAAATATAAGCTCTCTCTTCTTTCTACTGAATGTTGGTAATATGAACATTATATAAACACCCATGAAACATTCCTTTAGCCTATAAGAACATCTGCACCCACATGCTAAGCACAGACTTAACTGTTTTTATTTCATTCTATTATCTCTATGTAATTCTGTTGCATACATGATTTTTAAAACATTTAAAGGATCCTTTAAAGCGATTTTTGATTACTCAAGCTACTCTAAAAGTTGTACAATAATGCTTAACACTGAGACAATAACTTAATTTTAAGCTCTTGCTTTTGGTTCAAATTCTGCTTTGCAAATGAATCACAAATATTTGGTTTAATTTATAGTACGAGACGAGCTTTTAAACACCAGCAACTCTTACTTATATGAATAGATAAAAAAGAAGAAAATTTTGTTTTTTCCCGAAACTCCTTGTCTTATATATCTTATATTTTTTTATTAGTTCTTCAACATTATAGTGATGCGACTTTCTCTTTACAGAATTAACAAGAGCATTTAAATTGCTTTTATATCCAATGGTGATAACTATTTAGTAATTTACACTATTTACATTGTTCGGGCTGTTGTCATTTTTATTGACATATTCACGACTTTTCGGCCGTTGTACATATGTGTTGAATATGAGATACGTTGAAATTTGGAAGCGAACACTTTATTTAATCTACGGGAATAGATGTTTCTAATTCCGTGTACCATGTACTTTTTGGATATCTCACTTTTAGTTAATTCTTTTGAGTAAATTTTTGTTCCCTCTGCTGTGGCGAGGTACAACGGTCGAAACGTCGTGAATATGGCAATAAAGATGAGCACAACATTCCGAAAGATGTAAATAGTGTAAACTCAGAAATATAGAGAGATATTCAATGGGGATGTTTATATAAAAAAAAAAAACTTGCATCTCGCAGTGAATGATGTTCACATTTAAAAAATATTTCTCCAAACGTTTCCAACGTTAAAGTATATCCACTTTTAGGAACATTTCACTAATTTTTCTACTTGACATTTATCAAAACACTTAAATTATAAATAGAAACGAGAGATTTCACTCTAAGCTGTATTCGTCTATAATTCTGCCCTCTTTGAAGGTTATGAATAAAAAGACGTTTGCATGGTGCATATTGTTCAACTCAGAAACAATGTTTCCTTAGTAACGTTTTACATATCTTTTGAACAGTAGATAAAAAAAGAACAATTTTGAGTAGTGCTAACACTTTTTAAGATTTGGCTTACGATTTGAATTTGAGGATTTTTTTACTAACTCTGCCTCAAAATTTATTTTATTAATAACATTCCACGATGACAGTGGGATATCAAACAATAAAAGAAAGTCAAGATTTTTCCACTCTTGAAGCAATTTGATGTTTAATTGAAAATATTATGTTTACTCTTTATTTATTCTGCTTTTCACCCAATTCAAGAACCAATAGCTACTGAACGTAGGAATTGTGTATATATGTTGTATAGGCGTACAGAGAGAAGTGGTGGCATATTATGAGGATATGTTGGATAGGTAACAGTTGATCCAAAACTGTTGTGTTCGGGAAACATCCTTAAGGAAACAGTTCTGGTTAAAAAAAAATAATAAAAAAGGTGCGCGCAGAACGTCTTCTTTAACAATTGAATGCGAATGGAATGAGAATGAATAGACTCTATATACATGGCACTGGTTCTAGCTCGGAAGAACTGGACTATTGGAATTAAGAAATCTAGAATGTATTTTACACTGTTTATATTTTCCGTCCCATACTTTCATTTCTGATAACGATATGCATTTTTCGTCATCCCTGGGTAATAATTCTATTACCTTTTCAAAATCAATTACACAAGTTTACGATTTTTTTAATTGCTTTATCTAATATTCTTTTTTAATCAGTTCATTCCAAGCAACGCGATAATGTCACTAAGACGCAAGGGACTACGAAGAGTGAAATAGAATGAAAAGACTTTAGAAGTAATCGGAAATCCTTAGCAGGAAACACAGGATAAATCTCTACTCCAGGTCAAAAAACCGGAAATGAGTGTGAACCAGGCAATAGGCGAACTTATTCATATGGTACTTAAGTATACGTGAGCAGATTTCCTTTTATGCAGTTTAGCGGATATAAGTATTTAAACATAGTTATAGTGATCACCTGAATTTCATTTCTTATATTAATATTCGAAAGAAAGTGTTTTTAATAGAAAGCGACATTGTCATTTGTGCCAGATGGGAGGCTCCGTGTATTTCAAAACTTCCGATCTGGTAGGATTTTCCCGCACAACCATCTCTGGAGTTTTCAGAGAAAGGTTTGAAAAATAAACGGAATTTCAGTAAGCGACAATTCTGTGAATTAAAATCCTATGTTGATGAAATAGATCGAAGGAGAATGACCAGGCTCGTTCAAACTGATAGAAAGGTAACAACATCTGTAAAAACCACTCTTTACAAAGGATGTATACAGAAAAGGATCTCGGAACGCACATTACTTTGAAGCAGATGCGCTACAGCAGCAAAAGACCACGCCATGTGTCACTTCTGTCTGATAATAGACTTGGGCTACAATTCAGTAAGGATCACAAAAATTGGAAAATAAAAGATTTTAAATAAACATCGCCTGATCTGATGAGTCTCAATTTCTTAACTGTTATGTATGGCTAGTAGTTAGGATGATACATCCGTCATTATAATTAGTTCCCAAAAATGGATTACTATCTTATATATTTATAAGTCTACCATTCGTCCATGCAGTGATGCCACATCTGGTCTGGTGCTCCTGCTATATATATAAGGATTCTTGATAACATCCAAAGAAGAATCTGCAATGTTATTGGTCCTGACTTGGCATCTCAAATTTAGTTGCTTTCTCACCACCATAACGTAGCTTCCCTGTGCCTTTTCTATAAATACTTTTACAGTAATTGTTCTGATTAACTTTCTTCTATAGTACGTAGAGTTTATGAATTTAAGCGTAGTACTACAGGTCTCATCACTTTACAATTAAAATGGCTATATGTAACCATAAGTTCTATACTAATAGTTCCTTCTCTCACACTTGCTGCTTGTGGAACTTTTTTCCAGCTTCTTGCTTCCTAGTCAACATTGATCTTTAAATATTTAAATGCAATCTTAACCCTTATCTCCTGTCTTCTTAAATCCTGTTCTTTTACTGTTTTCGGTTCTTAATCGTATTTTCTCATATTATCACAATACCCAGTAACCACTTGCATTTATTAACTTTATTGCCTCGCTTGGGAGTGAACTGATTAAAACAAATATTATGAATCAGCCTAATACTTACTACTTATTCTGCCCCTTGACTGAAATTTTAGAAATACTTTTATCTTTTGCAATTCTTTCTAATTTCCATCAATCAATTCGTGACCAAGTCGTTAGAACGTTAGCATTTCGACATTAAGAACTAGGCTATGATCTTGATTTTCAAAGAGATGACTTCTTGATAATATCGATAGACATATACCAGTATGCGTCATCGTTGGGAAATGCCTGAAAAACCATTAAATGATACCAGGGTTTGCGTCAAGCCTTTAAAATGAAATTAGGTAAAAGAAACTGTTCAGAAGCTGTCGATATTAAAGCTAGCGCGAAGAAACAATTCATTGTAAGCATTGGTTTAGTGTACAGGCTTTGCTCAACTACTGTTCACGCCAGATTACGCAATCTCCCCAAAAAATTTACTTTGAACAGCTCAGCGTAAAACTACAGGTTGGTTCTGTGGGTTTGAAGAAACATAATAATGTCCCTGGGCCGGCGTCTCCAACAGGGATTAGCTAGCCACCATATTAAACTCTATAGTCTCTTGGGACTGACGGATGCCAGCCATTTATGGCACACCATGTGCATTTTTCTTTTCCAAATCAAATACCAACGATCGATTTATTTAATCAAATTTTTCTGTTACATCTCTTCGGAGGATTATTCTGTAAATATTGCTTCAATCGATAAATGATTAAAATAATTTGAAATAATATAAGCATTTCATTTTCATTTACTCATGTAGTTCATTTCCGTTTGTCTATAAAATAGTCAACCAATTTACTTCAACCATCATGATTTGATGTTATATATATATATATATATATATATATATATATATATATATATATATATATATATATATATATATATATATATATATATTAGCCATTCATTCTTTGTTTTGTTATTTAAACTTACGACCCTTTTTTTTTATGTTAAAAATATATTTTGGCTTCTATTTAGTATAATTTTATGGCATACTTAATATTTTTTGTTCTTGTTTTTACTATTAGTAGAAATGCACGCAGTAGTAATATACAAATTCCAAAAATAAATATTTTAAAATTTAAAATGGTATACATTTAAATAAATATGTAAATTCGGTGTATATGGAATATATAGAAAGGTGAATCAATATGTCTATCTCCTGACACATAGTTTATGGTTGAAATTAGATCTGCAATTTACACTGTATAATATTCGTATTATGCATGAATATTCATTACGGAATTGAGTTCATTTGAAAATTTAATTTTTTACGTTTCCTATCATTAAACTATATGCTTTATTGCTACATATGTGTATTGCCCACATACACACAGAGATATTTGCGTATAATGTGAAGAAAGAATAAATTCAACATTATTGGTCTTCCAAATAAAATTTATAAATACATACATATATATATATATATATATATATATATATATATATAATTATTTATTTAAAAATATGATTCCAACTCGCTACATAAGAGGTCTCATGTTTCAAAACAAGAGCCGAAAACTTCAAAATAATATTTGAATTAACTTGAGTTAAAGTAGGCTCTGTTCCATCTTCAAGCGAAATTTTTTGGGGGAATGACATTTCTGAAATTTACGAGTTTTAATAGTATGGTCAGAATTGAAATCAAAAATTTCCATGGTAACATCAAGGGCGGATTGTTTAGAATCGGCAGGGGAGGGGTGTTAATAATTTGTATCAGTATAGAGTTACTTTCATAGATGCCGGGTCAGGGTAAGGTGGGGGTGGCTAAATTTACGACGGAGGAAGTTTTCGCATAGTCTGGCTTGAGCGTCTACGGAGATTTATTTATTTATTTTTATTTTATTCTTTTTATTATATCTCTTTATGAAAGGGATTTGTGTATATAAAAAAGCCGTAACGTTTGTTATTTGACGACTCCATAAAGGGTTATCAGTTTTTGTAGGGTATTAAAACTATGTATATGGGCTATGGATTTGTATGCGTGTTTTTAGGCTAGTTCTTCAGAGCGTAAGTTCGTTTGTGTCGGCAGAAAACCGTTCCATTCCATAATGAATATCATGTATTCATGAATGTCGCTATGTAAATTATTAGGTTGGTGCAAAAATAATGACGTAATAATGTCGTTTTTTGACGTTAAAAAATACGTCAAAAAACGACATTATTACGTCATTATTTTTGCACCAACCTAATACATATGAATTATAAATATAAATATTTGTATTCCCCACACTTCCCGCTGATATTAACAACGCAGGAGTGAATATTATTTATTTTCTGTTATCAAATCTGCAATATTAGTTTTTATTCCTTGTTATTTCTTTGTTTATTTCTGATCATTATCTTTATTACTGCTTCCTGCAGCTGTAATATTCGGTTTAAGATTCAAGTCGTGAAAGCTAGAATGATGATGATGGGTAAAACAAGTATTAGCTGGAAGAGAAAAATAGAATCAACTGTTAGATGCCGTCTTTTTTCATGATAAGGTTATAATTCAAGCACTTAATGAATATTACGTGGCCATTATCTCGTGAAGTAGGTAAAAACAAAACCCTGTAAAACTTGTGAATAGTAAGTTCCCAACAAATCATGTAGTTGTAGTATATTGTTGACCAAAAATGGTAACGTCAGATCAAGAATATTAGTATCCAGAGATGAAGGGGTACCATCTCCACATGGCGCCCAATAAAGCAAAAGAGAAAAACACCCGACAGATTAATAGAATGTATGACCTACTCCAAGGCGGAAGAGGGTGGACGACACAGTACCAAATCGTAAGAGTTGTTTCACTCCCTAAATTAAATTATATTTTTCTTGTCTTATTTATATATTTAAGCTGGGCAAATCTCTCTTTATTTCGACTTTTTGATGATTGAACCGTTTCAATATTTTTACGATTTCCGTCTCAATAAAATAAACTGCAACCAAGACTGCTTTCTACTTTGCTATTAAGAAGCAAGAAAAAAATCCCCATCATAATACATAAACTGTTAACCAACTTTGCAACAGCTTTTCTATCTCCAGCTAACAACTTTCCATCTTCCTATCAGTGACACATGAAATGCGACCGATATTTATTTGACTAAATGTTCGCCCCATACTATTCAAGTTGGGTGAGATGGTTATATAGACGTGTGCGAAAGAAATCCATGCAGCATTATGAAAATATGTAGGATAGATTGTGAGTCTGTTCCAAAAAGTAGCCGTTCTCGGGCGGCGGGTGGTAGCTGTCTGAGTATATCTTCCTTCTTAGAAATGGTATACGACGGGAATAAGCATGATTTGCCCTGCGTACGTGGTATGGCTGATCCTAGCTGTGAAAGTTTGAATTGATGGAAGAGAAATGTAAAATTGAAACAATACACAGCGGCCAGTAACTCGAAATGATAGAATCGCTGAGAGGCCATTTTAAGTAGCGATACAAACATTTTAGCTTCTCTTGAATATCTATTTATCACATCGACAATGCAACAATGAAATACAGAGGAAAAATTTACTAGAAAATAGAAAACAGACGACAGAGATTAATTAATAGATTCTTGGAATATACGAAAGGACAATGACAATGTCTCTCATGAAGACTATGTTTCACTAAATTCAGAAAAAAGGAGTCTTTCAAAAGAACCATTTGCGAGTCAGACCTGCTGCCATCAATGTGTAACTGCTACTGCTTGCTTGACTGAAAAGAAAATCTTATTTTTGCTGGAAACCCAAAATAAATCATTTCAAAAGCGATTCAATAAATATCCTAAATACATCGCTGCCGATCGTATAGAAAAGGATATTTTCTCAAAGTAACGAAATCTTTTACTGGATACATTTTAATAAATACGGGATATTGCATTAATTTCACACATTGCTATTTTTAGAACCGTCTAATAAAAATACAGTACTAAGTTTACCATAGGCAGAATAATCGTTTATTCATTTCGGAACTCCGTCGAAATATCTGCAGCATGTAGGTTATGGTCTTCCAGGTCATTTATCAAATATTAAATCTTCTCGAGAGGGCGTGAAGAATTCTAATCTCCCTTCGTGGGATGATGTTTATACAACTTCCTGTCATCCTATGGTTTTCTATATTTATATCCTAATTTCAGCTAGGCACACATCATTGCTTATGTTTGTGTTCCCACCGAAATATTTTGAAGCCCGATTCTGCACTTGCTGACTTTTAGACACAGTCTAGGTTAACCCTCGGAACATCGATGTCTTTAGAACTTCTGAGGTATTACCAATACAAAACTTACTTTGGTAACTCTTAAGCCTAAATCAGCATATATTGGAATTATCATAGATCAACTTTTCTCTTACTACAATTTCCTGGCACATATCGTTAAATCCTAAATCCTACATTTTCAATGCCCTCCGTAATATAGTAATATTTGCAATTCGTTCAGTTTTAGTAAATATTTGTTTTTCGACTTTGATTTTTATTCTATACACATTGCTCAATGATACTGTCTAACAAATTTCAGTCTCATATTCGACAACAATTCTCTGCGGCCAGCGACTGAACTCACAACTGCCAAGGAAACACGTATGTTTTAACCAATGCTTTAATCTACCAGACCATACGCCTCTTGGGCAATCCAGTGATGTAATTTTGGCGTTTATAAGTCATGGCTTTAAGTAGCAAAATTGTATGAGTGCCCTTGACTTTTTAATCAGAGGCCCCCAGATGATCTTCTCTACTTTATTTTTCTTTACAAATGTCAAATTCGGAACTGCACTTACGTCATTGATAACTGCCTGCCCCTACGAAATGGGAAAAATGACAGTATCTGTAGTACGCAGTAAACAATGACGTAAACATAGTTAAAAAAAACGCACAGATTAGTCTTCAAGAACTCTGGGACAATTTTACACTGCTTTTATATTAGGACATCCCTTCTAAAATAATTTTTAAAAATCAATATTTCGCGAATCTGACAAATGTCGTTGTTTAAGGAAAGTCTGATGGGTGATAATTAACAAAAAATATTCCCCTAAAAGTCTTCATTATTATATACAATCGGACTAGTCTATTCATATAATATCCTTATTCTTAATGATAAAAACTTACTTTTATCAAAAATTACTTGTAATAACTTTGCATATTATTTTTTTTATTAATCAACCATCACCCTCGAAGTTAACATAACAACAATTATTATTATTATTATTATTATTATTATTATTATTATTATTAATGTGATTGTTCCTGGTCACTTTTTGTTATCGTTGCTATTTCTAACATACGTAAAAAAAAAAACTAGAGACGCCAATAAAACGGATGAGTTTCAAATATATTTTTCTGGAAGAAATCCGTCTGTTGTTTTTTAAACAATTAGTTCACAATCAAAGAAGACGTGAACATTCATCGAAATCGCGCCCAATATATAGAAAAAGAAAAAGAAAGAAGTAGACGAGATTTTGGACAGCGCGGGTTATCATCAAAGCTTTTAATAAATCGATATAAATCCTGCGTAAAAGCCAAGGCATTGTTCAACCTGAGACATCTGTTTATTCAGCAGACAATTGTAAATGTTTGCAATCCGTTTCGGTTGCAATCATTCTGCCATCACTGATTCAGTGCTTCTGCCAAACACACACACACACACACACACTCGCTCACTCACTCACTCACTCACTCACTCACTCGCTCACTCACTCCCCCACTCAAGGAGAACTTCGAGAAATGTGTGCAACAAGACTTAATTTGGCGAACTGTGTTCACATTTAACTTACATCAGATAATATCTTCCTATCTTATGTGCTATATCCCTTCAGGATGAAATCGCTTATTGCTCTCCACAACTTCCTGACTGTTTTTATCTGTGTAACTTTTTATCCTTTACTAAACCCTTCAAACAAATTCGTTCTGTAGTATAATCGATGTTTCGCCTTCCTTTTTTGCCTTCAGTATGTCATGTGAGTATTAAATTCTGTCTATATTTCTGAGATTATGATTATCTACACTATTTACATTATTCGGACTATTGTCCTCAGCTTTGTTTCCATATTTATCACAACGTTACAGCTGTTGTACGCTCCGGCCTTTTTCAGGTGGTTGGAATTTCGAACTGAACCCTTTATTTCTCTCGCTGGGTTAGACTGACACTGGACCACGTGTTCTTAAAGACACATGGCACAGTGGATAAAGGCGTTGGTTAGATCCAGTGACAGGACCCAAAGTGTTGTGAGTTCAATACTTGGTTAAGGCAATGGAGAACTTGAAGGGGTGAATTAGACATGGCACATGGAACTAGAACAGTCTACCACAGCGAGCGAAATAAAGAGTTCCGTTCGACATTCCAACCACCTGAAGAAAGCCAGAGCGTACAATGGCCGAAACGTTGTGATAAATATGGCAACAAAGATGAGGATAATAGCCCAAATAATGTAAATAGAGTATTAAATTCTTTCCTTATTTTTGCCCTAGCAAGTTCAACTGTCTCTTTCTGTTGTATGTATCAACCTCTTTGTAATTCCTATTTTCCTTAAAATATTACATTCATCGTTGCACACATGTTCTGCCCATAGTATTCTCAATATTCATCTGGGTAACGACTTCTCTATCGCTTCGAGTTACTTTCATAGTAATGCTCTTAAGACTAATATTAATGTCACAGCCCGACCCACTTCTATCCTTAGCGAAGTATCCTCTCAGTAGTCTATTACACAAAGCAACGTCTCTCGGTAGGAAACTGTCCAAACAGAACATCCTACTTACTAATGGAATACGAAAGGGATGAGGATTGTTCGCCCCTATCTACATGGCATGGCGGATGCTAGCTGTGAAAGTCTGAATTGGTGAAACTAGGGAATGTCTATCGCTAGAAGTTTTTCCATGGAAATAGCGACAGAGTAACGTTGTGCACGTTTCTAGGAAAGGGGTTGTGAGCTGAAAAATCGACTACAAGGGCATGTAAATGTTTCTTAACTCTGTTGAGGCTGGGAAGAGAAGATTATGTAGCTTCAGCCCAGATATAGCAACAATTATTCAGTCGAGTTAGCTCAAAAATTAATGATCTTTCACGCCTACCATCCTGGTCCTGCATCAAGGTCGGAAGGTCATTAGGGAGGCATTTTGTGTCATAACGTAGCTGCTCAATGTAGGCGGTTGCTGGGCGACCAACTTGTTTTTTCTTCATGGCTAGGGGTGGTGGGGCTAGAACGGTAGATCACTTGCGTGTTCTAGTTTTGCTTGCCAAATTCTGCGTTCGCGTAATATTGTACAAATATTAGGGATGGGTCCGTAGTTCTGTTATTTAGTTGGATATTGTCTCCAGGAGATTTTAAGTATAGCTATCAGCATCCAAGTTTAGGTTTCATCAAGCTTAGACTCTACGGTTCTAGATAATGTCTAATCAGTGGCAGCGTACATTAACTCCGCCTCCACAGTGGCTCAAAACAATCTCCGCTTGTGGTTGTCCGGTAGATCAGATTTTCAGTTTACATCCATTTTATTCAAGGCTAGACTTCAGCTACGAGAATTTTCACATCCTTAATGAACATTCACCCATTCCAATGGTAGAAATACTCCATTTTTATTCTAGTATGACTCTTGGGAAAATAGTGCATGACACATGTCCCGTACTTTTTGGAGTAGTATAAGGAGTTGACTATATTTTCAGCGTCTATGGATCTTAGTAACTTATGCGAAATTTGTTAAAATGACAAAAGCATCTGATGTATGTCATATTTCTTTTTCTTTTCATTGACTTATATCAACATCAGAAATAGTCGATGTCGGATTTGGAGAAGATGTTTATACATTAATGTACTCGATACACATAATTTAAATGGAAGGAAAACTGCATATCCTTTCAGTGTAAAATGAAATAAGACTCTTTGTTAATATGCCTGTGCCCACCAACATTTCAGGAACTAGCATTTCAAGGGATTGATTAAAATTATTTTTGAAATTATTTGTCAAATTTCTGAATGAAATATTCACTAATAATTAAATACTTGCTTGTCTATATATTTCAATTTATATCTCAAACGTCTCTAAGAAGGATTTTAATGAGTTATCGCAATACGTTAACACTTGTATAATAATTCAATCAATTTGTTATAGTGTGATCTATTTAAACTGTATTTAAAGCGAAAGTGATTATTCCAGCATTTCTTCTTTTAATTAATGACTATTCTAAAAATCTTAATCTCAGTTCGTTTTATTGTAATTTTTTATTATTTGCGAACACATTCAACATTTTTAACGCATTCTTACTTTCTACTCACTTGTTAAATTAGCAGCGTACATTTTTTAGTTTCATTTTATTTACTTATTCGTGCTATATGTAATTCCCTCCCTCGCGTACATTCGCACATAGAATCAATTTTCTTATTTTTCTTTGATTTTTTCTTTATTCTTTAAGTTGACTGAAATGACAATCAGTTTGCAAGAGAAGCAATTAAAACTAAAGCTCATTATACGTGTAGACAAATAATTCAAACAAACTGCATTTGTGGTGGTTTTTGAATACTTATTTTCTCTTGTATTTTTACAAAATAGAAAGCATGTGCACCCACATAAATATTTATGCATTTATACATAGTTATAAATATTTAGGCTAATAATAATAAAAGAAACATTTTAAAATATATTTCAACTTAATCTCCTTTCATGTAGTTAAAATTATCATAGAAACTGAACCTGCGATAAGGTGAAGATTCACCTAATATAATACTATTAAGTTATTAGGCTATAGCCATTGATTCAATATGCACATACGCGCGAACGCACAAAACAGACACACACACACACACACACACATATATATATATATATATATATATATATATATATATATATATATATATATATATATATATATATATATGTATGTATGTGTGTGTGTGTGTGTGTGTATGTGTGTGTGCCAATATATAGAAAATAGGAAAGAACTCGTTAGGTAAATAATCCAAAGTTCTTTAGTATTTCTGTTATTATTTTTAAAAAAACAGTGCTCGATACACAAGTAGAGCATAAATATAATTATTTATTTAAAAATATGATTCCAACACGCTACATAAGAGTTCTCATGTTTCAAAACTAGAGCCGAAAACTTCAATATAATTATTTGAATTAAATTGAATTAAAGTAACCTCTGTTCCATCTTCAAGCGAAATTTATTTTGGGGGGAATAACTTATTTCTGAAATTTACGTGTTTTAATAGCATATTCATTATTGAAATCAAAATTTCCATGGTAACGGCTAGAGCGATTGTTTAAATCGAAAGGGGTGTAGGGTGTTAATAATTTGTATCAGTATAGAGTTACATTCATAGATGTCAAGTCAGGGTAAGGTTGGGGTGTCTAAATTTAAAACGGAAGATCATTTCGCCTAGTCTGGTTTACGTGTCTATGGAGATTTTTTTTTTTTTCTGAAATATAAAAAAATCTGCCGTAACACTTGTTTTTGACGACTTCATAAAGGGTTATCTTTTTCTGTAGGGTATTTAAACTATTTATTAGGACTATGGATTTAAAAAATTATTTTATTGTTTGTTTGTTTTTATGCTAATTATTCAATGCAAAATTTTGCTGATGTCAGCAAAAAACCGTTAACTCATGTCTATTGTTTAATAGATTTTTATTATTTAGAAACTTAATAATGTGTAGTTTCTCATGTAGGCATAAAGGGCATGGGTCCTCCCAAGTTTTACAAGTTCTAGTTTTGTTTATAATTTTCCATTTTACTTTTGGTGTTGTATTCATTTCCTTCAAATGCCAAAAATATTTAGATAGAGATGTCTGATTTATTTTATTTATATTGTTGAAAGAGCACTTATGCTGCCTCCATCTGGCCTTAAATTCATTCTTCGTAGACCCAATGTATATCATATTAGTATTAGGACTCTCAATGGATGAGATAGTACATTGGTATACCACAGATTTGACACAGCATTTATTTTCCAATGGGCAGTCTTCTGGGTTTCTACAATCACATTGTCTAATTTAAGTGTAGGGTTTTTATTAATACTATTCATGCATGGAGGTTTGTTCAGGATTTTATTATTGTGTTTTTTTATTATACTTTCTAGATTTTCATTGCAGCTGTAACTCAATTTTAGGGTGTTCTTATTAAATATATTACTAAGCCTACTATTGGTAGGGAAGTGTTTCTAGGAATTTCTGTCCTAGCTTAATACAAACCATTTGGTTGAACGGAGGGGTATACCAAATGAGTTTTCTTTTCCTGTTTTTTTTCTTCTGGTTAGTACAATTGTTACCCCAAGCAAGCAAGGCGGGAATGTCAATAGTATGCAGGTAGTTACAGGAAGTGAAAGTGAAAGAAAAAAACCTAGTAGAGAGAGGATTGAGGAAAGGACAAAGATAGCGATTGACGTTACATTCAAATTTTTGAAGATTGTTGTTATAAGGGAAGCAAATAAACGGAAGGCAGTTCCACAGGCGGGAAGTTCGAGAAAAGAAACTGTTGGAATAAAAGTGGCGATGTATGTATGTATGTATGTATGTATGTATGTATGTATGTATGTGCGTTTGTGTCCTTTAGTAGCTATTTTACACTTATGTACATTTGAATAAAAACCAACAGAAGTTCCTTGCTGATTATTTTTTATTTCTTTTTTCAATATTTCTAATCCTTTTTTCTATTTTCCGGTTGGAATTGATTAATTTGTTAATGTGCTTTTAATAATATCGGTAGTATTTGATTTATGTTTAGTCTTTCCAATTTTGTGTCGTCTTTTAATATATCTTTTTATTTTTTATACTATTTTCTATTTGGTGCTACTTTTCTCTGCGAAGATTATCTTTTTTAGGTAGTTCTTTTGTTGCGTTTATATATATATATATATATATATATATATATATATATATATATAAAGAGAGAGAGAGATAGCAATAAGGGCACAGAGTTCAACACTGAATGGTAGCAGTCTGCTTCATGCTTCAACACAATCTTTAAAGTCTAAACATTCCGTTCAACATAGAGCATACTGTCGTATTTCGTTATTGAACTCTGTGTCCACACTGCTTATATTTACATACTCTCTATCCCAGATACTGAACACTTTTATCTTATAAATATATTAGGTTGGTGCAAAAATAATGTCGTTTTCTCACATAGTAGCATATGTGAGAAAACGACATTATTTTTGCACCAACCTAATAGCATACATTAAAATATTTTATCATTATATATATATATATATATATATATATACATTGAAAATAACAATTATTTAACAGAAACGATATGAATGAGTTTGCAAAATTTCTTTTTACACTATTGTATTATATATTTTACTTATTATGGTAATGTGTGAATGCGTTCACATGAAAGCAAGAAAAATCTTATTTTTACTTATTCTCTAATACATTTGTGACGTCATCTCGGTAATGACTAATAAGAGCACTATACTAAATTCCCCATTTGTAATGTGATTTTTTATTCAACTCCGATCAATTAATATCTGGTAGTATGCGGTAAATTTGGGGTTTCTTTTTCAAATAATGTTAGAGCCTATCTTCTTTCGCCCTCTAGAGTAGATCGCTTATATATCTACATATCATTCGGTTATCCCACGTGTGCGCATCCAAAACGCATTTGATACAGCCACATTTTTTACATGTTGAGAACGGCCACTGAAATCTAGTGAAGGCAGAATTCTCCATCTGGTTGTTAAAATTTCATCTTCCAGTTCAACCTGCTCATGCACTCGGCTTTCTCAACGTCTGGTATAACACTGAGTGCAAATTTTATTTTCCTATCATTCTGAGTGAGCATAGTATATATTATAGTCATCGCAGATGAACTTAGAACAATTTTTTTTTGACATTCTATTCCGACCACTTGGTATTTCCTGGTATTAGTCACATACTACACTTTGAAATGTTTTAATATTTGGTTTTATTGTTACTTTCGTTCAATCATTCTTATTTACAAAGTTTATGAAGAAAAATTTCCAAAGTATTAAAATATTGATTATAATTAAGTACAAATCTTTAAATCTTTAGCCCATATTATCAGTCTACAAAGTCAGAACAAGTTTGCCACCTTTGACACCAAATTAAATGAAATACACTGCAAGAACTTATACCAAGTTAACACTTAAATGAAACAACTTTGCGCTTTGCTGTCTTCCAACAAACCACTGCTCATATCGTACGATCCAATCTTTATTTATCGATCACACCTATAAGTGGTGCAATACATCTCAAGGCTTAGGAGAAACAAACTCAAATATGTGCAGCTTCCTTTTGCCACTCCTACACCTGCATTTGACACGTTAAAATGTTCTTGCACCTTTTGGGCCTCATCGATTATTATAATATTTGAAGCGTCCGAGAAAGCCCTTCCTAAATCTTCGCCTGCGATATCAAGCAAAAACATTGATTTGCACCAGTTGCTTTCAATCTTTTGTAACATCACACTAGCTTCCATATACTTATAGTACGCGTGCAAATAATAGTATGTTTCGTTGATCAAATAAACAGAGACAATATTTTGATTCCAAACAAAATGCTCTGAATGAGACTACAAATTCAGTTAGTTCCTTCAAAATCAAAAATCATTTCTATTCTTCTCAAAATAATACAATAACAACGTTTTTCGTCTTTTTCTTCTTCAACTTATCAATTTTTTAATAGCATAACTATTCGTGGCCAAGTAATTTTTGTTTTTTCAATTAAAATCTCTCGAGGGAACCAAATTGTTATGTTAACTGTGTTTTATCATTCGTGGAAAATAATTCTTGGTAGATGGAATTTGCTATTTTCGTCATTAATATTGTTATTTCAGTTTAAAATCTCGCGACATTTCTAACTCCTTACTATGGCATACCAACTTGTTGCGACACACCGGTTGAAAAATTCTGGTCAAGAAGTAAGATTACCGACTTGAATATTTCCTTGTTACATTTTAGAAGTAATTGTGAATCATAATTGCAATGATATTACTATATGCTTTGATTCTTGTAAATAGTGTTCATATTTTCAGTCTAAATTTACCAATACTGCAGTTGCTTAATTAAAAATATTTTGTCTAAGAGCGACACACAACAGAGACATTTCTAACAGGTTTTGTAAACGATTCGGCAACAGAGACTAGAATGTTGACCTTCTTTTGTTTTTTGCTTTTATCTCTCTTGAAAAACAGATAAATAAAGTCAGCCATCTTAATACATCTAGATCTGTACTTTCCAAAGCTTCGTGATCTTGTCACTCAACTTTTTATATTAAAAGTATGTGACACCCCAGTAGTATGTGTCGTTGGTATAAAAAAAAATTACTACATCTTGAACCTAAACAAAACTCAGACAAACTCGAACAGTTTTTTGAAAGTGAAATATATATTTCCAAAATATACAATAACATAGAATAACTTTTGGGGCTTTTCCCCTTTCAAGCTTTTCAAATATAATTAATAATGGGGGTATCTCCTTTGTTTAACTGCTTTTCAGTCGATATCTCATTGAAAAAAAATTGATCGTCTTATCACTCTTTATTGAACAAATCCTTTGTTGAAGACAGGCTTGCACGTTTTTGTCACTTTTTGTTATTCTAATTTAAAATCTCGTTACCTCACTAACCCCTGTCTTAATCATACCAATGTGTTGCAGCAGCTCAGTTGAACAACACTAAATTAAACTTATCTCGAATAAACTTTTGTCTTTATCTAATCACAGATCAAAAGAGCTTACATTAAAACTTAAATATAATAGTCAATATTCCAGAATCTTTGATATATTCAGGTGAGGCATACCGTTGAAACACTGTATTGAAATGGAAGAAGACATTTAAGAACAACAGTTAGAATTTGAAATGTACGTTTCTTTAGTTAACATATCATCAAATGAGTATTTTTACGCTGTGAGTCTCAAAAACAAAAGCAAACACTTAAAACATCAAACTCAGGATGTACACTCATGAATAGAAAGAGTGTACAGCGAAAGAAAATTGTATGTAAAAATGTTGGTCAATAAATATGTAGCTTAATGATAAAAAAAAGTATTTATTTTACACAGCAAAAATGTATTCTCATGATCTTGCTACATTTTCAATGGTATTGAGTCATCTTCCTCAGTAATCACAGAAATCAAAAATTATCCAATTAAAATTTGAGATCAATTAACTAATAACTGGAGCAAGCTACAGATTTTTTTTAGTAACTTTCGTATGTGTACAAAACTTTTTGGAGGTCTGTATATCTCTGAATCACTGTGTAATACCTTATATGTCCATAAAAATATTATTAAACATCAACTCATTTTCATACTTATTTTCTCCGCCAGAGAATAACAAGTGCGTTCACTTACATAAGTCTGCATTTATACGATTGGGTCAACAAATAATAAATCCTGGTAAGATTTGTAATTCTATTAGGATCACCTCGTTGTATGGGTTAGATAAATCTGGTGAGACGACGCATTATTGTCTTACGCTCCTTTCGATACGAGGGCATAGGTTGATAAGGGTTAATATAATCTCCGCGAAACTCAGAGTAAAGATGAGTGAGCAATTATATATATATATATATATATATATATATATATATATATATATATATATATATATATATATATATATATATATATATATATATATATATGTAATAACGATATTTATTTTTATATATAAAGAACAGTTCTCTAGGAAATATGTATGAAAAAGTGGAAAAGTTTTCGCCTGACGCGTTTGGTTCCTTGTAAGTTCATCGGACAAGTTTTGATACGATGATGCGGCTACACATATGTACGAACAAGAGACGCAGTGAATTTTTAATTTTTTTTTAGTATATTCCTGGTAGATCTTCTGCTATCACAATTTGGGATATTTAATAACAAAAATGATGGGAAAAAATGGAAGCAAAAAAAATAAACAATCTAAATGAAAATGGCTAGATCATGTACCCAAAACACCCCAAGAAATAAAAATCTGTAAATTTAAAATTCTCGGTATCTCTCGTTCGTGCGCATGTATAGTCGCATCAACGTAAACAAACGTGGTCTGATGAAGTCTTAATGAAGTTTTCCCCTTTGTCTTACATCTTTTCTATATCTATCTATCTATCTATCGATATATATATATATATATATATATATATATATATATATATAGAGAGAGAGAGAGAGAGAGAGAGAGAGAGGAGAGGAGAGAGAGAGAGACTGATATCCTGGCTTGAAGCAATCGGACGTCTAGCCACACTGAAGACCTGTGATACATCGAAACAGTCTGTCTGTGGATGACTATATATATATATATATATATATATATATATGATGAACTCACCTGTCGTTATCGACGTATAAGTGTCTTTCAGTTCAGTTTTATGTTTATGTTTCGTATAAGACAACAATCCTTCACGGGTTTACAAAACAAATCCACTCAAAGGGCATACTGAAGGGTTGACCGTCATATGGGTTGACATATTGGCCCGACATTTAGTGTTAATTCCTAATTCTCTCAGATGGTTGAGACGATTCCTTTCAAAATTAGTTATACCTCGGTAGCAGGTGTTTCTCCAGGTTGTTCGAACACCAAGTTCGAACTCCTCTATAGGGATGTTTCCAGCAATTGAATTGTATTTAAGTTTGTCCTTGAAGCGTAACCACGGACGGCCTACATTACGCTTAACATGGAACAGTTGCCTATCATCAATATATATATATATATATATATATATATATATATATATATATATATATATATCACAGAGACACACATAATGTCTTTGTTTCTCTGTGTGTGTATGTGTGTGTGTGTGATTATCAGTCTGTTTTTAATGGCATCATCTCTCTTACGAAACGTCACACTAGCTGAATAATCTGAAAATTGTCCACTAATATACTGAATTTCCTGTAAGTATTCATTATATATAGATTATTTAAAGAAATTTCTATTTAATATCCCAATTGTAAAACTCGTCATTTTGCTTTCATTTCTTTCTCTTTTTTCCTTTTAGTCATTCTTTTTTCTACTTTTATAAACCCTCTTTATCATTTAAGGTATTTTCTATTCTCGGAGCTGACTCCACTTAATCCTGTTTACAAAGTATAAGTAATAAGAGAATACGCGTAACTTCACTACCAAAGAACGTGGTGAATATACCATTCCTCGATGTTATTTCAAAGTTGTTGCCTTGCATAAAATTGTTTTATGACTTAAATACTAAACATCCAGAAAAATAAACTCGTAAAAACACCTATCCAATGTCAAACTGACATCTACAAATATTGATTATCGCAATAAAATGAACTGAATTCTCCCTAAGTGAAGACATCTTTGGCAACGGAATTTATGCACGCATGCGCAAATAAACACAAGATTCTTTTCTTTCTCACTCTTTATCCCCAACGACTTTAGTACTGTTTGGTCACCAGATCTCTTCCTTTCACACGTTCTCTGTCTTTTTCCCTTTCTTTCCCTATTTGCCTTAATACGCCGTTATCATACAGAAAAAGAAACTTTAAGTATTATGACAGTTTATATTTATTTTCTTCTGAAATTAATTTATAAATCTCAAGTATTTCATTTGAATGTTTTCATTTCATTAACAAATTTTATCCTTATTATTTTAATAGAGAATATCTGAATTTCTAATTAGATTTTTCTGGCAGTCATGATCGATGCAAAAAATGAAAATCTTCGGGTTAGTGATTTTGAACTTCTGTTTACCTTTAAAATCTCTAATAAAAAGCCATATATATATATATATATATATATATATATATATATAGTGGATACTGAAGTCAACACCCAGCGAGAACAGTCTGTTTCGAGCTTATTCACAATCGACAGTCATGTGTGTTTTTGCTCGACTGTTTATATATACAGGTCAGTAATGCATTTTCGATAGTCTAATGTATTGTTCTAACGGTTATTTCGGTGGGCGGTAACGATTACGTTTCAAATTATTCTATGTGCTATTGGGTGGAAATAATTGTGGATCAGGGTGCAGTTTTTGGGCTATTAATGGTTTTGTTTAACTTTTTTATTATTATTTTATTGTTGGTTGTTATTACGTTTACTTGTGTTTATGTGTGCGTTCGTAGTGTATTAATACGTGTATTATTTACTTACTTTACTTATATATTTGTTTGGCTTAATTTATTTGACTTATTTTTGTTTGTTTATTTCAGTTTAGTTTTATTTATTTTTGTTTATTCTTGTTCGTTTTTAGTTTTCGATTTTTAAGTAACATAGAAATTTTTTTTTCGTGTCTGCATTTTGTGATCAGTTCTGATCATTTATTTAGTAGGTCTGTTTCCCTTATTTTCCATTTCTTTGGTGTGATTTGGTTTTTATTTTAATATCCCAGATATGTTTAGAAAGTATGGTGCTGTTCGCGTATTTACTATTTGTAAAGAGTATTTTGTGTGCGTCGTTTGTTTTTTGGGGTTTTTTTTTCGCTTACAGAAGCTGTCTATGACGTCTGTCAGTTTCATACTTGAACGCAATCTTCAGTCCAGATTGCGCTCAAGCATGAAACAAACTGTCGCTATTCTGTGTATATTTACACACAATCTATCCCTTATATTGAGCATTTTTATCTATAAATATACCAGACCTTAAAACTATATTTTTATAACACAGATATACACATATGGGTGTGTATGTGTGTGTTTCAGCGGAACGCCCGAAACACACACACACACACACACACACACACACACACACACACACACATATATATATATATATATATATATATATATATATATATATATATATGATAGAAATGTGTACTTTTATATATGTATACATTTATATATATGTACGCGCGGGTATGTCTGTCATACTCTTATTATTATTAAATGTAGATTCATCCAAAAAGCTATGACTTTTCATGCATGAAATGTGTGCGCTTCTTTGCTGAGGGTATCTTTGAGACTATATGTAAGCATATATAGACAATGTCTGCTTGAGTGTACAGTGGTAGTTTGACTTACAAGTGTCCCGACATAGATTTTTTTCGAGATACAAGCCATTTCTCTGCCGATCTTTTGCTTTGAGTTGAGAGTTAAAATTTGTTACGAGCCAGCTTCAGATACCCCACCACTAGTTGACTCTGTGAACGTCACAGCGAACGACGCAACGTCCGTCCCTCATCCCGTCCCTCATTCTTTCACTTCAAGCGTTTAGGTCGCAGTGGAAGCATCGGTGCTGTGCTCGCATTTGCTCTTGCAGTTATTTTGTAAAACTCCATTTTTCCAACCATGAATCCAAAGAAAATGAGTGCGAAGGACAATGCTGAGAAGAAGCGGATGATGTACGTTGAATTAAAGAAAGAAATCATTGAAAAACATGACCAAGGTGTGCGTGTTGGCGAAGAGTTATATGACCTGCACCATACTGAAGCAGAAGGAGTCCATAAAGGCTATAACGACAGCGTTAAAATAATTCCTAAACAGCGGAAATCTATTCATGAAAATATAGAGAAGCTCTGATGGTGTGACGACGGAGAACTAGCTCGCAGAATATACCGTGATGGAGACTAGAATCTGCGAGGATGCACGATGTATTTACGCTGATTTACTGCAGCAGATCCCAGCCACTTCGACGGAGGAGGCATCGGACGAGCCGTTTAAAGCCAGTCGTGGCTCGTTCAAGAATTTTAAAAAGAGCACCGACATTCACTCTGTCGCCACGCATTGTGAAGCAGCGAGCTCGGATATTAAGGCAGCTGAGGATTACCTCAAAATATTTGCGAGAATTATAGCAACCGAAGGATACATCTCCCAGCAAGTCTTCAACTCTGACGAGACAGGACTTTTTGGAAGATGCCAAGAGGACTTATGTAATGGCAAAGGAGAAGAGGATGCCAGGCCTCAAGTCCATGAAGGAAAGGCTATTGTGCGCCAATAAGTGCGGTGACAGCAAGATTAAGCCGCTGCTCGTTTATCGTTGGGAAAACCTCCAGAGCATTTATGTCACATAAGATTCTGAAAAAAAAAAACTGCAGTTTATGTGAAGAGAAAGCCCGCGGCAATTCTTTGTGAAGTGGGTGAATTTGATGTTTGGTCCTGACGTTAAGAACTATCTGCAAGAAAATAACCTATCCCTGCAAGCCTTTCTCGTCCTGGATAAGGCACCTATCCCCTAAGAGTTCAATTTTATAAATGTTCTCTATCTCCCACCCAACACCACTCCTATCCTACAGCCGACGGACCAGCAGGTGATTTCTAATTTCAAGAAGCTTTTCACCAAGCACCTGCTCCTCTGCTGCTTTGAGGTGACGTAGAGCAGAAATCTCACCAGTCTAATGTTCTTGAAGGGCCCCTATAACATTGCGATATGCCTCAGAATTATCAATATGGCCTGGCAGAGTGTTACAAAGTGAACCTTAGCCTCTCCGTGGATGCTGTTAGGTTGTGTCTAAAATGGACTTTAAAAAACTCGAACCCGAAGCTGCAGTGGTGGAAGATTGTATCTCTCGGCAAGTCCATGGACTTGGATATGGATGAAGGTGACATCAACGAGCTGATCGAGGAGCACTCCGAGAAACTGACAACGGAGGCGCTAAAGGAGCTACAGACGCAACAACACATGAAGGTTTTGCAGGAAATAGAGGAAGCAGAGGAGTTGATCTCTACAAGTGAGATAAAGGAAATGTTTGGAATGTGGGAGAAACTTTCAAACTTTATTCAAAAGAAACACCCCCAAAAATGTTGCAACTAGGCGTGCGACCGCGCTATTTAATGACACTTGCCTAACTTATTACAGAAACATTCTGAAAGAGAGGATGAAACAGACTTCATTAGACTGGTTTTTATCGAAATCCCCTGCAGATGAAAGTGAGGAAAGCATGGTGGAAAGAGTGAAAATCAATGAATAAGATTCAGTTATTCAGTTCAGCCTTTCTTTTTCATCTATGTCTGAACTCCGAGGTAAATGCTGTACAATATATTTAATAAAACCAATTTATTGCGGTACATTCTATTGTATTGTACTTTTATGCAATATTTGTAATTTATAAGTACATTTTTCTCACTTAAAATCATGTAACAAAAAAAAATGCGGTGTTTTTGTGAGTTCCGGAACAGATTAATGTCATTTCAATGGGGAAAATTGATTTGACATACAAGCAATTTGATTTACGAGCTCCGTCACGGAACGAATTAAACTTCTAAGTCAAGGCGCCGCTGTATTTACAAAACTCGCAACCCTAGTAACAGTGTCCTATCTTGCTCAGTACATTTTACAACGATTCATCAATATGCACGTGTATCTCTGTATGTGCTGCACTGTATATTGAGTATGTGATATCATCAGTTAAATTGTCTACACTGACTCATGCATACGCGTATCCTCACATGAAATTACATATCCTATTTTTGACATGTTTACACATAAATATAATGTCTTTTGAATGTAAATTAGCTTCCCCTTCTTTTTATCTTGTGTATATCTTCAGATAACAAGAGAAACGTTCCAATAATTACAGCAATGAAAACCTAGCGAAATCAGTCGATAACATTTGACAATTTTGACATCAGTTTCTAATTTTTTCTCTCACTGCTTTTATTGTTTTTCAGAGTAACAAAATAATCTGATATAACGCTTAACGACTTCATTATATTGATTTCTTCGACGTTTTATAGAATGAAAAATAGATTATCTTTTGGAGTCTCTTTGTCAAAATACATTGTCACAAATAAAATACATTTCATTAATTTCACTTGCGTTTGAATTTATGAAAACCACGAAATAATTTCATATGCATTTATATGGAATAAATAAATGACAAGAGAAAAAACTGCGTTGTGATGCATTTAGTTAAAAAAAACATGAACATCTTCAAATAAGTTTTTAACAATCATTATTGTTAACAGTTTTATTAATAGAACCAATCATATACACAAAAAGAGAAAACTATAACTACAATCGCTTAATACCGTTTTTATATCAAATCGTTAAAGGTACAGGGACATCCATCATTTAAATTTGAAATGTGTTCTAGGATTCTGGGCTTATGTCTTTGCCTCATAAAAGTGTCATCAATGACATGTTGTATAATTGTAAGCGATAAAAATAAAAGCGATAAAAATACTGAGTGACATAGGCTACATCAGTTTAGTCCCTGGATCTGGTAGTGATGAAAGGTCATATACTCTTCCCAAGTGACAGAAAGATGAATAAGCCAAGTGAATATTAGCGGATACGAAATATCCCTTAACGGGAATAATCTACCCATGGATTTGATAAATATCTCAGTTCAAAACTCCAAATTTACAGAATACGAAGACAGACGCCGGAAGAAGGCCGAAAGGTACAACAACTGAAACGTTGTGAGTATAACAGTCAAGATGAAATACTCCCTTAAATAGTAAAGCATATAATAGTGATGCTTTATCATCTTAAAAATTCTATTATCTAATGTCTCAGAGTAGAATTGCTATTTTCACTTAAATTGGCTTTTCATTTAAAAGTACTTGTTTAAGGCTTGCAAAGAATTGTAGCTTCTCACTCACAACATTTAGGAGCGTAATTAGATTAGTCCCACATAAATATGAAAGGTTTTATAAATATTGTATTTTGGAGGGAGAAAATACAGATTATTCTATACTCGCAACAGTTGGAACACATGCTACAGGCACTGAAGCAGGAGTAGCCAGCAATTGTTAATCGCAAGGGTATACTGTTCCTCCATGACAATGCCAGGCCACATGGGGCGTGGGTGGCCAAGTATAACATATGTCGACTTGGCTGAGAGACGTTGGACCATCCACCTTATTCCTCAGACCTTGCGCCAACAGATTACCAACTCTTCCATTTCCTGGACAACCACCTTCGTGGAAAATTCTTCGCAAATAAGGCAGACTTCCGACAGTAACTCACGAACGTCTTTGTGTCTAAGATACCTGATTTTTACCACCAGGGTATTGTACAGAAAAGTAGATATTTCAAATTTAAGACATCTAAATGCCTCAAATAGAGCGATGGTTAACTAGTACAACCATATCTAAAACTCTTTGATTCAATAAGGTAGGAAATAGAATGAAAAAGTGGCATTAATTTATCTTTTTTTTTTTAATCGAGTTCACCCCCAAGCAAGGCAGTAACGCCACAAAGACACAAGGGGTCGAAGAATTAGAAAGCAGAAACGTTATTAAGGAGTCGTAACATAGTAAGAGTAAGCAGGTGGATAGCATATAAGGATTGACATTGCATTTAAATGTTTGAAGATTATGGAGCCGAAAGAAAAGTTCTACATACGCGAAATGTGAGAAAAGAAACTGTTAGCATAGAACTTACACGTAGTCAACTCAACTGTAAATTGGAACAAAAATTTCGCATTTTTCATTACTTATTTTTTTCTGAAATGAATGAAGCTTTTTTTCAGCTCAAAATTTTATTGTAATAGAAAATAATGTCAGATTAAAAAATCCATGTAAGAATTACTATTGTTTATGTTTCGTGTACGAAGATGTAGTTACCAGATATAGCTTCGTAGAGGGCACTTCGACGTGATTTCTCTGATGAAAAAAATAGATACAGGTTCGATTCTAGTCGGGAATCATATTTTTCTTTAGTAGGACTTTTTGAAAGAGGACGGTTGTACTAATTTCACTGTTTAAGAAAATATATAAAGCAGGGATAGCAACTAAAACATATGTCCCATTAAAATTAGGGTTTATCAAAACCTTAAATCCATAACGACATAAGAAATTTCTTCTTTCCTAATAATGTTCTTATTAGAGAATTCTGATACCTTTGGCTTATTTAGAAAAAATACAGTTGTCATTTTGACTTCACTTCACATTGGGTCACCACATATATACAGTAGTGGAGTGTCTTGGTTACAATAGCATGTCGAAACCATTTGTAATGCCCGTTTGTAAGAGAGACTTTGTAAATCACAGATACAACAATAGTAACGCCTTCGAGCAATACTCGGTCAAACGCCGCTAATTCCCATATATATTTTTCCTTTAGCCGTCACGCTATCTATCACGCTATTTCAAGATGACGTCGACTGTGCTTCCTCTGTGGCGATCCGTGTTCAAACACAAATGTTAGCAGTGACACTTTATTCCTATATGACAAAATCCACCCCTCTTCAGGCCGGTTCTGAATTTAGAGTTTTCCTTTTCCTTAACTGATTGCCAATTCAAGGCAAGGGTGCACAGTCAAACTATCTATTTGTCTCACAGCCTTGGGGAATGAGAAAATGTGGAATTGTACTTTTCTCAAGTGAGCGTATCGTACTCGATTAGGATTCGAAACACAAACTAAAATATTTTATACACCTTAGATTTTGGATGTCATTTCAAACCGTTTAAGATTGTGCGGTATTTTTCTGTATTAAGAAGCCAGAAATAAAATGTCTTAAAATAAATATTATAGAGTAGACAGCACGTCGGGGTTATTTCATGCTTAATGCATTTATGAATATTTTGGGGAGTGTATTTTAAAATTCATAATTTCATTTCGTTCACTTTTACTTTGCTCGATGTATTATAGAAAAAAGCATATTCAGAAAAAGATTTTAAAATCAAACATAACTGAGAGATACTAGCGCTATTTTGAGAAAGGCATCTGAAAAAAATCATAATCATACTTTGACATAATCTAATAAAATTTCAATTTATTTGTGCAATATCAATGATTAAAATAGTTTCAACGGAATTAATCCTTTAGATCTTAAAGAAGAAAATTCTTCATCAGACCCTACAGGCTGTTACTACAAAATAACAGATAAAGTTTTTGTCAAATAGCAAAAATACATCACTTGAAGCGTTTCCAACAACTAAAGGATTAATATTTGGTAGCACAAGAACGAAAAAGGTAAATAATTATATTTTGCGTTATACTAATAAAATATTGACTTTCCACAGATTGAATGGTACTAGAAAGAGTGATAACAATAGACTTAAGAAGTCTAATTTCTTTAAAAACTGATTTATGAAATATATTTTATAAATTTCAACCAGCAGTAAAGCTAAATTTTCGGTCAATGATTACCGCATATTACCTGTATGGAAATGGCTAAATGGTTTTAAATTCGAAAATGAAGGCATTATATATGTATATCCCGAAATTTAACACGTGCAATTCGCACCTAAATGACGAAAAACTAAAAATATATAAAAACAAGTCTACTTTAAATGTCTCTCTGCTATTTAGAAGAAAAAACCCGAGAAAATTGTGATTTAAAAAGCATGTCTTCATTCAATACAAAATTGGTACATAACCAAAACTGATACGAAGTGTCCTGAAGGTTCTTAGTACATATTTATGTAGGGTTTTCATCGATCGGCAACATAAAAAAAATTACTAAGCACGTCTCCACGTGGCGCTCGTCTTGCAGTTTGCACTGTCAGAAGCAAATCTACTTTTTAATTTTTTATTGCCAACCCATTCTTAATTAATACTTAATACTTCTATTTGTTAACATCTCATTAATATATATATATATATATATATATATATATATATATATATATATATATATAAGTCGACCGTAGTCGGAATCATCGAATCAATGAGAATATACCTTTTCCTTATGTGCATTGTATCATTAAATTCAGAGTTTTCCTTCTCCTGGACCGGTTGCCACTCAAGGCTATAGAACCAGTTTGTCTTGCTATTTTAAAAATAACTGGGGGAGAAGAGATGGATTCATACCTTTCACAAGGATATTAGCACGTAACTGGAATTCGAGTCTCCGATTCTTCAATCTGAGCTGCAATTCATTATTCTACCGTACATCCTAAAATATAGAATATATAGACAATTTTATCTCCAGGATCTATCTTACATATATATATGTCTACCATTTGGCCATGCTTAGAATATTGCTGCCACATATGGTCCTGTGCTTCTGTTATTTCTCTAGACCTTCGTGATAAAATCAATCGAATCAACAATATTATTGGTCCTGATCTGACAGCTCAGATTCATTCACTTTTCTACTCCATTTAAGCTTTCCTTCCTGTGCCTTTTCTATAAATACTTTCATAATTGTTTGGATAAGTTCTTCGAAATGGTACCTAGACTGTTTTAATTATTCTTCTTTTGTTCTTGCCGCTTAGTGTTGTTTCGGTTTCTATTAGGTTGGTGCAAAAATAATGACGTAATAATGTCGTTTTTTGACGTTAAAAAATACGTCAAAAAACAACATTATTACATCATTATTTTCGCACCAACCTAATAATTCTTCCACACCCAATAATTCATTGTGTCTTAGTGGCATTACTGCTTTACTTGGGGTGGACTCGATTAACAAATAAAAAATAAGACATTTTCTATGGCATGTATTTGGTAATTTTTAATATAAATACAAAGAATTAAATACGATTATCGGTGCTATGAATACACAGTATTATGTACAATAAAGTCTGTTGTGCTTATTATTAAAGGGAATTCTCTTCATGTGCATATATGGGTTTATCAGCAGCCGTTGGTTTTGCTATCATTGTCATTAAACAGTTCAAACTCACATTATAACAGATTTCTTAATTAGCACATCTATTTTTAGCGTACCGTTTTCTGACATGTTGCGCGTTGCAATCAGTCAGTTGAAACATATACATAATCAAAGGCTATAAATACCAATGTATATATATATATATATATATATATATATATATATATATATATATATATATATATATACACATAGATTATGATACAGTACTTTCCTTATATCCGGATACCTTGAAACAGGATTTGAAAAAATATTTTCGGACAATTCAAAATTTTGAATAACGGAATACATAAATTATGGAAAAAGAATGAAGAAAATTTATTTGCTGAATGAATTTTAACATTTTATCATCAAATAACATTTTCAAACACCTTGTTCAAGATTTTGTCCAGTTTATTTTTGACCAAGTTTTTTTTATTTCTGCTTGACGTTTAACGCTGCAAATTGCTCAATAAAATATGAAGTCGACACAGCAATCCGAACAGCGTCTTCATCAGTGGAGTTATTTTCCATTAGAAATAATTTTCCACATGACTTACGAATCATCTTTGATGATATTTAATCCTACGCAATGCCTATCTAGCATATCAATTTTCTTTAAAAATGTAAGAATATTCATTCCATAAGTGGAAATTAATTCCTGCAATTTTACTAAACGTTGAGCACACCAAATTCTGTGATTAAATATTATAATGCGTTTAGTTTGGACGATTGAAAATGATAATTCCTGTCCGGATAATCGAATTCCGGAAAATCAAAGTAAATGTCATTGATGAAGTACTGAATTGTACATACGATTAATTTTCGATATTCTATCACCTTTATTCGTAAGCAATTCAGTGACCGAAATTCAAATACATTTACAAGGTTGAAATCAAAACAAGAATATATATTTTAAATATGATCACACATTTTAAAATGAGAATTACGACTGTGCTATGGCGTCAAATTTTGAGATAAAATAATATATCGTCAAAATAAAAGAAATCATCTTTATCTTAGTATATGGAAAGAAAAGATCATAAGCCTCAGTATTATCGATTCCCGAGTAATTAATCAATATTTTTAAAAATGTAAGACATTAAATTCAATTAACCTTCTACAAAAGATTTGCGCTCTTTTTAATGCAGTCTAGTTGTTCACCAAACGGAATGTATAGGAATTGACTCCAAAGTATTTTTTGTTGTTTCTTACCTTATTAATCTAAAAAAATATATAAGCTATTCGAATTCTGACTGTTGACTGTCCTTAAGCAAATTCACAAAACATCAATCTTTTCCATTTTATCATTCAATTCCCCAAACCCCGATTTTGAGGAAGTCCTTTTAGAGGGCGAAACCGAATATATAGAATTTTCTGGATTTGCCATTCAATTACCCATCAACTTTCCAGACACAAATACGTATATAAATATAACTTAGTCAGATGAATAGGCAAACTTTTCTCTGTTCTTCGTGTTCTTCCTATATCAATTTCTATACAAAGGATTGCAATTCAACTTTTAAACATATTAAATGTTTTTTGCCAGATTTACATAACCATTATAAGATTCTATTTTTCTATTTTCATACGGTCAGCATTCAGTATTTTTTGGTTGTGTGTATGTAACTAATTATTAAAATCCCAATATTAACATATTGTAGATTATTTTCAAATGTTCAATTCACTTCAAACGTTTACCAGAGAAAAGCGATGCAAGTACCAGATGCCCCTACTTGATTTGTTGTTAAATTTAATAAAAAATTTTGTCCACAATAGTAATTAATGTACACTTGACAATTAGTGAAAAGAATAGGAAATGGTGTTGATCTCTTGTTTCGACTCAGTGGTCTTAAACAAAGGAAAGGATGATCCGTACAATTGGAAATTTTTGGCTTCACATTCCAAACCATTATTTTTTATTATTCGACCCATATTTATCAGTAATATTAAATTCAACTCCCTCATTAAAAAGTATCTTTTATTTGTTGTTTCAATTCGTTCTCTGTTACAAAAGAGCTTTTATTTTTCTATTTTTATAAATTTAGATGAACAGGGAAAAAGCTGCAGAAGTAATAAAATTAAATGAAAAGTAATTAACAAAATATAAAAAACGAGGCCACATACCAGAGGACCTCCCTAATTTTATCTCTATGCCATTACATAAGAGACCAGGCGCAAAAGAATCAGAACTCCATCGGACAATCAGTTTAATGAGCGACATAATCAAACTAACGATGAGAATCCTAATGAATATAGCGCGAAGCTGAATTAGACCGGAAATGGTTCAGAACTGTTTTGTTTTGTCGAGAACACCAGGACTAGAAATGCGATATTCATGATCAGAAAGAGAGCAATAGAAAAAAAATATTTGCACTTAAGTACTCAAACGTATTTAACAAGGTGCGGTACAATGATATATTTAAACGACTAGGAAAACTAGATTTATTTAGAAAAGATCGAATAATCCTGAACTTATGGAGGAAGCAATCGATCTGTGTATGGATAGAAAATGAATTGAGTAACTATTCAAAAATAGAAAGGGACCTGAGATAAGGATGTCTTCTACCCAGATTTATTCAACCTCGACAGCGACGATATCCTAAGGGAACTGGAGACCCTACCAGGATTTATTATCGGCGAGTGTTGATGGCCAACTCAAAAAAGAAATAACTAGATCGGGTGGTAGAAGAAAGCTAGAAACATTAACTGCAAGAAGACAGAAAGTATGGTCATCAGCAAGAGAAAGCGTCAAAGATTTGAATTACCAGTTGAAGATAGAAAAATCAATCAGGTGCAAAAGTTTAACTATCTGTGAATCGTTTTCAACAGAGGATGGAAAATGCAACACCGAGATCCGAACAAGCAATGGACTAGCGAAAAAATCATTCCAAAAACTAAGCAGAGTACTAACAAACGGAAAATAATCGTTAGAAACAGAAAAGATTGTAGAATTCCTATGCGAGATCCATCCCCTTCTATGGCAGTGAATGTTGGACAATTTCTCCACAGATGAAGAAAAAACAAGAGGCAGCAGAAATGTGGTTCTGCAGAAATATACTGAAAATTCTATGCACGGAGCGAGTAAGCAACAAAAGATCTTAAAGAAAACGGCAACAGACTGAACACTTTTACACAAAATCAGGAATTGACAGTTGATAATTCCTTGGAGGAAGGAAAGCTTGGAAATCTTAACCCTCACGGTGCATATTGAGGGCAAGAGAGATAGAGGAAGGCAGTAAGCCACAACGGACATGCCTGTGTGAATGAATGAAGGAACAGAGACAGGGTCCTTAGCAGCGCGAGAAATGTACTACAAAAGATAGGAAGTTATTGAGAACCATGATCGCCTCTATCCTGTAATGATTTAGAATTTTTAGTCGTTTATTATAGGATCCTTATTTTTCATATTTGTTGACGACTGGGATAGAACATTGATGTTAGAAAAATAATCTCTCTCAAACAGGTCAAATAAAAAAATTAACAAAACACGCAAATTGTTAATACTTCTCTCATTGATTAATTTTGTTCTTTCTTTCACTATTTGTGATTTTCATTTATACTCTTTCTTACGACATGTTTTGCTCTTTTAGTGCGCGACTAGGTTCTAATGTTGGTGAACATAATTTTAAGAACATAAGATATGCAGATGACCGCATGTTGATGGCAGACACGAAAAGAAGTTTTCAAGAACTCTTAGACAAAGCAATAAAGATAAGCGGGAAGAAAGGACTAATAATCAAATCAAGATAGAATGTATGCACGTTTGTACAAGCAACAGTCCAAGATTCTAACTACAATCTGGAGCTGTCTAAATCAAGCAAGGCCAGAACTTTAATTATCTGGGAAGTGTTATAACAGACGTCAGAAAATGAAACTCCAAAATCCGTAGAAAAAAAAAACGAGCCTTCCAAAAGCTAAAGAACGTATTAAAAACTGGAAAATGTTAGAAACAGATTAAAATGTGCGGAACCGCTAGGCAATATGAATCTTCCTACATGGCCGTGAATACTGAACACTTTCTTCACAGATGAAGAGGTGACTTTGAGAAGCAGTCATATAGTTCTGCAAAGAGTTGTTGAAAGTACCATCGATGTAACATGCGAACAAAGAGTAAGGAAAATGAAAATAAAAAGGGTACATATAGTAATCGTCAGAAAGAGACAGTTGTAATTTCTGAGACACATAATGAGAAAAGGGGTCTTGGAGAGTTTGACATTCACAGGATATATTGAAGGAAAGCGTGACTAAGGAAAAGTAACAAGAAAACTTCCCAACGAGCACACTTAAATGGATCGCAGGAGACAAGAAGTGATAGTAAAAAGATAAATATAAAAAGAACATGAAGGTGGGTAGCGACGAATGAAGAAAATATGGTTCATGCATATGAATCTTATATTAACCGTACTATATCTTCCCGTTTTTAAATGGAAATAAAATTGCTTTGAAATGTGATAATAATCACAAACAAAATGTATTTCCTGTCTAAATTATTGTTATATTCGTTTCCTAAAAAACTTACATTTTGTAAAGCTTTTCTTATCTACTACAGCTAAATCTAAAAAGATGATGCAACTGCCACTATATCTCAAAAGCTTCTGGTCTGTTCATTGATCGCGAGATTTCAGACTATCAGAAAGAAGGCCAATGTATTTTGTGTCACCTTAGTAACAATAAGGCTTGTGTAAACATTGCTGCAGTCATAATGATTCAAGAAACTGGATTGAAGCAAAGAAAAGAATTGAAGGAAGCAATAAAAAAAAAGAAATCTTTAAAGTGCTGAGTTCTTCAATATTCAGTTGATTTAAACTACTCGGATACTTTCAAAAAATTTCAAGTAATTGCTTTGTTTTTGTTATTATTCCTATTATTGTATTATTTTTTCTTAAAGAGTTCATTTTATAAATGAAGTCACGTTTGAAGACATTTGGGGGATTGCTTGGGGAAAACTATAACTTGATTTATTAATTCAGATTTGAGAAATCGTAACGAAATAAGAATAAATAATACAAATATGAGAAAAGGTATAATCATGTAAATTTTTCAGATAATGATTGGGTAATGCGAGTTATTCTTAGGCAATATTTCACTAAATGAAGCAACCATATTTTTTATGATTAGCCAGTGACTGACTGTTAAAGAGCGTATATACGCATGAGTGTTCAGATAGATTTCCCTAGGCCGGAGTTAGACGTAAGGAGAAAAAGAGAAAAGTAATAAGAGAACAGAATAAGACAAGATCAGAAACATGAGAACTGTATATAATGAATATGTCACATGAAATTATTACTATTTCGAGTCTATATTTAATAATCTTTACAATATATTGTTAAAATATAAATTTTACTACTTTTCATAATGAAAAAAGCTAAATTTCTCTAGTTTTATAAAAAAAAAATGGACGAATTTTTATATCAGAAAAATAAATTTTACTACATTTGATAAGGAAAATATCTGTAACGTATATTATAAGTATATGAAGAATCACTATATGTATATATATATATATATATATATATATATATATATATATATATATATATGTGTGTGTGTGTGTGTGTGTGTGTGTGTGTGTGTCTGTGTCTGTCTGTGTCTGTGCGTACCGTGTTTATTTAAGTGCCGACAAAAAGATGCAGATCGGAGTTAAAAATCCTTTTCAAACTTGAATGAGGCTTTAAAAGGGATTTGGGTTTACTCGGAGAATATAGTTTACACTGGTATCCCTCTACAAACCACACACAACCCTAATCCTGACAAACTATTAGGTGAAAATCAAATTTGGTACAGAAATAGAATACAAGATGAATTGTTTATTCCCCGTCTCGTTGAAACAGGGCACAGGGGTGTCTGTAAAATTCCGACTGTAAAATCTTTTCTGCGTGCTTCTATTTAGTCAAAAGGCCTACTAATGTATAATAAATATCAGTTTTATTTCCAATACAGTTATCATTTTGCTGTCTTTTTATTC
This sequence comes from Acanthosepion lycidas, assembly GCA_963932145.1. NCBI lineage: Eukaryota > Metazoa > Mollusca > Cephalopoda > Sepiida > Sepiidae > Acanthosepion > Acanthosepion lycidas. Next base: position 79,308,412 of record OZ010571.1, on the reverse strand, counting down.
TTCAAATTTCATCGTTATATAAGTATATATATATATATATATATATATAGTCATTATATAAATATATTTTTGTGTGTGTGTGTGTGTGCTTTGCGTGTGCGTTTAGTACCACTGGCTACTTTGTCAATGAATCCCAAATCTTTGTTTATAAGGAAACGTTGGTTTTCAACAGCCGAAATATATTTTGGGATTGTAAGAATGATTTTTAAATTTTTGTCAGTGAATATTACATTAACAACTTTTTCGTGATAGCAACGATTTTTGAAGATACATGCCCTATCTATTTAAGCCACAACCATATTGACCGCTATAATTTACTTAAGAAAATATTAATTTATACAATTTTTGTAAGGAAAAGAAAGATGATTTTTATTACTTTATATAAAGAAAAAAAGATAAATTATTTTGAGACGTTTTATCTCTTATTTTGAGGTGAAAAGCACAGGTAACCTTCGAAAAATAAAACATTCTAAGATCTTTTTATGCGTTTTTGCATTTATAGATAGGAGTTGTTTTTTATTTTTTATTTTTCAAATAAACATTTTTCTATGAAGGCAAACTACCACTTGCAATCTTCGTCACTTTAGTAGCTACATTTAATTAGCAATTACAGCGAGAGCTCAGCCATGTCTTCAAGATAAGTTTTTCTCTTTCTCTGCGTTGTTTCTCTTTCTATCTGTCTCTCTCTCTCTTTTCCTTTTACCCTCCCTCTAATTTTACTTGCACAGACAAGTATGTAATGAATAGTTTAGTTATGCAAGCCTGAAGCGAATCCAGAAGACATGTTGACATCTTAATTTTTATATTTCATCTCTCAACGATGTTCTGATATTGTAGTTATATTTTCTACTCGGTTTTATTGCTTGACTTCTATATATGTATGTTCAGCTTCAATAGAAATGATATGACACCCGACAACCATAATATTGATAACTTCAAGAGGAGAATAAGACCACATCAGAAACATGAGAGTATGACCTAAACGAATCACAAAAGGAAAGATGTCTATAAAATTCTCAAGTCTTGTTTCATGTGTAACGTTCGTTAACGTTTGTTTCTACATTCTGATTTGAGAAGAATTCAAAGCAATTTAGCTTTTCATATAAATTCCACAGTATACCGTTATATAAAAAAGAAAACAAAAATTAACAGTTCCCTTGTAAATTTATGATGAGAAAATGAAAAGACATTACTGGGTTAGTGCATGTTAAAATACTTATATTAACTGTTCACGTTTCCGTACCCTTTTAAGAGAAGCGAGACTAAAATGAATTCTTTTGTTTTTAATGTTCATGATTGTATCTCCATTTCTACTTTTGAATATATGCGTTCCTTAAAAGGACTTGATAAAATTTATAAAAATACTCAAATGTATATTGTAAAGATGACAAAGAAAAATGGATTGATTTGTTCTTACGGTTTGTACAGGTTAATTGAAGCCAGAAAAATTATAGATTGTAAGAACTTTTTAGAGATAATAATGATTTATTGAAACAAGTTGATTCTTACTTTCCACAAGGGTATTAGCGCGTAAGTGACTACAATGAACCCGACTGGAAGTGGAACTTTTCAATTTCGAGCCGTAATCATTTACACCACTCGTACATCCAGTCTTACATCACATTCGTTTTCAAAGCAGTCACCCATGTAGGTACTGGCCAGGCTCAACGTTGCTTAACTTTGGTGATAGAACAGGAACCAATGTTTGAAATTGATATGGCCAAAGAGGTCAAAAAGAAATATATATATCAATTATAAATTTATATGTTCTGTGAACAATTCGATATAAGTAATGCTAAGTATACATACAAAACAACATCAGATGTAGATTTTAATCTGCTTATCATTTAAGCACGTTTATGAATTTAGAAGTAGTCTTAGTCTTGTTCACCATAGAAACACAGGGGAGTCTTTCAAAAAAAAAATTGATTAGATTCTACAAAAACAGTTACACATAACAAGAATAGAACCTACTATGCTGAGTGATGTGCGAGTGGTGTAATGATAAAAGCACAAAATGAAAAATCAGAGAGCCTAGTTTCGAATTCCAGTCAAGTTCCATACATTTTCTTACGTGCAAATACTTTTTGGACAGTATGAATTCATCTCTTCAACAACTATGGAATAAATATTATTACTTGTATCTGGAAAAATCGTTGATATCTCAAAAACATGTTAATTTTATTGCATCTTATATAGAAAAAGGTTAACTTTCTATACTTTTATAAAACAACTAAATATAAAGAATATTTACAAGTTAATTTGTTAAAAAAAATATTTACAGGCATCCATCGATTAATGCGTTTTGGATTAGCCACGCTAAAAACATTAGATAACAAAATTCGATTAGTGCATATATAATACTGGATTAGTGCAATACTTCAGATAATAATAATTCATAGTAATTGAAAATTGTTTTTTTCTAGTTACCGATGTACACATTAGTCGTACTAATCGAGGGATTCCTGTATTCTTATAACCCAAAACATATTTCAGCTTTAAATAATCATTAACCAAAAAATGGTTAAGAAGCCGTAAAAAACAAATCAATCCTGCTCTAATTCTTTGTGAATGCAGAGACTTATCTATTTTTAAGGAATCAATTGTTACATAAATTCTGTTTCATGGACTCCTTAATTACAATCAAATTCACTATAAATTGCTTTTAAAAATGAAAAAATGACTCGATTCAGGAAATAAAATATGAAGTTTGTTAAAAGAATTGCCGGCTACAAATGTTTTCGTACAGTTTGATATAAATATCGAGTTCTTAGTTACTGACAAAAGAAGTTTCTTAAAAATGATTAGACAATTGCAGGAATTTTTCCTCCAACACTTCTTCGAAACTGAAAAACATAAATACCTAAATAAGGAGCCCACACACACACATACATATATATATATATATATATATATATATATATATATATATATATATATATATATATATATATATATATATATATATATCAGTAATTTGAGCTGTGATGAAAAATTAAAATGAGCTTAGGTAAACTGTGTGTGGATCGTATTCGTTGATGGGTGAACTATCCATTATGTCCTCGGTACAAATTCTCCCATTCGCACACAGCAGTACAACATACAGTCTTGTGTATGTATAGTAGGCTTTCACATTTTACTTAAACTTAATAATTTTTTTTTTTAGAATTTAAATTTAATGTGGGATGTGCAAATGGAAGCTGTTCCTATAATTATTTGTTGCAAGACGTCAAAAGCAATTAAAAATAAGCAACTAGCGTAAGGATTTCTTTAACAAAAGAATCTTTCCTTTATGACTATCATCATTAAAACACTTTTAAAGACTTCAGTGAAAATATCACTGACCCATAACTAATGAATAAGAAATGCGTGAAACATTAGAAGTCTTCCAGGAGACCAAAAATAAAAGCTAATAAAAGTAACGTTGAAACAAAAAGAGAGAAATATATACTGTATATCAATGAAACTTACTCCAACACTAAGTCTAGATATATCGTGAATTGAAATATATAAAATGGTGTACAAGTAAAAATTAAGACTGCCGAAAAAGTGATTTTGTAGTTTTTAGGTCATTACAGTACTTAAAAGACGGAGTAAAAAATGAAAATATCTAGTATTAAAAAAAAAACGTCATAAATTATTGACTGTTAAATTCAAATTTCAACAGAGCTAGAATAAAATAATATATATGGATTATACTATAGAATAGATGAAAATAAAAATGGTAACCCAGAATTTTTAAGTGTATGTTTTGGTCAGACTATGGGTCTATTCATCTTCATAACACGTAAACAAACACTGCACGATGTGTTTATATGCAACACGTCTACAATAAATCTCAAGCAACTCAGATGTTACTGAATCTTGTGCTACACAGCTACCGATGTCTGTGTATTTAAAGCAACTCAAAAAAAAATAAAGTAAAGAAAAAAAAAGAAAAAACGTAAAATTAAATAAGTGTCACTGAATAGGTTATTTTATATTGAGTCAAGAATTCTACTTGTTATAACATCAATAATGATGATTATAATGATGAGTGTAAGCACTTTCGGTGTCACTAGGGAATGCTGGGTGTCTTTTGTTGCTTCGACTTTTCAGCGTCTAGTCACATATAACTTATTATTCCACACTAAGACCAGTGGAACATTATCATTTCTATGAGTTTAGTTACATTGAAAAGTTTTCCTTTTCTATCTACCTACTAAAAAGTAAAGGTAACCATTTAATTTACTTGAATACTAAATTGTGTGCATAAATTAAGAAACCCAAGTATTAGTGAAAATTATCAGTATATATATATATATATATATATATATATATATATATATATATATATATATATATATATATATATATATATATAGCAGAGGTCATATAATCCTGATGATTCGGCCACTAGCACTATTGTAGTGCCACGCCTACATTTTCTCCAATTCTAATTGGTCAATAAATACATACTAAAAAATAACAGGACAATTTATCTATCGCATTCTACCATAGTAAATTTGTTCCTACACTTTGTTCAAAAACAAGCTTTGCTACAAAATCGCTGATTGGTTTATTTTCCCTCCAATCGGATATTTTTCTAGTATATTCAAAAATATATCTAGCATCTCTGCTGGGAGCCACCCTAGGTTGTATAAATATTGGATGCATTCCAAAAAAAACAGTTAGTAGTAGTTCCAGAACCACAGTCGAGTGTACCCAGAGACAATAGATCTCATCTACTCGCTCGTGTATTTCATCCTACCTACTCCGCACGTACATACACACAATACAGAACTTTATTTGATACACCACCAGTTCTCAGTGGATACACCAAGTTAAATCAACTCTGTAAGTTACAACAACTGAACAATTTTCTGAAAGAAATATTCTATTTTCAACACTGAACTCTGAACATTTTACTCAGACAAATCTTCTTTAATACCTTTCCTTACAGTCAAGGGGAAGCTACTTTTTTCTCCCTTTTTCACTCATATTACAACTACTTTGTATTATTGTTGAATTTAATATACATATATTTCTTCGTTAAACAAAATTGGTTCTCATTGTTTTTTCCTTGATGTTTTAAGTATTATGTATGAATGTTGATTACCTTCTCAACACGCAGCCACATTATCTATTTAACCCATTCAACATTGGTGACGACAACACTCAAGAAGCAATACATTCTACAATTGGTCAATCCGACGTTCTAATCAACATTCAACACTATCCTTGGCTTACCATAATTCTGCCTGATTTGTATGCAATCTCCAATTATTGGTTTCTTGTCATCATATCAAACCTGGTTTATGCTGGGAGTTCACATAGCAGTTGTGCAAGTAATGAATGGCAATAAGGAATCGGGCGGGTTTTCGAAGTTTGAGAGAACCACATCATCTACTGCAGCCTGTTTGTTCAGCGAGTGGACACCCAAGCGGACGCACGCACAGACACATATGCATATATATAATTCTAACGTTCGTAACACTGAATTTAAAAGACGGATCAATGCAAAGTAGAGCAATATTATTTATTTACACTCGCCTGATGAGATGCAGTAACATACATCGAAATACGACTGCAATTGTGTAGGGATTTTGACATGCTTTTACTGTAATATATTAAAATAAATATACACTATTATTCGGACTATTGTCCTCATCTTTGTTGCCATATTTATCACAACGTACGCTTCGGCCTTCTTCAAGTGAACCCTTTATTTCGCTCGCTGGGGTAGACTGTTCTAGTTCTACGTGCCATGTCTAATGGCTGTTAGCTATCAGTTATCTCCTGATAATTCACCTCTCCATGTTCTTCACTGCCTTAACCAGGTATTGAACACACAACTCTTTGGGTCCTGTCATTGGAGCTAACCAACGCCTTTAACCACTGTGCCATGTGTCCTTAAGGCTGAAATGTTGTGATAAATATGCCAACAAAGATGAGGACAATAGTCCGAGTAATGTAAATAGTGTACATAATACCTCATCTCAGAAATATAGACAGATACTAAAATTAATACACACAGATATACATATATATATATATATATATATATATATATATATATATATATATAATATACATATAATATATGCAAATATATATATATATATATATATATATATATATATAGAGAGAGAGAGAGAGAGAGAGAGAGATGGATAAATTGTTGTCTAAAAATGCAAAAATGAAAATAACACTGACATCTCATTTTAACAGATATATTTACCAAAATTACGTAAAATATCTTGAAATACTAAAGAGTAAATGTATTCAAGAAAATTGCCATTGACTTCAACCAGGGCCATCAGACGACTTCGAAATCTACAGCAGCTCATCTGGACGGTCTCCTGATTTTAGTTGGTGAATGCTGCCATAATTCTTGCCTTCAGTTCATCTTTTTTGTCTCTCGATCAACTGCGCCCCACACATAAGAATCAAGTGGCTTGCATTTTGGGGAGTTAGGTGACCAGATATAAGTGGTGATCAGGTCGTGGAAGTTGTCTGACAACTATGACTGGGTTTTCCTGGTTGTGTGGCATGGCACAGAGTCCTGTTGCCAGACATAGGATCTTCTAACCGCCACTCTCTTAACCCAGAGCAGCACTACCTCCTCAGAGTACTTGATGTAGGCCACCGTGTTGAGTCTGAGGCCCTCACCAACAATTTCGAGAGTTCGTTTCTTATCTGAAGAGATCAGAGTGAGTTTTCCGAGCAGCCGTATCTTTGCAATCACTATTAGATTCATCTAGCTCTTTTCGAATCCACTGCACTCTCCTAGGATTGACACACAAACACTCTGCAATGTTCGTATTGGAGTTTCCGGCGCGAATGCCAAGGATTACAGCATGCCGTTTCCAAATTTCTGATTGGATTATATTATGGTGCTTTTTCTCACATACGGTGCCCAGCTGACCCTACTATCCTGTGCAGTCGACAAAATCGATAACAAAAAATGCGCAAAATAAAAAATATAAAATGCCGACAATTTACCCATCGCAACATTTGTGTGTGCGTGTGTGCGTTTCTGTGTGTATATATATATATATATATATATATATATATATATATATATATATATATATATATATGTGTGTGTGTGTATACATATATATATATATATATATATATATGCGCGCGCGTGTGTGTGTATATATATATATATATATATATATATATACACACATACATATGCGTTTGAAGAAAATAGAAATTACACTATCTGCAGTATTTCTAAAACAAGGAATAATGATTAAGTTTCTGAAGTTTTGGGATACGACTTCTTTCAATATACAACTCTAATCTTAAAAATATAACAATAATAGTTGCGTTAACATCCAAGAAATAGGCCTGCTTCTCGCGTCTGAGATGGAACTAAACTGACAAGTTTCAAGATCTCTATACTCTTTTGGAGAAACAGCATCGCAATAATTCTGCTAAAAAAAGGAAACCCTGTTTGTAATTGCATCCCACAAATCTAATTTCTAGACGTGCACTGATCAACTTATTGCCTGGCAACACACTCTACCGATGATTGTTTCCCAGACGAAGGATTTACTCTGTGTACATATATTCAATAGTTGAGCGTGATTGTGTTGGATTTACTTAAAAATGAAAAAACACTACGATGGAACTAGTGATTAGCCAACGAAGCTTAATAGACATTTTAGAAAAATAACGGAAAGTTACTTTGATTAAATTGTTTTTCATTGTTGATTTTGACTCATGTATTATTAAATGAATATGAAAAAATCAGGTTATAAATGAAATCAGGTATTCATATGTAAATAGATTCAATGTGGGTAGTTACTTAACCGATCACGGTGGTAGAATGTGGTATATGGTCAGTCCAACGTGGCGTATGCATGCGCGTATAAATAAGCCATGGACAAAAAATCGTGCACTTGTGCCACAGTGTTAGAATTACAGCGACAGGGCTTCTTTCATTAAAAAATCGGCAAATTCCCAAAGGCTGAAACACTACAGAAAAGAAAACTATACTATACTTTGACCCAAAACCGAAGGCTATATAAAGGATAAAATTTACCCAACACTTCCTCCATGTTCGGATGTCACTTATCGCCGGTGGCGTACATATAGGCAAGGACAAATATAGCCCAGTGTCAGTATACACCAACGCCCCACATCTTTGGTGCATTGGGAAAGATACTGGTAGAGAGTCACTTTTCGCATAACTTGAGAAAATATATAGTACACTCTGATTCCAATCCAAAAGATAGATAAAGTTACTGTTTTGATTATGTTTGTAAAAACTTAATAATATATTTTAACAAAAAATAGTCATAATTGCACTAACTTTATTCAAATGTTATATGCGTAAAACAGACAGGAGTAAATAAATGTAACATGTTTAGTAAACTGGTTTGTTAGTCCCTTCACAAACGCACATAGTTCTAATTACTGAATAATTAAAGTCCGACTACTATTTCAAACATTGATATTATTATGTCTTTATTATGATTTCTATGTATTTCAGAAACGATTGGGGAAACCCTGTTAATGTGCTACCTATTTAATTAAATCATCAGTAAGTAGAGTATGTCTCGTAAATGAAAAAGCTGCATAGTTTCAACTTGAGTTGATGTTGTAACTCAAATGCTAGTTATTCGAATTCTTATTTTCAAGGTATGGAAATCCTCTCCACTGGAAAGACGTCGGAACACAATTTCCTCTCATTTCGATTAAGTTAAAATTTTGAAACCTCTAAATTACTTTCATGTATCACAAGATAACTTGAGTTAACGGAGGACACAACAGCCGAAACGTTGCGATATCAACAACAAAGATGTGGACAAGTGTCCGCGTATAAATAATACAAATAATGATAATTCCTCAACCCAGAACTTCAGACAGATGTTACAATACTACTAGTTTATAATTTACACTTTCTTAAGATTTAATTATTTATAGCTATCATATCAAATATAGACATTTTTGGAATGTTGATTTTGAATGATTAATTAAAAGTTTGCATACAAGGTGGTCGTTAAATAGATTTCTATTTTTATGTAGTTTAAGGAATTATAACTCTTCCTCAGTAAATGCATTAAAGCACTTTACTTATTTCCCAGACATCTAAATTTTCACAAAATCCATGTCATTTTTTTCTCAGGAAATTATATCTGACAATTTAGAAAATATTCTGATCACATTTTTGTTTAACCCTTTAGAGACGTACTGCCAGGACGGTTGGCCATAATATAGATATGATATCAGATTCATTTTCCATAGAAATTACAAGATTTGGTTATCCCTGAGTATGCATGGATTTTTCATAGAGTTTGTGCATGATTCTGTCAGAATATAGAATTCTCTCAGCATAAGGAGTTGATTTATCTAGATAACTGAAAATTAAATTCAAATTCAGTCTAGAAAGGTTTTAAAAATCTCCATTTATTTTTTATTTAAAAATATATTTCAATAAGACGCGTAGAAGTGCAGTTGTTAAAATTAAGCTAGTTTTCTTCTTTGCCATTCCTATTAATTTCGTATGAATATCACTAGTCTAATATAAAAGTTAAGCTATTCTAACTCCTGAACAGCAAACTATTTAAAACACTGAAGCAGTAAAAATCTATTTCTATATTATTTAAAAAGTTATATGTGTGTGCCTGCATGCATATGTGTGTGCTTGTACGAAATGGTTACAATTGCAGTGAGTGATATGAAAACGATTCTATTTGTTTGTCTTCTCCTGAGATTGACGAAGCGTTACAAAGTCTTAAATATTAGATAGTATATTAACATAGTGTCTGATTCAAGACAGTGACCCTGCTGCAAAGAAAAACATCTAATTTTATATTTACTTATCTGTGCGTGCTTTCTAAGGTACAAACCAACTGAGGGAAATTTATTGTCGAAGGAAGTGTTGCTGCAATGTTTAAATAGACATAGCCTGACTTTTACTGGCATTCGAACACCAAACTCTGATCTCTGTAGGAAATACACAGCCATTTCAACTATGATTTCGTTCTGTTTGGAAATGAAACAACTGTACACACCGATCGCTTAACGAGGAAGCTTCGTTCCAACGGCCCGATCACTAAACGACCACTATTTCAGGCATGTAACAAATGTAGTGGGTTTATGTCAGTTAACTTCAGAAAGCTTTAATATCTCTTTTACATTATTTGAAACATTTCTAATTTATTTCCAAACTTTTATACGGCACAGTACTAAACAGTTGGCGTAATAAACCAATCTGTAAATCAGTTTATATTCTGCATATTAATTAGGTTTGCATAATTTATACTCAAGTAAATTATTAATTATTTTTCACTTTAGTTATTGTTTTTATTTATTTTGAAGAATTTTGATAAAAAACATCATTTCCCCGATCAAAGATAAACAGGATTAAACGTATTATACTCGAACGATATATTAATAAGTTATAATATAAATTTGACGCAAATTAAAATTGGTATCAGCACATTTTTTTCGTTAATCCAAACAAACTACATGTCCCAATTGGATAGCGCTCAGATGAAGTTCTCAATTCAAGTTTATTTACGGTGTCATTTGCATTTTATTCTATATTTTTTCATATCTTGTGTCATTATTTCATCCTTCTTAGTCCTAAATCTGATAAACTCGCATGAGATATCCCAGAAATAATTTATACAAACATAACACTGCATTGACGATACAAAAGCAGATTTTACTAACACAGATAATTAATTCATTAACATTGCCATGACTATAAAGATACTTACGCCAGGAAGACAGCTTGTAGGTACCAATTGAAAAACGATGGCAGTGTAATAAGCAAAGAGAGAAAGAATAAATTACCTAATTCGAGCGGAGGATCTACTTGTGTGGATATAAAATTTAACACAGACATTTGGACACATATCTTATGAGCAAATGGATGTTCTAAGTTCGAAGCGCATAAATTACTTATATACTTATCTTCTTCTTTTTCTTCTTCTTCTTCTTTTTCTTTTTCTTCTTCTTTTTTTTTTCTTCTTCTTCTTCTTCTTCTTCAGTTCATGGGAAATAATAACTGTCCACAACTTCCTATCCTTCGTAGTTTTAAGTCATGTTTATCTCCTTACTATCCTTTCTATGCTCTGTTCTTCCATCCATTTAGACAAGCTTATTAGGTAGGTTACTTGAGTCTCCCTCGTGTGCGTATCAAACTTTCCAATCCCTCTTTCCTCAGGACGTGCCCAAAAACTTTCGAATGTCTCTTTCTAATTCTGTGTAAAACTCTCCATTTTGTTTCTGTTTTGCTTAAAACTTACTCATTGCTCACATAGTCTGTCCATTACATTTTCGTCATTCTTCTGGAAAAAATATATTCTTCATCTCTAAAGAAATGTCCAGGACAAGTTAAAATCGTTCCATTAAATCAGCCATGTTAAACAAGTTCGTAAGAACGTATAGAAGTTAACATAAAATAGTTGGTTTTTACTAAGATAATTCTAACTACTTTTCTGATGTACAGAAATCTGGGTTTAAAATTAGACTCAAGCCGTAACTAAATTAATTTTATTGATTATTTCTAGAAAAATGTCTCACGAAGTATTCATTTTAATTTGTGTATGCGAGTGAGTTTAAATTATTTATTTCTTGATGGCTTACATACATACATACATACCTCTTAGATTTTCCTGATATAACTCATGCATAGCGGCCAGAATAACCCAAAACAGATTTTTAAAATTCCAACACTAAGAAATCAGCACTCGAAATGCTGCCTTTTGCGTGATTCTAACATCAAATATTGACATTGTCTAAAACAAACTTGCAACTCCTTCATGGTAGATTCCTTTTGAACGTATGAATTCTCGTCAATATTCAGTGAAAGAGGAAATTAGTAAGACTTTATTTGAATTGTAGCACTGATAGTGGAGTTTACTGACCACTTGATGTTCCAATAAGAAATGAACATTTTTAGATAGATAGATAGATAGATAGATAGATAGATAGATAGATAGATAGATAGATAAAAAAATTTTCCGTACACAATACACTGACTAGAAGCATGAATTAGTTCTAGTCTTCAAAGTGTTTGGTTGCGTTTAAAATACGTATTTAACTCCCGACAGAAATCTACATATAACACTAGAAATTAAACTGTTATCATTCCAACTACGGAGAATTTCTAGAAATGATGACAACCTGCATCAGGGCATTTATTATCATTAATGTTATTATTATTATTATTATTATTATTATCGATAATAATTGTAGCAATAGTGGTGGTGGTGGTGGTGTACTAAGTGGTAATAGTGTGATATTATTAGTACTAGTAGCAAAACCAGTAGGAATCCGGTGCGAACCGTTCACATGATGACTTCTCTTAGTTACTGAAGCTACAATCGATTTCTTGAAAATTCGGCATTGGAACTCTTGAATCTAACATGATGATAATAAGAAGAGTAAATTTTATAAATGTTATTTGCTTTCTGGGAAACTAAAAATATTTGATCGAAGCAAAGTAGATCGCTAAGCACAAATGTGTGAGTTGTTTAAAGAAAATTCTAACAACGATTAATAACGATAAGGGAAAGGCCGTTGCAACATCACCGGCCATAGAGGACGGGAACATCAATAGCCATGTAAATACTGATAAGTTGGAGCGTAATTTTCTCAAGGATTTTGAAGAGGCGGCAACAGATGAAAAAGGAAAGATATGTGCGATAGTTTAATGATGGCGATGAGAACAAAGAAAAAATATGAAAAAAAAAACTGACCTGAAACATGTTTGCAGTTATTTAAGACCTTCCCTTAGGTATCACACGAATATTTCATTGTTTTCTGCTAACCATTATTTTTACAGTTTCGTTCAACAGAGAGGTTTGGCATTCTAAATTAGTTACGTATTCTCTGTGCATATGTTCAAATGATATAAAACCTTTTGTTACACAACTTGCTTACACGAATATGAGCAAATCTTATTAAATTGATGAAATATACAAAAATTGATTACAATTGTTGTTCCATAAAACATGACGATTTGAAGGAAACACAATGAAAAAATCGGGTGAATGTTCCGTCTAAAATGTCAGACAGATATTCTTGCTTAAACAGTATTTTTGCTTCTCACATTTTTCGCATTTCTTTATGCATTTCCTCTTGTACTGAAAGTAAAATTGATTTTAACTTCAGAAAAAAAACGAAATCGTCACGTCAGCGGTCTACAGAAACTAATGTATGACAGATATTCAACTAATAGGGTTAATACTACTACAACTACCACTAACAACAACAATGATAATAATAATAACAATATAAACTATATAATAAATGATAATGAAGTTTAGCATAACTCGTAGGAGCTAACCCACTGTGTATCTCTGTACATGAATGGGAATTTCTGGATCATCATCATAGCAGAATATTGAGAGGGTTGTTTGCTTTTTTTGCATTTTGAAAGATAATAATAATAATAATAATAATAATAATAATAATAATAATAATAATAATAATAATCGAGAAATGTGCAATTATAGTATGGCACCAATGCAAAAGCGAAATAAATAAAAAATAATAATGTAGAACTCACCTAGAAATTAATTAGGACATTGAGCATGAAATATAGCTGTAAATTCTAATAAAATCGGATACATTCAAACAATTAAATTATGGGATAATTCAGAAAACAAACCCTGAAAAGAAATAGAAAAATACTGAAAAATAGTTTCAACGGCAGCATCCTGAAAAAAAGGAATACATTCTTGGCCAATTCCGTATTAATTCCAGATATTATTGGACCTTACTAAACTGAATAAGGAAAGAAACCATTAAAGTTGGATAAATATGTAAGTTATTGACAAAGCATTCAAGAGATAACTTCAATGCATTTATTGATAAAAAAAGAGGAAGTGGCATTGTTATAATTAAGTGTTGTGTCGACTCTGTTATCAGTGGATTGGTTGATTATGGAAGGCAGAATAATAACGATTCATTGTGCCGGCCAATATATATTTGAACCTCGATGCGAGCATCTATTACTGATAATAGAAACGAAGTAGCTACTGTTGTCGCCATCAAACAAGTGTGTAAATAAACATTTTTACTAGATGAAGGTCGTCTATATAGTAAAGCGATTTTGACAGATTTTATCCGGTCCGTGTCCTATGATTGACACAGTTACAATATATCGTTACACATTTCGTATGTCATCCAACTGATAAAGGGACAAGCATCCAGTGTACTGCTGTTTCTATGTTTTATCCACTTGATTTTACGTCACAGAGAACTGTCGGAACTGCTAGGAAACCTTGACATATTTAGGAAGGATATTAGAATAATCCAGAACCTATACTGGCAGCGAACCGACTGCATACGGATAAAAAAGGAATACAGTAAATATACAAAAATAGAAAGAGGTGTAAGACAAGGAATTGTCTTCCCAACGAACCTATTCAACCTATATAGTGACGTGATTCTAAGAGAATTAGAAGCCCTACCAGGATTCGTTATTGGCGGCCACAGTCTTAACAACATTAGATATGCATATGGCACGGAGTTGATACAAGGCACAGAAAGGAAACTAAAATAACTCCTACAAAACGTAGTGAGGGAAAACGAGAAAAAAGGACTAAGCAGAATTGCAAGAAGACAGAATGTATGAGAGTCAGAAAAAGAAACAACCCAAAATGCAAATTGGAAACTGGAGAAACCAAATTCAAACAAGTACGACAATTGAAATATCTAGAAAATGTTTAAATAGAAAACGGAAAGAGCGGTACTGAAATGCAAAAGCGCATTAGGATAGCGAAAGATACTTTCCATAAGATTAGGAAAAACAGAGAAAATTTCATTAGAAACGAAAGAGTACATAACTGTTTTGTAATATCAGTCCTTCTCTATGGCAGTGAATACTGGACAATCCCGTCACAGATGAAGTAAAGACTTGCAACAACAGAAATGTGGTTCTACAGAAGGATGTTGAGAATACTATGGACTGAACATGTGAGCAATGACGAAGTTTTAAAGAAAATGAAAACAAATATAGTTAACATCAGAAAGATACATTAGAAATTTCTGGGGCACATAATTAGGAAAGATGGCCAAGAAAAATTGACTCTCACGGGGCATGTTGATGGCAACTGGAACAGATAAAAACAGTACATAACCTACCTAATGAGTTTGTGTAAGCGGATGGCAGAAAAGTGTTTAGGAGAGATAGCAAAAAAAACAATATTTACTAAGAGCTATAAGAGACAGGAGAGCAATGTCCGCCCACGTCTAGAAGAAGAAGAAATAAACACAATAAACTACAGATGAAAATGAACACTGCTGCGAAGAGAAAGATTTGAAGAAAGAAATTGAATCCATATTATTCGTAGCTCTGAAATACTTTTTTAAGTGTAAACGGTGTTATCATCAAGATTCACCAAACAGTAAAATGAGTCTTCGTTAATCGACAAAAACAAGTTGGCTGATCAGTACAGAATTTGTCATGATCATATGAAGTGAGTCTCTGAAAATTAAAAATAATTTGAATTTGACCACAAAAAAAAATAACGTACGCACAAAAGAGAAACTTGTGTTAGAAAATCAAAAAGACATAAGATTCTCTCGGGCACTTAATTTTGGACGGATCAAACGTTTTAGGCCAAATTAGGTCTCGTCATAGTAAACCAAAGAAACATTGTCTAGAGTTTAATGTCGTTATTACGGCAAACCGCAAAATAAAACTGAATGAAAGTGAAAGCTAAAAAATACCTACACTTTGCCAATGAACTGATAAAATAGTAGTACATGAAAGTAACAGCTGTTCCTATTATTACTGGAACACATTTTTACAATAATTTTCACCCGACAGAAGGACTAAGAGCCACTTGAGATAGAGGGATACAGAATAAGAAGTAAGAGGTACTGTTTATGAGGATATGTGGGGATGATAACGGTTAATCCTTGATTGCGATTGCAGTAATTGAGGAAGTATCATTTTGGGAGTCGTTTCCGGAAAGTTCGTGGTAATAAGCTCTTTGATTTGAACTTACACCTCCCCAATGGAAAATGAAGGAAACGAGGATGGTTCGATACAATGGTGCGTCTTAGCTGTGAAAGTTAGAAATGGTTGAACTATGGAATGCAGTTCATCTGAACATTTTCATGGAAATAGAGATAGAGACGCTTGATGCCATTTGACTGTTGCAAAGAGGTTGTAGGCTGGAAAATAATTAATCACCATAAAGCCGCTTAGACGCTTTTTGGACCTTATCGAGACTGGAAAGTGAAGACTGGCCAACTTCTGCCTATATATGGAAGCAGTAAACCATTTTCGGCCTGATCTGATTCTTCTAAAGGGAGAGAATAGCAGAAGGAGCCAGGTACTTACTGGAGTGGTGCAGTAAATTGATCGTTTGTTTAGCATCTTTAGCAATGGATCGTTGTTATGGTCCGGTTCCTTGTACTACTTTTATAGTCCAAGGTAGAACCAATAAAGAACTCGAACACGGATATGGAATAACACAGATATATTACAAACAGGAATATATACAGAGAAGTAGAAGTGTTAGTATGAACAATCAGGTTTAGTAGTAATTGTCTGAACGCGACTCTGTTTCGGACTGCCTCTGACTCGACTGACTGACTGAGAGACTCCTGACGGACCTCACTCCAGACTTCAGGCTGAACAGTATTTAGTTACCCGCACACGCCCACGAGGGCATCATGTGGCACAAGGCCGGTTTAACGTGGGATCTCCGAGCCCGTGGGATCTCCGAGCCCGTGGGATCTCCGAGCCCGTGGGATCTCCGAGCCCGTGGGCTCGGGCAAAAATATGCTCTTTGAACCCGTATTCACGGGTTCAGGGTCGATTTACCTCCCCGAAAGAGACTCCGCCCTTCGGCGTAGCCACATTCGGGTTCCTCCCCGCCCGAAGGCAGAGAGCTTAACCGATCAGCCGGTCGCCCGACTTCGGACTGAACGGTATTTAGTCACCCCCAACGAAGGCATCATGTGGCACAAGGCCGGTTTAACGAGGGATCTCCTAACTCGTGGGCTCGGCCAAAACTATTCCCTTTGAACCTGTATAAACGGGTTCAGTGTCGGTCTACCACCCCGAAAGAGACTCCGCCCTTCGGCGTAGCCTCCTTCGGGTTCCTCCCCGCACGAAGGCAGAGAGTTCAACCGATCAGCCGATCAGCCGGTCGCCCGACTGAACTCCCTGCTTACTCTTGAGGCGCAGTATTTATTACGTATGGAATAGTCCATTATGTTATTATGGGTAAGGTCCCATAACAATCGTATGCACGAGTTCCACTTGAAGTCTGGGGTTAACATTCAAAAGATTATTGTAAACGAGAAATACGAGTGCTATCGGTATCCGGTAATTCAGTACTACCTACTATGTAATCGTTTCATCAGCGATTAAACTTTTTCCTCCACTAGGCTTTTTTGACAATGAGAGTGACTAGACACGCAAAAGGATTAAAACAAGACCTGACAAATTTTGGATTAACCTTCTTATAGAGTCAACGACCATCTAAGCATAATGCAGTAGATCAGTCTGTAAACAGAAGTTTGCAGGGTCACAACAACTCTCAATTGAGAGACGAAGCACAAATCATATTACTTATTAAGTATTCCGTAATTAGAAAACCAGAAGTATTGATATACATATACAAATTTTCATACTACCCTCTACGGATCTTTACTGGTACGTGCTGACCAATTCTCATCTCCAACCTCCAATTAGCTCTGCTAATGCATTCAGTGCCATACTCACATTTAAAATTAAATATTACCGAATTAACATGATTTAGGATGATGGATATATTTAACTAACATGACATAAAAGATCAATAATAATGGAATAAAAGTAAAATCTTCTATCAATGAACAAACTAGTCGGTGCCAAAATGTATGGGCATTAACTGTAATTCCTAAGAATCGAAGACAACTAGAAAAAAATTTCTTCACAGACAAATTGTCCGTGAAGAAATTTTTTTACGATAACAAAAAAAAAGAAACAAAGCAAACTGTAATATATTTTTTAATATAAAGGAAAACTTTTGATGGAGTTATTAGCTTAACTGAGCTTTGTTTTGCAGAAAACCGAAGTTGTGAATTGACTAGTGAGAATGCTATTCACTATGCAGCGAAATAAACTTACTTATCATCTGATTACGCCAGGCGCTGTTCTTGATATAGCTGATCTTCCGATTGTCATTTATTTATCACTAGGCACATCTTATATTAAAGAAATAACTGTAAGGTTGAAAAGAATAACATCAACGACATAGCATTGAAATTAATACCATTCTAATGGAGACAAGTAGGGGTACTTATATTTCATGCATGTTATTTTTACCAAATTCTGAGAAATGTATTTTCTTAGAAATCGAAATCGTTCGGGAAAATATAACTTTTATCCTAGTAATTACTAAATCTTAAAAAATTCTGCTATGAAATTATATGTAAACATATATATATATATATATATATATATATATATATATATATATATATCGAAATAAATAAATAAATAAATAAGAAAACCATAAATGAACTACTGATATTTTTATTTATATTTAAGGCCTACTAGGTTTAGTTATTATTATTATTATTATTATTATTATTATTATTATTATTATTATTATTATTATTATTTACTTTAATTTCTGGTGTATACTCATTTTTCCGGGTACCAACCAGAGACATAGGTCAGAGATGGCATTTTCCACTGAGCATTTTTTTTTAGGAAAAAAACTAAGATCACACATATTTTACATAGATAAAACCCTTCGTAAGGTGTGGGCTGTACGTGTGAGTACAAATTTTTGTATTTCTTGAAGGCTTGGATTGCCAGGAATACCTTCAATAGATCTATCGGAACTTTTCCAATTAATCTGTAGGCCCCAACTACTGCTGAATTTGTTGATGTTCTCATGTGCTACATTTTGAGATTTCTATTTCAAGGTCTTTGAAGATCTTCAAAGATACATTACAGTCTGCAGAGACTGACATGTCAGTAAGAAGGCACATTTTATTTTTCTTATCTCTGATCCGTGTGTACTGTATTATTTTCATCCGGATATCTTGTATTATGGTTGTTCTCTATCAAATGATGTTGTCTCATGCAGAGAAAACATTTTGCAGAATATTTACGGAGCCAAACAACACAGACTTCTGAAGTGATGATGTACTAAGCTGTATTCCGTTTGTCAATGTAGGACTTTAGATCCGGGTGTATAGACCCAATAGCCCCTTGGAAAAAGTGTTTTATGTATCTTTCTTTTTTCTTTTTTTTTTTTTTCATTTTTTCTTTTCATCTTTCGTTGTTATATGAGTGGTTACTATAGTTTCTATCGAACTGGATATATTATGTTTTACATGATGAGGTAAAATTTGCGCACCACTGGGGTTAATGGATAGGTCGAAGAGGACCACTTGAGTGGCCACCGAGATCACCAGACCTGACACCCTTGGATTTTTCACTGAAGCCATTTGAATTCAATTGTTTATCAGAGGCGCCCAAGAAACATTGAGGAACTTAAAGAAAGAATCAAATATGAATGCAGAGAAAACTCTCCGACAGGTTAATGTATCATGCAAGAACAAAATTAAAATGTGTTTTCAAAAAAAAGGGGGATCATTTTGAACACCGCATATAATAATTAAATAACTAATAAATAAAAAGTTCATGTGCAATTATACTTTTAATAAATTATCCTTCTGGATTGAGGTGTTTTCCAACCGGTTTTGAATTCAGAGATAAAGAGCACAAAACAGGAAAGAAGAGATGGATTCGTTTCTTTTCCAATGATATTTATGTAAAAGTGACATCGGCTGAAATTTGAACTCAATACGCCAGTTCCCCCATTCCGCGCCGATAACTAATACACTAAGCGCACAGCCGTTGTATTAACTCCATTTCGCTTCATTTATTTTCAGGACCAGTTTTGTATCATATCCTGTTAAAACGAGAGTAATCATGCCTCTCCACAACTTCCCTTCATTTATAGCTCCTAGTAATATTTCTCTTTTTACTATCCATTCAAAACTGTTCTATCGTCAATTTTAACAAACTCGTTTGATATATTACGCGATGGTTAACACTGCCCCTCTTGCCTTTAATATGTTCTGTGAGTGTCAAATATTTAAAGCCCACTTTCCTCATTTTGTGTACATAGAAAGTATAAGAATCCTTTTTTTGTTTCTATTTTTGCTTACCGCCTCCTTGTTACTCCCATGCTCCATAAATTCTCAGCATCCTTCTGTAGAACCTAATCTCTGTTGCCTCAAGTATCCTCTGCATCTGCTAGAAAATTTTTCAACATTCTCTGTCATATAAGAGTACTGATATTACATGATACCTCAGCAATCATTTCTTTGTTTCTAAAGACTGTAATGTATTATTATTATTATGTATTATCATTATGACATTGTAGAATAGTAAACTATCATTCCGTCTATTGCTATCAATTTTCAGATATTACTTTTCAAATCACCTGATACTTTTCTAAATAAAATCTATATCTACCCCTCAAAAAACTAAAATACTATCTACAATTTTTGAGCAGACACGTGTACACAGTTCCATTTCATTTTAAATATATTTTTTTTAAATTCTTCTTTTATTTATCATTTTCTTTACAGTAGATTTCGAACTTACAGTCTTATCATTTTTTCTATCTTTGAATTATTTCATTTATTTGAACTATTGTTCTCATCTTTCATTCTTTAGAGACGTTAATATAAATACAACGTTTCGACAAAGTGCCCTATGAACAGGTAATCTTCAGATATCCTTGACCTTGGCAGATGAGTTATCTTGTTATGACAATTATTGTTTTATTTATGTCCTATGATGCCGTTTTTTGTTCGTTCCAGCTGAACCAGAGTATATGGATTTCACTTCGAGAAACATTGTGTCTTTAATAACGTCTATAACAATAAAAGATACTAACAATCTTTCAAATCAAGCGAATACGCCAAAGTATAATGACAATTCACCACCTCAAAAATCAAACCAAATTATCAAGAGATTTGGAGCAAATCCACAGCTAAAAGAAAATGCCGAAATATTCTGACATTTAATTATAAGGCTCCAAAAAATACGTCTTGACGTTCTTTTGCTCGTTGGCGTAGTGGGCATGAGCGTTGCTTAGACAAGTATTTCTGCCAGTTAGCATTTATAAATTAATTTCCTGGATCGTATAGTGAAATCCGTATACACTGCTCTATTTAGTTTATGATTATCTAGTTTAAACCGAACTGAATTGATAATGCCTCATCTCAAAATGAAAGAGAATTATTTCATTTCTCTGTTGCTTTTTCTACCAATTTCATGAACATTTGCAATTCTCTCCGACTGTAAAAATTCCTGTTTTTTAGACGAATACTTTAAACCTATTTTCTAGATGAAAATGTTCAACCTATTGCAATACACTTATTGAAATAAAATGATTTTTATACAATACATATATCGTCCCAAGAAGTTTTAACTTTCCTAAGTATCACACTCGCGTGTCAAGTTTCCTGGAGTAATATATTATGGCAACATCTAGAATGGAGATAAAGTTCTCAGATGAGAAAGTGACGAATGAAAAAGATTACTGTATTATTTATTGATGTTTTCGTTTTATAACAGTTTCTGACATATTGTCGTAAAGCGTAAGAAAGAATGATGAAATATAAAGAGACATGAATCATTTTCAATATTATATTAGATATTTATTTACTTTTCTTTCTGTTAAAATTGCTTACACATCAAGTAATGTCTCACGATCTACTTCATTATGAGATGAAACGAAAATAAATCTTATACAGTAACAGATAAAGAGGATTGTTTGTATATTAAAGATATAAATTCAACGAGTACGAAGATCTCTCTTTATGTATGTATTCATAATGTGTCGGGGGTGATTGACTGAGTGAGTAAAGTTCTGATGAGGATTCGGCAGAATAGTAAATATAATAAAACATTTAGAAACCTCTATTTTGAAAAGGTTCACCGTTTAATCGGCATCATCAGAAAAATAATTTTATTTCAGCAAAATCTAAATTAGCGAAGTGAAACACGATTCCCGTTAAGCGCATAAACGCGTACGTTTTATTTTTAGAGATTGGGTTTTAGCTTATTTCAAATCTGTTTATACTTTTGTTTATTTATCTGTTAATTTATTTTCAAGGTTTCCATATCCAATATTGATTTGGCTCTAATTTAATAAGGGCAAGCGATAAACGTAAATAGCCCTTATTAACCATAAGGAATTCGAACATCATGGCACTTCCATACTTCTTCGTCTGAGTAAATTATACAGGGTGTCCAGTAAAACAGCGGTAAATTCAAAAAGGCGTGAGACAACCGTTGAAAACTGGTGACGACTGATGGGACTGAAAAATTCAACAACAATTTCTGCACATTTGTGGGTATTCCCACGTCGGAAGTTCTTTGAAAAGTACGGTAACTTGACTCTCAAAAGGGTCACAAGATCGAGCATGAATTAATCAATCATAAATAAACCAGAGTTAACTAATTACGTGAGAGTCGAATGATTATTCAAGGTCATTCATGTTCAGTTATTCCTGAAAGATAAAAGTGATAATAATTTTTCCGGTTTTTACTGGGCATCCTGTATATCACAAACAGTTCAAAAGCAGTTAAAAATTTAAACAATCTAAAGAAAAAATGCCGTAATTAACAACAGAACAGTCTGCCAAATAGAAAGTAAATAATGCTCCGCAATATACATCGGTGAAACAACATAAAATGTAAGGACATTATGTAAACATACAAACATGAAAATGACTTAAAATTGAACAACACACTCACTGCATTTGTATTTTTTAATATAAAATAAATAATTATAATTTACTTATTTACAAAGTTGCATTGCGAATATCTTGATCTCCGAATTCTTTATGATGAAGACGCAACCGGTTTATTTCAACCTATCGCCTGTTCTTATTAAAATAGTCCTGAAACAATGGGAAATATATAAACTTTAAAATAAATAAATAAAATTGAGTTGATATTAGTTAAAACTACTTTCTAAAAGGATAGATTTAAATAAGAATTAAGCGTTCATATGCTTAATATGAATTACGTTTTTTTTTGCCAATGTAGATTCTGTTTAAATAAAATACTTTTGGTGAAGCTGATTCATCGACGAAACACGTCAAAATAAAAAATTTTGAAACTGTCTTATCTAGGGTGAAAATAAATGTACTCAGGTTTTAAAAGCATTATAATACAAAGTAAGCAATTGTGAAAACATATATTTTGAAACAAATGGGTATGAAATTACAACCATTTTTCAATTGTTCCTCCATTTTGTTGTATAACCAAGGTTGCACTTTTTATCAAAGTATTGACAGGCTGTCCCTAACTTGAGGTGTGCGTTCAATTTCTGAGGAATGACTCCCACTGGAAGGAATATCATGCAGTTTCTTTGAGGATTGAAACGTTTCTAACATAGGAGTAATTGTTGATACAGCAAAAGGATCCTGTTTTAAAATGTGCCTTGCTTTATAAGCTATCATTGATATGGCTGCACTCTAATGATTGTCAGAACTACATGCAGCAAAATAATACTAGTAATTCATGCAACTGTAGAAATAAAATTAGATACACATTAAATAGAGCTTGCAAAATGGAATCTATGATTTATAAAGGAGTAGTAACAAATATTAATGGTCAAATTAAAACATATACAGGCTGCACGAAAGGCCCTTTCAAGCGCAGGTGGTACAATCACACATCAGCTTTTAAGCTACCAAACCTTAGATACTCCACAAAATTTGTCAGCCACGTGTGTGATTTAAAAGAAAAATAACAGAGACCAGGTCGTAAGGTGGACAATATTAAAAATGGTAAAAACATATTAACAATTATACCAGCATTTGCAGACTATGCCAATATGAGAAATTAGCAATATGACATTCCCGAAAACAAAAATTCTTTTAAAATTCAGAAATTTTAAGCCCTTGCCAACAATTTTTATTAAGTGAATATGAAGCCGGTTAAAAAAATCCGAAATAAAAAGCCCCACTATTACCTTTTAGACACGCCCCTCCATCTTCCATAACAATTAAGTTAACAATCTGATTTCCCTTTTTACTGTATACATTTACAATACACTTGCACTCCTCTCACTTTCCATTCTTTCCTCCACCTCCTTTTCCACTTCCCTTCCCATTACACCCAATGTCCTGTCTGTCAATCATCATATACCTGTTATTTCTAGAAAGATAATTATGTAGCGTTCTTTGTGGTTTTTGTTTAAAGTAGTCATTTTGAAATTAACGCGCGTTGAAACCGTGGTTGGATATTTTAATTGACCTCCTGATTTTTAAACTATATATATATGTGTGTGTGTGTTTGTAAGGTATTTATTTGTAAAATGCTCAATATCAGGGATAGAACATATGTAAATATATGTGGACAGTGAGGTCAACACCGAGCGACGACAGTCATTTTCATGCTTGAACGCAATCTCCCAGCCATTTGAATATATATATGTGTGTGTGTGCGTGTATTTAATTGTATAATTGACTATTTTGCAGTAATCACTCTTTTATACATGTTTTATTAAAGACGGCTGACAAGGTACTACGATTAAAATAGTTCATGCATTCGTAAAATTATTTTCTTTTATGGACATAAAATATGTCAAAACTGTACAAATATTTTATATTTTTGTGTTCTTTCGGTTATTCTATTAGCAATTATCCAGCATGTTTTTAACGGAATATGAAGAGTTTTAAAGTATGTATTTATAAGGAATTGCAATGTTCTCTTTTTTTCCCAAACAGTCAACACGTTGTGGCCGTGTTCATAGTTGATATTATTGTGTGTATTCTTCCATTATTTTTAGTCATTATTTTAGTCATTATTATTTTTAGTCATGTGGATGAGGCTATTATGGTCGTATATTCCACAAGTATGTGACGGAGTTTGTTAGGTTTCTGCGTATGTCTAAATGGGTACTAATTAGGCTTTAATCTACGAAGTGTAATGTATGTCTTCTTGATAAGCATTTAGTGGCATGTCCAACATAATTTTTCATGAATTTTATTTTGATCAGGAACGCCATTTCTTAAGCGGTATGTAAATTGATAAATATTATTGGTCCTCTGTAATTTAGATCTTGCAGCTGAGTTGTTATTGTTGACGATTTAGTTGTTTTCAATTATTTATAATAGAAAATTAGCTTGATTTTCTTGTTCTGGTCGATTGGGGGTTGTGCATTGTTTAATAATGTTTCTAAGAGCAAATTCAGGAAAATTAAAGAAAACGAAATTAAACAAAATTAATGAAAAATAACAAAAATCCGATTGTAAACTGGGAATTTTTTTTAAATCTAAATCCTACAACAATCATTGTGATTTCTGCAATCTTTGCTAGGAAGAAAGGTTAGCAATAATAACATTTTCAGACCAGAAACACCTTCTGAATGAGAGATCAGAAATAATGACACGATACATACACACTAAATCTTCCTTTTGAGTTCGTACGAACCACAGTCTGATACAATTTAAATACGAAATTGAAACCAAGGTACGGTGATCGGCAGATCCCTTAATTTTTAAACATACACACACACATATATATATATATATAATGGAATATATGAAAATGAGTTGGATATTCAAATTTTTATTCTGTTCAAGAGGAACACCATCAAAACAACAGTAAAATTAAGAAGAAATCGTTACCATGGTAAAATTGGAACTTACATACACACACACACACACACACACACATATATATATATATATATATATATATATATAAAATCACTACAAAAATAGAATCTAAGGATTCAACAGCATCACTTGATAAGACACGAGAAGCGTTGAAAGAAATTGGAGATTTTTGTAGTGATTTCATAACATATTTATGTTATAATTTTCGAATAAACTATATTTACTATACACCGTATTGAGCATTCTTTTAAGAATAGCATTTTTGGTTACTGGAATTTATTCCATATACACCAATCCTGTACTTATATATATATATATATATATATATATATATATATATATATATATATATATATATATATGTATGTATATATGTATAGTAATGTTAATAACTTTATTGGTATGTAATCCAAGTGGATCCTAGTAATATAAAATATTAAAATTGTTCCACAAAAAAGAGCTGGATGTATTTATTAATACAGATTAATATAATTAATGAACAAATAATTACAAAATTACCTCATATGGAGAATAGCTTATTTCGGGAGATAGTGATAACGGTCGTTTGTTTTATCAAACCTGGTGTGGAATAAGTTCACATATATAAAGTTAGATTAGACAGGAAGTAGAATTTAACTGTAAAAGCTAACAAATCAACCTAAATCCAACTTGCCGAAAACATCTAACATAGAGTTTACACATTTCAATGTTTCAGTCAGGCAAAAGACACTAGTCAGGGGTCAGCGGAGTGTGGAAAATATCTGTCTTAAAAAGGAAGAAGTTTTATTTTTTTAAAAAAAAAAAAAACAATATTAACCTTATGACACCAATTTGAGGTTATATGAAAAAAATGAATTTTTAACTTAAAATTAAGGACAAATATTTTTTTAAAAAAATGAATTCAAAAATAAATTTAAAATATATAGATAAAAGGATCTAAAAGATTAACGGAAAGAGGGTTAGGGAGATATTCAAGTAGGATAAAGTTTATACATTATAAGTAATATAGTATAAAAAGGTTTTAGAGAAGAGGGGACCAATATGGAAATTATAATTAGTTTTTGTTTTTCTGTCGGTTTTTGAAGAGTTAGAAGGGAGTGAGTTTGACTGATAAAGTAAAACTATATTATGAAAATATGGTAGCTAATTAAGTTAAAAATATATTTTGGAAATTTGAATTTGTTTTTATGTCGACATTTTAACACTCTGATTCAATAGTTGCTTTGATTATTGTATTTTATTATCTTAATTTTTTCTTCTAAACATAAGTTCCACCTTTCTCTAAGAATATTAGGAGTTCCTACAGGATATATGTGTGTGTGTGTGAGTGAGAGAGAGAGAGAGTGTGTGTGTGTGTGTGTGTGTGTGTGTCTGTGCGTGCGTGCGTGTTTGTGTGTGTGTGTACACGAGCATGTGTGTACATGCGTGCATACCTATGCGTGTGTGTGTTATAAAACTACTGCAAAAACGCCCAATGTTACCACATCTGCAAGAGAATATAATACACTTGTGGGCTTAAAATCCACGTCTACGCTACCCGTATCTGGGGATGGATCAAGCGGTGGCATGGCTCGAAATTGAGTTGCAGCTTCTGACTTTGTCGTCTCACTTTTGACTTATTTTCTCATTGAAAGTGTTCAGTGTGTGTACGTGTTTATAAATATTCACTTACACGAAAGTCGAAGCTACCAAATTTGTCACTGTCGACTCCCACATTTTTCTCCGACCTTTCCTTCTGGTGAATAGATAAAGTAGCAATTGTCGACAGCATCGTAGCGACAATTAATCTATTTGCCCTTGGTGTGTCTTACCCATTTTCAAATTTACTAACTAGTACTCAGTACGTGACCATAGACAATATTTTGACGAGGATGTCCCATAATTAGTGGACAAAAATCGATGCCTATCGATCTCTGGGAACAGGTAGAAACCAGCAAACAATATGTTAAATTACTCAACTCCCCTAAGCATAAGATATAAGCCCTGTAACACAGAAACGCACATATAACGCACAGCAGGATAATATGATGAAAGGGTACTACTTAGTTAAAGCTGCATTTGCGCAGGCGATGACATACCCTATTGTTTTTTAATATGTTTTCTTTTCTTGTTAATCAATTGTCTTCACCATCCTGACTTAAAGCAGGACAATTAATTTTACTGAGAACAAAAAATAGAATTAAGTAGGCTTGAAAAAAATCTTGTAATTGGTTTGATAAAAAGAAAGCTTTTATTTAAGAGGACATTTTAAATTAGAAGTTTTCATGGCATTGTCTGTAATGTATTAACGTGAAAAATAATTTGAATGTGGCTATTCTTCAAGGTGTTACCTATAAATCTTAGTTTGTTTAGGGCGTAACGAACCCTAATCATGAAAGAAAAATTGTGTTTCGAAATAAAATACAAATAATAGTCAGGAATTATACTTTGTTTTGTTTTTGTATTTTCATTAAAAATCAATGAAAATATTTTATTTAAAAATTACTTTCATTTTTTTTTTTTTTTTTTTTTGCTTTATTGTAGAATTAATGTTTCCTTTTCAAATGTTTTATAATAAATTCGGTTTTCCAATCACAGGCTGATTCAGTTCATATAAATGATTTGAAGTTCCAAAGGAGAAATACTTCAGTTGTTAAAATATCTTCAGCATGAGGTTGGTATATGTAAATTATATTCACCCGTTCTATATATAATTTATAATCACTTACCTTTAATTGCTTTTGCTATTTATTTTTCTATTTTGTGTGTGTCTGGAATTACCAAACGGCGCAATATATAATTGACAGTAGAACGTTGATGAGCAAGAATAAATGTGGCTTTGCAAATTACTTTGGCTTTTGTGGGTAATATGAAAAACTGAAGAAAGGAAAAATACAAGAGGACATTTCCCAAATGAAATATACGCCGATTTTAGACGATAAAATAATTCGTTGTATATAATGGATAAAGCAGCTTTTAGAACAATTTGAATATCGGCAATACAATTTTTCACTCGATTGAAACAATTCAATTATAGAGCAATGTTTTAGTTCGGTTTATAATAATGTAAACAGTTATTATCTGTTTTGCTTACATTTGCTGATTGTGGCATTATTGTTTAGACTACTACACAATGTAATATTCCCGTTTTCATAGCTAATGAGAACACGAGATTTAATCTCTCATGCGTCACATTGCATTTTATTTAACACCGGATTTTGTCAATTACAGTTGACCTGTGGGTGCGTGTGTAACTGAGGGTTATCATCCGAACATGGACCCCATATTCTCTTGTGTGATATAAAATTCTCTCTCTCTCACTCTCTCTCTCTCTCTCTCTCTCTCTCTCTCTCTCTCTCTGGTGGGTGTTTATATATCTTTCTGTTCGTGCACATTTCAGACGAGTTGGTTCAATCATGTATCGATCTCTCGGGGTCGACACTGATATCGAGTGAATAGCGAACTTCAACCACCGGCTAAGAGGTCTTCCTTCACGTCAGTTGAGTTATATTTCGAATCTGTACTGTCAATTAATGCAAAACATTTATTAAAACGTAGAATTTAAATGTAGGCAAGCGATTATCAATCACGTATTAATACATTTAGAATGGATTCAGTCTTTGCCAAATGCTTGCTTTGCCCACACTTCTTTGCTTTTTGCAGTGGGAACAGGTTTTATGTCTAAAAATTACTATTTCACAAATAATAATTCCACATACTTAATTTCATTTTTCTTTTCGGTATCTTAGTCTACACTTCCGAAAAGTCAATATGCATAAAGCTAACTTTTATTTTGCGAATAAACCTTTTGTTCCATAGCAGTGCCGTAAGGAACCTGGGACCAAAAATATTAAACATATTTGTAAAAATATTAAAACATTTCAATATGTTTAAAAATTGGAGAAATTACTTTTTTATTCGTAATTATGCATCCGTTTGAAAATATGTCTGTATTTTGAACTACAATCACAGCTTGATCTAAGAAAATATTTGTAATGAGGATCAAAGTATCTGAAAGAGATTTATTACCATATATATATATATATATATATATATATATATATATATATATATATATATAGGAATCGTTCATACAAAAAAACAAATATAGAGGTTAATGATTTAAATGGCGGGAATACATCTTCGCAAACAATTTCAATAAGATACACTAACCCCGAAACTGTATATGAATGATATGATCCCTGTTTACAAATTCCAGTTGCATAAGGTCTTTTTAATTTTTTACAAGCTTTCGTCTGTTCCTACAAACATCCTCAGGTATGGAAATAGATTTGTTCTTGTTTTTACTTCTCGGTAATAAGAGGACAACGAAAATAGAGATGTAATCCGAAAAAATGCTATGAAAAATGTGTTATTGTTTTGGAACGTGTGGTCGCAACGCTGAGTTTGAATTTGAATTTAATTTGCTTCAACAAGCCTGAAGATTGAAATTAAATTGCACCTATAACCGAAATATATATATATATATATATATATATATATATATATGTGTGTGTGTGTGTGTGTGTGTGTGTGTGTGTGTTTGTGTGTGTGTGTGTGTAATTTTAACTATGTGCCAACTGAAACTATTTCTGTTTTTGGAACGTTGAATGCTTTGAAAGGGTTAAAAAGAAAATATTAATTTCCACAGCTAGAAAAGTGTATTCGATCACAGCTATGAGCCGAGACAATTCAGAAACGTCAACAAAGATTTGAAACACTAGATATTTTGACTAAGCGGTTGACAGGGTTAAATGTTGAAAATCATCAAAGGACGTCGCTGATATCACAATCACGGGACACGGTTAATACGTGTATGAAGAAATAGGGAAATCATCAAACTGCGTGGGTGCCTAAATTGAGAGGTCGCAGGTGCGAGTGAAATCGCCTCTGGGGTATCACGTGGTCAGAATTGACCATTTGGGCTGAATTATAGCTTGTGGGATTTGGCATGAATCCAATTTATTCATGTGCGTGAAGCCTTCAGGCTTGTTGAAGCAAATCCGGGCCAGTCGCCAAGGGAGACGTCAACCATTGTCGTCTGTCGTCTGAAGAGTTGCCAGAAAAAAAAAACGCCAATAGAAATAGACAGTTAGACTCCCGAATCGTTGCGTTCCCCAACAATAATTACTTTGTCAAACAGAAGTAGAAAGAGATTAACTGAACCACTGATCCCATATTGTTGTAACTAATATTTATGCTCGCAGAACCAACAGTAGTGAATATTGCTAACATCAAATTAAACCAACTTGTTATTGTTTATAAGAAGAGCGTCGACTTGGCTGAAGTTATTTATAATACTTCTGTAATCTGACGAGTACAGTTGATTTCGTCTTGTTCCAGATGTCCGTCAGATTGTCGGATACATCTTTTCCAGGATCTAAGCAATACAATGTGAACTGGGGAAGACCAATAGAAGATTGCTGAATCGACTATCAGCGAGAAAGAGGAAGTAGCGACCCAACCACCCAGAAGTTACGACCAAAAGCGTTAAGACCCTAGCAACCGTGGGTCGGAGAGAAGTTGTAAATTAGTTACCGTGACCACAATACGATCTCAATGTATTATAAAATGGCTTTGTGGCCAAAGATACTGCCTCAACCACTGGTGTTATATGATGGATTTTTTAATACGACATTATTGTTTAATACTATAAAGGTTATTTTTAATGGGACATTTGTTTAATTTGATATCCTTATTACTTTATTTTACTGTGAAAGTTAACATTAAACTTCTCTTTAGAAGGACGTCTCGTCCTAGGCCGATTCTTATTAATTTCACTGTTTCAAAATATAACATAACAGGAATATCAACTCAAACATTTATTATAATAATAATAATAATAATAATAATAATAATAAGAAGAAGAAGAAGAAGAAGAAGAAGAAGAAGAAGAAGAATATATATATATATAGTTTTGATTTCGCCGGCTGGTTACTGTTGCTAAGGTTTGGGTTTTATTTATACTCTGTCATATTTTTATTTAATTTTATAAATTAATTTTGTAAATTTTGTGGATTCCGAGTTGAAATCCGATACCAATAAATAACAAACGCCAGAAACTAATATATGAAAATAATGTATTAACGCAATAATACAAACTGGTAATGCAGGTTAGTAGTTCCAGGAATACGGATTAGTAGCAAAATATATATATACAGTCTTTGGTATTGAAGTATCGCTGTATGACTTCTTACTGAGTCTACGTGCTCGCTCACTGTGACTCCTACAACGCTGTTACCTCACCCTCACTCTTCCGCTTACCTACAACCTTTTACACTGTCACTCTCGACTCGACTCGACTCGACTCGACTCTGTTCGGTCTTGCTCTCTCGGGTCTTCACGTAACCGTAGTATATGTATATACTGGGTGAGTCCATTTGTGTAAAAAGGGGAGAACCCCTCAACGGTAATTTTGCAGACTCCCCAACAAGTCTGTGTAAATCAATGACAGAACAGTTACTGAGAATCATAGTAAGGGGAAAATATTGCTTCGAGTTACAACTGAAAAGAAGTTGTGGAGAGTCGTGACCTCCCACGTTCTACACGGAGTTTAAGCTTTTTCAAGGGACATTTCTTGTTTTTACCCCAGATCGGTATTTGTCATAAATTTATACATGATTCTCGTCTTTTTCAGTCAATACTATCCAAATTCCTCTGGTTATTATCATTAAAGTCGAGAAATATTCTGGGCCGAAACGCCTTCCATCAGGTATTTTCAGTTTACAGATTATACCGCAGATCAATGGATGTCAAATGTCACCAAGATTTCAGAAATTAAATATCTCACCTATTTAACACACACTTTCATCTTCGATAATTCCCATACCCTTGTCATGTGCAACCTAGCCCTTAATCACAGTGACTTATTAGACGATAGAGCACAAGTGCTATAAGCCTGATGATGACGCCAAGGTACGGTGGAGCCACCTAACATTAACTCTACATACGGCTATCATATGACTTTTACACCTCAGTGAACAATTATCATCGAACTGGATCAATGCTCTCAAATATTAAGATTGGGTTCACATTATCTAAGGCCAATCAGAATCTCTTATGACTATAGTAGTCAATGAAGGAATAAAAACCAAAGCCATTTCTTATTACATTTTAAATTCTGTTTAAAGAAGGAGCCACGGATTTTGATATGTATTCCCTTTAAACCCCGCCAGTCATAAAAAAAAAAAAAACTAAATAAAATTTAACGACGGTCTGAGTTTACTGCTTCGAACACTTGCGTTGGAAAATTGTCAAAACCTCATAGGTACAAATGTCAATATCATAATTCTGTGTAAATATATCATTATCATCAACAGCATTTTTATCTTTCACCTCTTGTCTTTGTTGTCTTTGAATCAATTATTTGAACTGAGCAAGTGACAGTTCAATTACAGATTTGAAAGTGTACATTAATGGCATTTGACTTCAGTCTTCTCCATCAACATTCGATCCTAAATATGATTGAGATTCGAGTTCTGTGACAAGATCATTCATTTATTCAATGATACATCTGTGCTAAAGTAATGCACCGAAATAAATAACCGATTTGAACTGCAAATTTTAAAATGTCATAACTTGACTCAGACGCAGCTGTATAAGTCTAAGTAAACCTTATTAGAATCGACACACCGTCGCCAATGATGTGCAAGTAAATTTATTCTATCCTTATATATATATATATATATATATATATATATATATATATATATATATATATGCATAAAATAAAAGGTAAGATTCAATATACTTGAAGATATTATTATCTTCTTTCTCCAAGGGCGATGGTATTTGAAAGATATTTAATATTCACGTCAAATGATAATAGCAACAACAACAACAATAATAATAATAATAATCAGACACCGTGATCAAAAGACACAAGAACAGAATGCGCTTACTTATTGATCTTTCTGTCCCTTCAGACTGTAATGTATCTTTCAAAATCTTTAAAGAAAACTATCAAAATACAAGGATCTTGAAGTGGAAATCTCAGAAATGTTGCATATGAGGTCACCAATAATTCCAGTTGTAATTGAGGCCCTCAGATTTATTGTAAAAGAGTTTGATAGACTCATTGAAGGGATTCCTGGTAGCCCATTCCTTTATGAAATACAGAAAATTGTACTCACAAGTACAGCTCACACATTATGAAAAGCTTAATCTATCTAAAATGTGTGCGATCTTCGTTTTTTGTAGTTGTTGTTATTGTTTTGTTTTTTTTTAATTTTTTACAAAAAATGATCAGTGGAAGATGTCATGAAACCATTTATGCAGCTTAGTTGTCTGGTTGGAAGCCGGAAGAAAATGTGTATACAACAGAAATTCAAGGAAATAATAATAATAATAATAATAATAATAATAATAATAATAATAATAATAATAATAATAATAATAATGTGACCAATAATAATAAGACCAGTATTGTTGAAACACAAGACTGGTTAGATAACACTGAAGAGGAAGTTAGACCAGCTCTAACAAATCCACAGTGTGGAAATCTTGTGGGATAGACAAAGTTCCCAATTTTTGGCTTCACACTCTACCGAGTATTCATAATGTACTGGGTGATGTCTACTTCGATATAATAAATAATTCTGAGATATCATCCTTGTGGTTAACTGAAGGATAAACCTACCTGTTTGAAAAAAAATACAGAGACAAGGATTCACAAAAATCTAACAATCTATCACATGCCTAACCACTACCTAAAAAATCCTGGCATCAATAATCACCAAAAGAAACTACTTATTTCTGGAAGAAAATAGCCTTTCCCTGAAGAATAAAAGGGGTGCATAAAAGGATCATACGGGTGAAAGGATTAATTCCTGATTAACAAGATGAAATTGGAAATCTGTAAGAAATCATGAAGAAACCTAAGCACTGCGTGGGTAGATTACAAAAAAGTTCGATAGCGTCCCCATGATTGAATTATTAAAGCTCTACAAATCTGTCAAATCTCACCCAAATTTATTAACTTTATTAAAAACACTATACTTGAATGGAGGACATCAATCATACTTAACCACACAAATGGTGTATTAAAATAAATAATACAAGCATCAACTGCAGGATATACAAATGGGATTCACTTTCACCACTTCTGTTCTGTTTTGCCTTTTTCTCCTTTGTCCAAATTGCTACAAACATACCATTAATCACGTCTTCTACATGGATAAACTCAAGTTTTATGCAAGAAATGACAACGATCTTAAATCCCTACTGGACATAGTAAATGATTTCATTAATGACAACTGAATGGAATTTGGCCTGAACAAGTGTTGCAGGCAACGTTGAAAATAGTAATATGTTCTCAATAGGAATAGGTTCTCAATCAGGAACCTATAAAAAGAGGGACTATACAAATACTTGGATATTCAAGAAGGAAACGACATACAACAGTAAAAATTAAGGAAAATATAAGAAAAGAATGTTATCATAGAGTTTATTTGGTACTTTGGTCAAAACTGAATTCGTATCACTAGGAAAATAACGGAATCAGAGTGAAATCTGTTTAGAGATTCATGCTGCCAATAAAGAGTGGCTAACTGGTTATTTTTATACGTTTTCCTAGGTAAAATCACGTAATCTTTGCACATATTTAAATCAAGTGTCAATATTACAGGGTTTTCATTCATTCGACTACGTGTAAGAGTGACATGTTCTTTTCTCAAGCCACATTATTGAATATATTATAACTTCAAATATTGTTTGTAAATAATTGTATTTTATGATATATTATTTTATAAAGAGTTTAACTAGCTAAAATATTTAAATGAGTTCTTGATATGTTACAATAAAAACTTTTACCCAATTGTTATACACTAATTTTACATTCGTCTAGTTGATATTTTCATAACTGGAAAATAGTACTTTCAAATCTTAATGGTTCTAGGAACATTCGCCGTAAACATTTTTGCCGTAGGAAAACTCGCCTCAGGAATTTTCACCGTAGAAACTTTGCCTTTCACTATCAATACCATTTTTAAAATAACCTTCTATATTAAGTGGTTTCAAGCCTTGGGTGATTTTACTATAAAAGAAGACATCAACCGAAATCATTATTTTCCAATATCTTATAAGATAGATCAATTAATTCTGTAATAAATGGTTTCCTTCCTTTTTAGTTCTCTTAATTATTCAAATTCTAAGGGTATAGGATGAAAAAGCGGAGACTTGTTGAAAATTACTATCGAGAAAAGAAAAATTGGGTGTAAATAATCTTAAGCGGCCATCTTTATTATCAGCCCTTATCAGAGAGGATCATTGATTAATTTAAAAGAGTAAAAACGAAATTACCAATAAAAACAAAGTAAAGGGTTTTAAAAGTAACCATTATCTTTCCTCTCAGAAAAAGAAAATTAAAAAACGAAACTGACAGTTAATAAGTCAACTTAAGTAATACCATGTACTTTGGGGGAATGGAAAATATATATTTGCTTACAAAAAGATGCTTGTCGTTTAGAAATTAAAAAAAGTTTTAAAATCTTCAACTGAAAGGATGAATGTGCGACACTTAGAATTTTGAAAGAGTCGCTTGAAAAAGTATTGGTACAGACTGGATTTTAATGAGATATTGTCTAACCGCTGAATTTGAAATCTTCTGGGTATGTATCACAGTTTCAGTATGACGTATTTAGCTGTCCCTCATCCAAAATGCGACATGTTGCTCAATCCTACTCTCCAGTCTATGCGAAGTGCATCTAGAGTAACCGGCTTCAAACTGTCACGTAAACGACACACATTCAACATGCTTCTTCATGCTATACTTATCTTTGTATTACTAAGAATTTGTTTAAAGTTCATTTTAATGGTTTTCAAATTTGAATTTGATGAATTTCAATCAACAATGCTTATGGGACAAAGAGCAAGAAGAGAAAAATGATTTTTAATAATTTCCGTATACATTAAATTAAAAAGAAAAATACAGAAGAAATGCTGGCCGTCATTTGTTCTTCACTCTTCAGAACTCGAATAAGGACTAAAATGAGTGACTACTTATTGAGAGATTAATAAAAACAGGATATATACATATAATATATATATATATATATATATATATATATATATATATATAACAGATAAATTACATTCAGATATTTAATTCTTTTGTCTTTATACCCAGTGCACATTCATTTATTAAAGTCTGTAAACCAGAATGTTTTTAGGTCTAAATGTAATTTTCCTATCATATATATATGATAAAAATATAATTTTATGTTATGCTATTTTTATGAGTAAAAGTGCTCAATATCAGAGGTAAGGCATTTGTAAATATAAAGGACACTGGGGTAAACACCAAGCGACGTCAGGCTGTGACATACTTGAACATAATCTTCAGACCTGAAGACTGCGTTCAAGCATGAAATAAACTGTCATCGCTTGGTTTTTACCTCGGTATCCACTTAGATAGATAGATAGATAGATAGATAGATAGATAGATAGATAGATAGATAGATAGATAGATAGATTTTAGTTCAGTATATTTGGTATTTGGGAAGCATTTATTCTTTTAAACATCTATTTCTAAAACAGTAGACATTTTTTGTCTATTATTTTTAATGATCTTTTTTGTAAGATATGAATATACTTTCGCAAGTGAGTGGATAAATTGGATCAAATTTATCTTGCATTGTTCCAAGCTTTTGAAACAGGATTTATAATTGAAGGATATCTAATAAAACAAAAGGAACTGTATTTTAAGAAGTAGATTGTATCAATATTTTTAAAGTATCATCGTTTTTGTCAAACTAACTCAAATGCAGCTTAATATATATCGTTATTATCTGTGTATTTTACGTACATTATTAATATATGTGTGTATATCCTGTTCTTATTAACAACCCACTATTTTAGTCACTGTTTACACACCTTTTAGTTTCGATCGAGCTCTGAGGAATGAGGCACGAAAACCGGTCAGTTTTATTTTTCTTTTCGATTTACTTTCTATTGTAATTATAAAAATTCATTTTTCCCTTGCTCTTTTCTTTACAAAGTTTGTTTTAAAGGCTATAATAAAATGTTGTACCGCCAGGAAT
Source organism: Acanthosepion lycidas (assembly GCA_963932145.1). Lineage (NCBI taxonomy): Eukaryota > Metazoa > Mollusca > Cephalopoda > Sepiida > Sepiidae > Acanthosepion > Acanthosepion lycidas. The sequence goes on along the minus strand of OZ010571.1, from coordinate 79,270,766 downwards.
ATGTTTAAGCATTTTTGAAAAATCACGTTGGGCTGTTCCTAATACACTCTTTTATTGATCTTATGCCTGATTATCAATCAAAGGTTCGTTGGCTATTCGTGTTGGAACTTTTTAGTCATCTTTTACTACAAGCAAATAAAGAAACGCAAACAAGAAAAGTGGGCGTGACATATAGGCTGATGTAAAAAGAATTACACTGAAAAGGCTTTTGAATACATTTTCATGTTTCTCATCTGTCGGCAAGTAAAACAAAGATGAGTATCGATTGGCTAATCAATGATAAGTACAATGACTAATTCACTGCCCATCTTTCACGTTAAGCTTAAAATATTAACAAATGTATCTTGAAGTCTAGCCAGGTAGCTTGAATTCCTTCTTAATTAATATTCATGCTCCCCTTCAATTCCTGACGTAAACATGGCAGCTCATCTCATTCAGATAATTATCAAATTGTTTCACATCATTTAATCAAACAACTGAATAATCAGCTTTCTAAACAAATAGCAAAGAAACGTATGCAGCAATTCGCTATTTACCCACCTCCTCATAGTGGTAAGCTGTGGCACAAGATCGGTTTAATGTGGTGTAAACATAGGCATACATCTGGACCAAGGATGAAAATTGCCTAGTCTCGGCGACCACTATCACGTTTATTCAAGCCCGAAGGTCGAAGAGTTTGCGTTCGCTATTTACCCTCCTCGTAACGGTGGTAAGCTGTGATATATGATCGATTTAGTGTGCAGTACGCATAGGCATACATATTGGTTAAGGATGAAATTTAACTAGTTTCAGTGACCACTATTATGATTATCCAAGGCCAAGGAGCTTGTGCGCGCTATTTACCTACCGCCTCACGGTGATAGAATATGACATAAGGTTGTTTTTAATGTGGGTTGCTTATACTTGGACATATGGGTCAATGTCGCCCTGGCGTCGTTTTTCCACCAACCATCTATACCAATAAGAGGGGTACTAACGGAGTGTTGAAATCCACAGGACCAGACATCCTACAAAACTTCTGTGAACTGCCCAAAGACATAGACAACTGCAAAGAGATGAAGAACGGATACTACACAATGATTCTAATTTGAAAGCCCGTGGAGAAGTCGCTCTAAAATTAATTTATACAAAACTCATTTATCAAAATAAGTATAAAATTACGTAACGATGTAATTTCAGTTAAATCGATTTGCATATGTAAATGGATCTACACATTATATATGTATTTATAAATACGCATGTAGTACTGTTTTTAATCGCTCACTACATATGAATGGCATGTTGCTGCATCAATCGCATTTTCTTTGTATTCAACATGACATTTTGAAATATCAATTTTCAAGAGATAAATACTTAACATCAATCCTCCAATCTGTATATCTGCACTCTAGCCAATGTCCTGTCTATGATTCGACTCTTTCAATTATCATTTGTATCATCGATTACATTGGAGTATTGATTTTGCTGTTCTTCGGCTGCGTGCATCTTAACAAAGGTATAAAAATACCTGGAAAACGTAGCCAGACTTGCGAAACAGGACAAACATCTTGTTATTCAATCGCAATTGTTTTCTTGTTACCTCTTCTTTATGAAAAACTTAATTCATCAGTATGAGTGCTAAGCAACGAAATAATTGACAAGACTGTTAAATAATCTCTGACTTGAACTGAAGTATTGGTAGAGATGAGTTCATGCTTTTCCAAGGCCATTAGTATGAAACGAACCTACTTATCCTCAATCGGTTCGACAATCACATTTCCAGTGTTGCTTAACCACTGAAACTTCTACATGGTGTACCCCTTCAGGACGTAAGCGATCATGGCTTTTCTCGGCTTACTATCCTTTGTAACTCTAATCAAGTTTTACTATCCTTCCTGCTCAATGTTCTGCCATCTATATTTAGGTAGGTTACTCGCTCTGTTTCTCTCTGACCCACTTGCTCTCATTTTGTCATGAAAGTGTCAAATTCTCCAAGCCCACTTTCCTCATTATCTGTCCCAGAAGTTTCAACTGTCTCTTTCTGATCCTATGCAAAGGCTATCTTTTCATTCCTATTTTCCTTAAAACTCCCTCTTTGATCACATGCTCTATCCACCGTATTCTCAGTATCCTTCTGTAGAAACACACTTCTGTTGCCTCAGGTTTCCTCCTGAAAGGTTTGCAAACTAATACTAATGAGGGTGATGCTAATTTTATTAAAATGAACGGCTTTTCTCTAAGATAAAAATATATCAAATTATGGTGCTATGATACATAGATTCATCCATAGATACGAGAAGATATCAATAATTTAGTATCATGACAAATAGTTTATTGGTTGAAATTTAATCTAAAAATTCGATCTATGTGTTTAATATTCATGAATAAATTGAGTGCATTGACATGGTAACAGATTATAAATAAATATAAATAAATATTTCTTGTAAAATAAATTACTAGGATACACGCTTAGGTTCACACTCGCACACACAGGCATGCAAACATACACACATATATATACACAGGATGTTATGGGTAAATTGTTGCCATATATTTTGAATTTCGCGTATGCCCGTTATTTGTTTCTTATTTTGTCGACTGCACAGTATAAGTAGGATCAGTTGTCTGTGAGAAAAAGTGTATGTGAGAAAAAGTGTATGTGAGAAAAAGTGTACGTGAGAAAAAGTGTATGTGTGAAAAAGAGCTCCATGGCACAATTCACTCCGCCAGAAATTTGGAAAGATCATGCTGTACTGCTTGGCGTTCTCGCGGTAAGCTCCAATACGAACACTTCAGAGTGTTTGGGTTTTAATCTGAGGTCAATGCAAAGTATTTGGAAAGGGTTGGATGAATCTAATGGTGATCACGAAAGTACGGCAGCTCGGAAAACTCACTCTGATCGTTCTGATGTGAAAAGAACTCTCGAATTTGTTTGTGAGGACAAACAAATTCAACACGAAGGCCTACATCATCTGCCTTGCGGAGATAGTTTTGCCCTGTGTCAAGAGGGTAGATGTCGTAAGACCCTGTGTCTGCAACAGAACTCTGCACCATGCCACACAAGCAGAAAAACCTAGTCTTGGCTGTCAGACAATTTCTGCGACCACATCACACCTTACATCTGGCCACCTAACTCCATAGACTGCAACCTCCATTGATTATTATGTGAGGGGCACAGTTGAGCGAGAGACCAACAAAACTCCTTGTAACACCAAAGATGAACTGAAGGCAATGGTTATGGCAACATTCACCAAATTAAATGTCCCAAAAAGTTGCAGAAAATTCAAAATTTGTCTGGAGGCCGTGTTTGAAGCCAATGGGCATTTTATTAAATAAATTTACTCTTCAGTATTTCAAGATATTTTTATTTTTCAAGATATCTGTTAAAATGAGATGTCAGTGTTATTTTCATTTTTGCGTAATTTTGACGACAATTTAACCACTTATATATATATATATATATATATATATATATATATATATATATATATATATGTGTGTGTGTGTGTGTGTGTGGTAAAAATATAGTTTTAAGATATGCGATATTTATGTGTAAAAGTGCTCAGTATCAGAAATAGAGTATGTATGTATCTATATATATTAACACAAAACACATGTCCTGAAGATTGCGTTCAAACATGAAACAGACTAGATGCTTGGTGTTAAACTCATTAACAAATTAAAAATGTAAGTTAGTTGCTATTCTATTTTATTTGTTAAATGCACTTTTATTTGTTAATGCACTTTTCATCAATACCAAGCCCTTTACCTACAAAGTCTGTTTCTCTTAAAAATGTTAGCCACCTGAAATACACCAAAGGCTATAAGAAGTGTGTGTGTATAATACATACATATACGAACGTATGCGTGGAAGGAGCGAAGGAGACGCAATTATATATATATATATATATATATATATATATATATATATATATATATATATATAATCAGAATGGTAGTATTCATAATAATGCTTATGACATTTATGCTGATGAAATCAATATTAATGGCGTTCTTGATAGGTATGATAATATTCTGCAAAAAGATTAACGAAGGATACAAATATAATAAACCGTCCGTCCTTAAAGTGTCACCTCATTAAAACCACCTCCCTGTGCGAGTAGATATTATGGAATTTTAATGATATACCTGATATATATATATATATATATATATATATATATATATATATATATATATGATGCGAAACTGTTTCTTTTGCTTCTTAGTACTATTGAAATAACAAAAAATTCCAAATGTCACAAGACTTTGGATGCTGAGAGAAATGTGAAAAACCATTTACAGAATTTACATTTTGATAGTTAAATATTTTCTTTGGTCAATTATTTTCAGATTTAAAATTTAGCACTACTGAAGAAATATAACACGCTATATATATATATATATATATATATATATATATATATATATATATATATATATATATATATCAGAAATTATTTTTGCCAATTATTTTTTTTTAAAAAAGTCTGATTACTGATAGGGAAGCTTCTTGGAAATGTTTGAGTTTGTTTCTTCGTAGATTTTCTTGAATCTGCTCTTGCAAAGTATTTTACCTAAAGAATTGACATATTTGATGATGTCACATCCTCGCTAAAACCACATTACATGTCTTTGTAAATAAACTAAACAAAGTCGGTCGTACGATAGAATTTACTTATAAAACATTAACAGATAATACATTACCTTTCCTAGATTTTAGATGTTACACTGTACTGACAATAGGCTAAAACGAAGTGTATCAGAAATTTACTAACAAAATAGATCTCGTAAACAGCTATTCTTACTATAACAATGAAATAATATCCGGAATAATTATCGGATTTTATTTAAGCGCATTCAGAATTTGTTGCGTGTTTTACGTGATGATGATATATAAACTGAAAATATTTTAATACTTCAATACTTTAGCTATCTTATATTCAACGCGAAACAGAAATTTCAACCAATTTTAAGTAAAAGAAAGAATGATACGATAAATTAACGAAACGAGTACAATACGCTACCTACCAATTTTAAAACAACTACAATTGAAAAGAATTGATCTGAGCTTAAAACAAAACTGTCGGAACCATTTCTCTAAACAATAACAGATTTAATTAATACAAATAAAAATAATACAAATAAAACAATAACAACGTTAAACCGAAAACGAGAATTTACTCTATAGCTCGTATTGACTGCCACAAGAAATACATAAGAGACCGCGAGATATTTAAATAATGAACACATGTACACATCAAGTGCCCCAGACCAGATACAATCTTCAGCTGAGATGATGTTACGTTGCAATCTGTCTATGTTAGTTGAATGCGACTCGATAAGAATTTCTGGGTAATCCATGCACTGCCTCACACAGCGTTTTCAAGTCTTTATCACCTTATTCGGCTTTTAGATACCAGCACACTTGAGGAATCTCTCTAAGGAAGCAGCAGGAAATTCTCAACAGCCAACCTCAAACGGCACAAGGGTACAGCCGTATCCGCCTCTCACGGACTTCAGCCACCAGTTCCTCATACCGAAACAACTTTCTTTCTTGAGCCTCTTCAATCCCTTCTTCCCATGCCACTTTCAGCTCGCCAAGCAACAGATGTTTCTTCTAGCTATCAATTAACACTAAATCTGGCTTCAGTCCAGATACAATAACCTCTACTGGCAGTGTAGCATCAACCAACACACTCCACTTCCTTGAGTCCTCCGACCTGGTCTTCTGACTTGTGTCAGTCAAAACTTACTTCAGGAAGGCAATCCTTCGCAGGTCCGTAGAGGATATACTAACACTCCTCACAGCTGCTGCCACAACCTCCAGAACCAAGTTATGTCCGAAAGTGTACTAGCCGTTCTGGAGCGCTTTCGGGCAGGATGACAGTATGTGGCGCAGGTTTCCATAAGCACCACACAACCGACAGGAGGTTGACTCCTGCACTCCCCATCTCTTCAAATTTGCCAGTGATGCTGCCACATCATATGCTGCCTGTATGAGTAACCTCAAATGTCCTGCGCTGAGACGCCATCAATCAGACCAAGTGATATGAACACCCTCAAAACCCTCCCAGTTGAGTCATCGACCCTGCTGAGTCTGAAGGACAGTCCGCACTAAACGTCTGTCCTACGAACACCCGTTCCTGTAACTTGCGTTGCTCCTGTCTGCTGGCCTCTGGCCAGAATCTCTCCCTCTCAACTAGACCAACACCCTGAACTTATACCTGATTTACCATCACGTCTGACAGTTTTCCACTTTCTTCCTGTCTTCACCTCCAACACATATTCCCGGATTACAGTATCTCTAGATTCACACAACATGGACTGCAATCTCACCTTTGCCACCTTGTACTCTTCTTTGGTTTGAAGGCCATCTGACTCCATTCTACCAACTCTGCAAGTTTATCCAGAACCAACTGTGATACTTTCCTATCATCTTGATTTATAGTTAAATCATCCATCAATGCCCGGATTTTGAACTCATTCTGCAGGTCACGGTATTCTGGTTTCACACCTCTCAGAATCACCTCCATCACCATCACAAACAGTACTGGAGATATGATATATCCCATAGCTCCACATACCTTGTAGTGTACTTCATCGTTGAAAAACGCTGCATGAACTGATTGAAGTACATAGCCAGACAATCCCTGAGTCTCTGCGGAACGTAGAACTCCAACGCCCACTGTATCATGTTATGCGGAACTGAACCATACGCATTAGCAAGATCCAGCCAGATAACGTGAATATTCTTCCTTTCAATTTTAGCCTCGCAGATCTTTGCCCAAATCATTGACACATGTTCCAAGCACCCCGGAAACTTTAAAGTTTTAATATTCAGCGTTTTCGATATCTGCAGTATTTCCTTCGGTACATAATCATTACCCGCTGCCGCACACCGCACACCGCACACCGCACCCTCTACTCCTACACATATGTAATTCCATCAATAAAAACATTACTTTAATCCGATGAAATCTTTGTAGAGTAAGAAATGCCTTACAGAGATTTTCCCACTATATCAGAATTTCCAAAACTTTGGGCAGTTGCCGCCCCTTTGCGTACCAAAACACAACCCTAAATCCCCGACCCCACCAGATGTATAGACACAGCACTAACACCCCCAAAGTATAGTCAACACTTTGTTTAGATTTTCTTGGTACTATTAATGCATGCCAAATGAGTATCTTAGTTTTTTCCCATAATATTTGTTATGTAAATGGGATATACTATATAGTCAAGACAAGATATACTTCAGGTACAATGTGTGTGATGTATATTATGGTGCAGATGTTCCACTACCACTCGCTAGTTGCTCACTTTTTTCCCAGCGCCGTCCCGGAATAATTATCGGTATATATATATATATATATATACATATATATATATATATATATATATATATATATATATATATATATATATATATGGGCATGAGGATTTCACAGACACTTAAAGGCATGAAAGCCTGTATCGTAGAATTCGTAATATATACATGAATATATATATACCCGCTATGGAATGAGTAACGCAACTATATGTCTCTACACTCACGTAAAGATACCCATAAATATGTACATATTTTCAACAGTATGTATATATATATATATATGTGTGTGTGTGTGTGTGTGTGTATTTTCTGCCTGAGGATTGCCATTGAATGAAAATCTAAGTAGCGGATTTGGTATTATATATATATATATATATATATATATATATATATAGATAGATAGATAGATAGATAGATAGTATACACACGCACATGTACATACAGACGTAAATAGATATATAAATATGCGAAATAGTGCTGAGAAGTTGACAGATAAAGCAAAAATGCAACTGAAAAGAATTCCAAGGTTTGGTTATTTAGCCGCATTTTAGGAAGTGGAGCTGACCTAAAACCTTTAGTCAAAATGGAGATAGTGTTATGGGATCTTACCCATAATAATAATAATAATAATAATAATAATAATAATAATAATAATAATGGACTATTCCATACTTAATAAATACTGCGCCTCAGGAGTAGGCAAAGGGTCAGTAGTTCAAGTCGAGTCAGAGGCAGTTCGAAACAGAGTCGCGTTCAGACAATTACTGCAAGACATTGGAATAGTGATACTGGTCGAGACTACATTGTTCTCTCTACTAAACCTCATTGTTCATTCTAACACTTCTACTTTTCTGTATACATTCCTGTTTGTAATATATCTGTGTTATTCCATACCTGTGTTCGATTTCTTCTTTATTGGTTCTACCTTGGACTATCACCGTGGTACAAGGAACCGGACCATAACAAGTGGCGACGAAGATTCGAATTCATTCGGTGGAAGAAAAAAAAATTTCGTTCGCCACAGTATAACAAGTGGCGACGAGGAAACCAACTCTCTACGCGGAGGATATACTTTTTTTTTTTTTTTTGCTATCCGTCGCGCATAACAAGTGGCGACGAGGAAACCCTAAAAGGGTAATACGAAACTAATTCTAAAAAAAAAATTCTTTTTTTTTATATCAAATTTTCACTGACAACAAAGGAAAGTTTTTTTGTTGCGTGCACAGGCTACAGAATATCAGGTTACACAAAAAAATACGTTAACATGGAAGATTTTAAGTCAACCATTATGGAACTTATCAAAATCCAATTTGAACAGCAACAAAGGTACGAACAGAAACATCTGGAATTGCAAGAATTATTGTTATGTGCAATGACAAATAAGGAGCAAAAATCCCAGAACGAAACAGGTCTCTCACAGGACGCTATTTGGAGTAATATAGAAGATTTCAAGTACGCACCCGACGAAGATAAAATTTTTGCAAATTACTTCCGAAGGTACGAAGAGTTATATGATTATGACTGCAAAGATTGGTCAGACACACGTAAAGTACGCCTATTACTAAGAAAATTAGGCTCAGACGAATATACCAAATTCGTAGATTATATCCTTCCCAGAAAAACAAGCGAGTTAACGTTCAAAGTATCCATAAAACTGCTAACGGAACTTTTCAGCCATAATACTTCACTATTCCTTAAAAGATGGAAATGCTTGAACCTTACAAAAAAGGACAGCGAAGATTACATAACTTTCGCACCCATTGTTAACAAATATTGTGACGACTTCAGATTATCGGAACACAGCGCGGAGAATTTCAAATGCTTAATTTATGTCCAAGGCCTGGTTTCAACCAAAGACGCGGAAATGAGACGCAGAATACTTACTAAATTGGAGAGTGAACAAGATCTGACACTTCAAAAACTATCCGAATACTGCCAGAGATGCATCAGTGTGAAGAAAGACTCAAAAGACATAGAACAAGCTGGCAGAGCACACGTACGCAAAGTACGAAGTCAAACAAATTTTCCCTCCTCACAAACAAACCGAATCCATTTTCCCGCCTCAAGAACAGGTAAAACAAAATTTTCTAATTATAATCAACATACAAAAACTACCACCCAGTCCATGCTATCGTTGAGGGTCTTGGCATTAGGTTAAAGGCTGTATATATCGTTTTAAAACTTGTCTATCATGTAAAAAAATTGACCACAAAAGTTCTTATTGTTCGTATAGAAAAGAAAGCAAAAGCAGAATAAGAATTACGAGGACTGATCAAGCAGATGAGACTAATATAAGAAAATATGTACAAGTTGAAATGCAAAACAGAAAAGTTAGGTTACAGCTAGATTCTGGCTCAGACTTAACTATCATAAACCTACAAACATGGAGAAAACTGAACAAACATGTCATGTTAAAAACGGATAAAATTGCTACATCAGTTACGGGGAGAAAGATAAAATTCGGGGGTGAAGTAATTACAAACGTAACATTTAATGGAATGACGAAAAAACTAAAAATGTACGTCTTAAGAAATACCGAAAATCTATTCGGAACAGACTGGATGCAAAAATTCGAATTGTGGGATTTACCTATTAGTACGGACTGACAAAATGTAAAAAGCTTATCAACCGAGGCAGACAAATTAAAAGGAAAACTAAAAACGAGTTTCCCCAAAGTATTTTCAGCAGGTCTCGGAAGATGTAAGAAAATGGCAGCTAATATCGAATTAAAGGAAAACGTTCAACCTGTTTTCAGGAAAAAAAAGGACCGTACCGTGTGCGTCAATAGAAAAAATTGACCAAGAATTAACTAGACTCGAAAATACACCATCAACATTATCACCAGCAGAAGTCATGTTTACTAGGAAAATCAGATCAGCGTTCGATAAATTACTACCAAGTAAAACAAAACAAGTAACACAGTCCTCCGCACCAAAAAGAAAATTCCTCCCAGGAAAAAAAGTTTTTTTTAAGGCATATAAAAATAATACCTCTTACTGGGAGCAAGGCATAATTGAGAAAAGAATTGGTAATTTGATGTACATAGTACAAGGAAAAAAAATTCTCACACAGAAGACACGTAAACCAAATAAGGAAGAGACCTTTACAGGATGCTAACGGTCCACCTCAAGAAGAGGTATTGGACACGATTTTCGACACATTCGATATAAAAAGACCGCAAACAATGCCAGACCAAGAAAATCGTCAGGAAAAAGAAAATTCACTGAAAGTTTGGAAATAGATCCAAAGAAAAAAAGATATTTAAAAAAAACCTGCTACGCAAAAGCTTTGGAAGTGGGGGTGTTATGGGATCTTACCCACAATAATAATAATGGACTATTCCATACTTAATAAATACTGCGCCTCAGGTGTAGGCAAGATGTCAGTAGTTCAAGTCGACTCAAGAGTCGAGTCAGAGGCAGTCCGAAACAGAGTCGCGTTCAGACAATTACTGCAAGACATTGGAATAGTGATACTGGTCGAGACTACATTGTTCTCTCTACTAAACCTGATTGTTCATACTAACACTTCTACTTCTCTGTATATATTCCTGTTTGTAAAATATATGTGTTATTCCATACCTGTGTTCGAGTTCTTCTTTATTGGTTCTACCTTGAACTATCACCGTGGTACAAGGAACCGGACTATAACAGATAGATAGATAGATAGATAGATAGATAGATAGATAGATAGATAGATAGATAGATAGATAGATAGATAGATGTAACGCTGGTACCTTCTGGATGATAATAAAATGGCATATATATATATATATATATATATTATAAATTAATTGATTTAAAATATGTTTTTTCCGCTACACAATTCTAACCATGTTTCAAAATCATGTTTAAATCAATTAATTTCAAAATCATGTTTAAATCAATTAATTTATAATATTAATGCTCTGTAAATGAATTTATAATATTAATGCTCTGTAAATTTACATTGAGCACTATTTTGTAAAAATAAAAATATCTGTTAAGAACACCGGATTATATATCTTACTGCTCTTTCTTTTTATTTACATATATATATATATATATATATATATATATATATATATATATGAAAAGAGAAGGGAAAGGGATAGAGATAGACTAGACTGTACTTCGAAAGGGAAAAAATGAAACTGTGACAGCATCAGAGAAACAAACTAAATATTTAAACTTTTATCTATTAGGTTGGTGCAAAAATAATGACGTAATAATTTCGTTTTTTGACGTCAAAAGTACGTCAAAAAACAACTTTATTACGTCATTATTTTTGCACCAACCTAATAATAATTTAATCTTTATCTTAAAACTAATTTTGTAATTTTGAACAACGAAGAGAACAGATAGGTGGAAAGATTAGTATAAATCGTGCTGATTGTCATTTCGGGAGAATACAGATAAAAGTTGTAGCTTTGAAAGTGAAATTGATATGTTTTCTACTTTGACCATGAATCTGTCTTTTAAGAGACGCCAGTATACGTTGTGTAAGAGATCTGGGAACTATACATTTCTCAGCAGCATTGGCACAATATCCCGCTGGTTATAAACATCAGATCGGAAATATTTTGTCCACACCATTAGATAGCTTTAACTGATGTTACACACACCACATAAATCGCCGCATGATAGAAATATTCCTTTTTACGCTATTAACCGAGATTATGTTGCTATAAGCCTAATGGAATCATAAGGCGCTCCAGTGCTTACCCACAGCTTACACGAATATGAATATATAATGAATGAGATGCAATGTGAATAAGGATAGGCTCGTATTTCTTGCTTTGAAAATTTTTTCATCCTTTGAAAAATGGCACATGAATATTGACCTTTGAGTGGGCTCGAACGCCGATCAGTAGACATTGGTGGGAAATATATATCATAAACACCAGTGTAATTTAATTTATTCCTATAATTATTATTTCCCATATATATATATATATATATATATATATATATATATATATATAGATAGATAGATAGATAGATAGATAGATATAATAGAGATGCGTTTTGTCCTCCAGGATCGGATTAAATTTGTTATGTTGGTACGACTACACATGCGCACGAACGAGAGGTGCTGGGGATTTCATAATATTTTAGAATTTGTTATATTTTTTAACTTATTTATTTGGAGACATTTTCTTTCCATAACTTTCGTTAGTAGGTATCTCACACTGTTATAATAATAATAATCTGCCAGGAATATTGAAATGATGTAAGTGTCAGAGATCAAATTTACTGTAGATGACCCTGTAGATTCTCTAGACATTTTACAATTGCAAGGTATATTTCTGGGACCCTAAAATATGGTAACTTTCGTACTCAACATCAATAGCACAACAACCAACAATGTCTGTCTTGCAAGGCTCTCGATTATGGAGTGGTCAGGTGGAATTATTGAAAATTGTGACACCTTCCCACTATAGAACCTTCGTTAACAGGACTGGTCTCGGGCAGATCCCCACAAGAATTGTAGGTTATCAAAGGGAGCACATTAGGTTGCATATAGGAGTTCAAATGCTCAGTTCAAACATGTGCAGTCGAAATTGAAAATTTAGATGCTTTGTGTGGGTCTCTATTCAGTCTAACCTAAGGCCTAATCTCTCTCTCTCTCTCTCTCTCTCTCTCTCTATATATATATATATATATATATATATATATATATATATATATATATATATATATATTTATATATATATATATATCTGTATAACCCGTCTTCGACCGGATCTTACATTACTGGGAATTTTTGCCGTTCGATTGGAGCAGTTTAAGTTTAAAGTCAGCCCACCCGAAAATTAATATTAGTAACAACAATTGGGTGCAACTGAGGCACATCCCCAAATGGGGTTTTAAGAATTTGAATGGGAGGTGGTCCCGAAAAGAGCCGTTTTTGGGTTCTCAATCTTGTAAGGAAGGAACCTCTTCTTTGGACCGTCATAATAATATTATAGGATAATTTTGATTTATAATCTTTTTTTTATAATTCTAATAATCTTTTGCGTTAGATTTCAACTCTCTAACTGATTGTACACTGCTTTTTATAGACATTAAATTTTGCCTTTGATTTTTGTGCAGAGTGCAAAAAATCCGTTTTTTCGATTTTTTCACCTTGAAGTTTGTAATTTGTTCCAGCCAATTTGGACTCAAAACTGGCATCTATCAAACAAAAACAATTTCATCGAAATCGGATGAAAACTATGGAAACACAATCACCTACACACACATACGCACATTTTGAGAATTATATATATATATATATATATATATATATATATATAATTATTTATTTAAAATTATATGTAGCGAGTTGGTATCATATTTTTAAATAAATAATTATATTTATGCTCTACTTTCGTATCGAGCACTATTTTTTAAAAATAATAACAAAAATACTAAGGAACTTTGGATTATTTACCAAACCAGTTTCTTTCCTATTTTCTACAATATATATATATATTGAGGTGGGCACCGACGAGGGATTCGATGGCCCAGCTCCCAAAGTGTAGATTATGAAGAGTCCAATAGCTCATACAGCTGGAGTTTTTGCATTGTAAACACCTGCGAAATCTTTGAATTTTGACCAGTAACAAACATTTTCAGATTATATGGATGGGAATTAAAATATATACGGTGACTATTAGTAACTTCACCTACTGATTCATGATTCTATCACTAAAATAGCTTTATTTGAATAACAAATACTTGAAAACAACTTTATCGATTTTGCAGTAAAATTCACCTATTAAAAATGTTGCTTCAGTGTCTCACTGGGATAATAATTCCTGAAGTTTAAATTTTATTATTTTATTATTCCTTCAAAGAGGAATTGTTGTAACATCCTAGATTATTCTCACAGCTCAAATTGTACCTGGTGTTATTCTATGACTGGGTGTTATGTTTCCTGGAGTATAAGTTAGGCCAGTGTTTACCCACGGGTATTAAATGTCCTAGACTAGAAAGTACCACTCTAGGCCAGCATATCTTTCTTTCTTTTTATGTGCCATATCCTTTCAGGAAGTAAGCGATCATGGCTCTCCACCTCCTTCTAACCCTTGCAGCTCTCAACAAGATCCTTTCCTCTGCTTCCTCCTCCAGACCACGTTCTGTCACCTACCTGCTTAAGCTCGCCGGATATGTCACGCGCTGATTTCCTTTGCCTTTCATTTCATCTATTCGAGCCGTGAGTATCAAATTCTTCACACCCTTTTTCTTCTTTATGTGTCCCAGAAACTTCAGCTGCCCCTTCCTGATGTTAAGTATAAGCCTTCTCTCTGTTTTCAACCACTCTAAGACCTCATCGTTGCTCACACGCTCGGTCCATGATATCCTTAGCATAGACCGAGCGTCATATACGCAATCCTTTTCCCATGTAATAAGATTTAAATTATTGTATGACAAGCAAGAATACGATGTATCGTGTGCATCATCACACGTTCGCAGAGATTTCTTGTGTATATTCTACAGTCTTCAATTTCATTCCGATTCCTTGTTTTTGTTGTGTTTTTCTTTTCTTTTGTTTTTTTCGTTTTTTGTTTTTTTTTTACTTCTGGATTCTGATTGACTTTGGTCAAATGATTGAAGAATTGTCATATTTGCGATTGACCACTGTTGTCGGAAAATAGTTGTTAATACTAATAGTAAAAAAAAAAAGGTATAAACTGGTCTAGGCAGATGTTGTTAAGACATAATTATTTTCTACCCTGAAGAAGGCTCGACCCAATCATAGGTTATTCTGGATATGGTTAATTTGTACCGGTGTATATTTTGGGAGGATGTTCATTATGATGCTACACCGATACTTGTCTTGAGTCTTTCTTTTTTTTTCAGTGTTTGTTTCAACGTCGACTCATTACTTCGGTTACTGGTAAACTATGCATTCGACTTTGCTTAGATATTTTGCTAGAAATTGTAAGTATATCTTATTAATAGAAAACCTAGATTTCCATCTAACATCACAGAAAATAGAGCAGAGATGATTAAAGACATCAATGAGAACATGGAATGTTATATTTATAATTTCCTCTCAGCTAATAAAACATATCCATATTCAACAGAAACTTGAATTTGATCTGCCTAGTCTATTTTCTGAGTTGTAACCAACAACAAACATTTAATGCAATGCCTTCATGTTAAACTTATAGTTGAGTTTTACTGTTAATTTTGATGAATGATCGAGTATTCTAAAATATTTATTTCGCATAGATATGACGGATGATATAAATTATCAACTGGCCATTGCTATAAAGAATTATTCTGTTTTTTTCATCATTTTCAACCAAGTGTATGGCAATAAACAAAACCTATAAACACTGTCAGAGTTAATATTATATTACAAATGTTGCATGACTATGAAAGTAGTTTCCTCACACGCACACGAATATGGTGATTTTCTAAGCGTAGCTTAGAGGTAGCACAAGGTCAGAAGTATGGGGCCCACTATGAGGATCGAATTCATTATTCAGTTGTTATTGATCTAGCGGGACAAGCTTCTTAACCATGTCACCACGTCGAAGTGATTACGTGAATATGTGCACATAGCATATTAGTTATAAGTGGAATTGGCGTGCCGAGTTCAAAATCCGATAGGGTTCATTATGTTCACAAATTCCCCTAACAAAGATATGAATCGATCTCTACTTCCCCAGAAAAGAGTTAAATAGCAGGACAGAATGTGCACTGGTCTTGGTTAAAAACCAGTCTAGGAAAAGTATAATTCTGAATTCAAAACTGGTTGGTATGGGGCTGAGAATTCCACCCCTAGAACCCTCTTACTACGAAAACAACAGTAGCAACTAACATCATTAATTTAGCAACTAACATCATTAATAGAACTAGTAACAGCTCCATTGCCAGTGTCTTGGCCTGAAGGCGGCTTTAATTCAGGTGATGGCAAGTAAGAATTTGCATACTAATATTAGTTCATTTAATTTTCTCGGGGAGAGCAAATGTTTTCTGCTGGGATAGTGATGCTACTCCTTGGCAATGGGCCTGACTAATTAGGAGAAAGATACATAAGATATTTGGTATGACATGATTTTCGAAGAAATAAGGGGAGTTACAGCAAATGATTCTGGGCGGATGAAAATCTATACAATTTTAGTTTATTACTCTGCACTATATGTCAGTTATTCCAAAATATCATTTTACATATTAAATGTACCTAAATCATTTTTATACAAACAGAAAGAGAAAAATAAATCGATTGATATTCGGTAGATATTTATAAAAATATTTTATATGGTCTTCAAACATTTGGGAACATACAGAAAAAGCAATATATTTGAGAGAGTTACAAAATTTAGTTGATAATTTTGTTTTTCTTTGCCTTTAACCCGCTGTCCCATGACAAATTATATGATTGATTGATTGTTTTGTTTAACGGCATCTCAACCTTAGTGGTCATTTTATGCCGGA
Source organism: Acanthosepion lycidas (assembly GCA_963932145.1). Taxonomy (NCBI): domain Eukaryota; kingdom Metazoa; phylum Mollusca; class Cephalopoda; order Sepiida; family Sepiidae; genus Acanthosepion; species Acanthosepion lycidas. The sequence continues at coordinate 79,254,041 of OZ010571.1, read as the reverse complement.
AATGATTTTGAGTGACTTTAAAAGTCAAAAACGCATAGTTGGCAAAACCATTATTTCAAAAACGTACAGCTGGCAACATTATGGTTTCAAAAACGGATAGCTGGCAACATTATGGTTTCAAAAACCTTTATCTGAGGCCTTACTGTTGGATGTAGTTTATCGTCATACCCGGGACGTGGATGTAGTTTATCGCCATACCCAGGACGCGGATGTAGTTTATTGTCATACCCAGGACGTAGACAAATTATAGCTTTTCTTTTTTTTTTCTATTAGGTTATTGCAAAAATAATGACGTAATAATGTCGTTTTTTGACGTATTTTTAACGTCAAAAAACGACATTATTACGTCATTATTTTTGCACCAACCTAATATATCTTATTTCATAGCATCGTGAAATTTATATTAATACCTTTTGTATCGTTTAAGCTGACTTAGATTCAACTAAATTCTGTTGTTAGTCTGTATATCTAGATTGCAGCATTATGAATGGACCCACTAGATTTTAATGAATACATACAATGAAAGGGGAGTGATTGCTACTTAATTAAATGAAACAGATCTCCACCTGAAATGTATGTTTGATGCTTTAACAAAGAATAATCCGCATTATTGTTACGTCGGAACAAATCATAATTTATCTTCCATGTAGAAAAATAATTTAAATAAGTTTCAAATTTTTATCAGACGTGTCTGGACACAAGGTTTAGCCGATATGTTACCATGCGCATTTTTTAATTTTTTATAGCTTTTGTTATTAAGTATCGCACATTTTAATTGCATAATTCTGCCAAGAAATGTGAAATGTTATAAGAACCTGTACGCAAATTTACAATAGATTTTTTAGCGAAGGATAATCCGGATTATTGTTACATCGGAAAAAAATTAAAATTTATCTTTCATGTAGGGAAATAATAATGACAATAATAATTTATTCAGAAATAAAAGAGGGCAACAAGTACAAAATGGAGTTGCAAGTGGGTGATGGAATACAAATAAAGCATAATACAGTGACTGAAGCTGCAAAATACTTAAGATAAAGAAAGCAAAAGCAACGCCAACCGACCAGATAGAGAAATAATGGAAAGATAAACCGCTTCACGGTTCAATTCTCTGGCCTGATGTAGACAAACCCCGTATCCATCAGTGGCTACGTAGTGCAGAGTTAAAAGCTGAAACTGAAGGTTGTTTTCTTGCAATGCTTGGCAAACTAGAAATTATCAAGCACACATACTGAAAACTTGTGTTAGTCCAAAATGCAGATTCTGTGATAAATATCCAGAAACAATTGGCTATCTTGTATCAGGTTGCAAGGTATTGGCACCCACTGAATATAAAACACGAGACGACTGAGTGAGCCAATATCTACATTTGAAAATCTGTAACGCTTACGGAAAGGAAACTGAAAGAAATTTGTATGAATATCACCCAGACCTGTAACAATTTCATGAGATATTACAATACACACATACAGAAAAAGCGAAGCTAATCTCCCTGACATCGTGATTAGAGACCACAAAGACAAAATGTACCTCCTTATTGATATTGCAGTCCCTGTAGACTTCAATGTATCTTTGAAGAAAAACTATCAAAGTACAAGGACCTTGAAATCGAAATCTCAAAAATGTTGCGCACGTGGACATTAACAATTTCTCGGATTGATTGGAAAAGATTCTAATAGTCTCTTTGAACGAATCTCTGGTAGTCCATGCCTTACAGAAATACAAACATTGTACTCACAAGTACAGCCCACAGCTTTATGTATTAGGTCGGTGCAAAAATAATGACGTTTTCTCACATATGTTACTATGTGAGAAAACGTCATTATTTTTGCACCAACCTAATATAAAAAAATATATGCGATTATTTTTTTTCAAAACCGTTCAGTGAAAAATGTCATGACGCCATTTCTGACCTTATGTCTCTGGTCGGGACCCGCTAAGAAATGAGTATACACCAGATACCAAAGGAAATAAGACAACAATAATAATAATAATAATAATAATAATAATAATAATGAATGATATTAAAGGATTGGACGCAAAGGCCATAAAAATGCTTACCCAACTGAGAATGCACTACCAGAAATCAGATGTTGATAGGCTGTTCCTACCAAGAGCTTTAGGGGGTCTAATCCAACTTGAACTAACTCTAAAAACTAAAACAATCGGATTGGAAGCGTACTTCACAAAAACCAATGACCCTCTCCTACAAATAGTAAAACACCAAATGCACTCTTCAAGAAACAGCTTAATATACCTGAAACCCTACCAACAAAAAAAAACAAGCGAATACCATCTACGCCAAATGAGCATAACAGAAAGCAAAACAATTTGGCTAAATGAAATTACAAAAAAAACTTGCGAACAAGGCGTTGTATGGCAAATACCTAAAAAGAACGAAAGTAGCAGATGTGGACAAACAGAAAACACATCAGTGGCTGAGGAGCACTGGGTTGAAAGCTGAAACACAAGATCCAAATTATTGCAGCTCAGGACCAAAGCCTCACAAACAGATCTTATTACTGTCACATAATCAAGTATGGAACTAATCCGAAATGCAAGATCTGTGGAAAATATGATGAAACTATCGACCATATTATCTCAGGATGTCCGGAACTCGCAAAAACTTAATATAACCACAGACATAATAAGGTAGCGACATATATGCACTAGAAGATATGTAAGAAGAACAAAATCAAAACCACCGAGAGATGGTATGAGCACCAACCAGACATAGTTACCAAAAATAACGATGTAACTATTCTTTGGGACATGACAATTCAAGCTGACAAGGGAATAGCTGCCAAGAGACCTGATATTATCATAAAAGACAAGAAATTCAGGAAGTTTATGCTTATTGACATAGCAGTACCATCTGAGAGAAACACCTCCATGAAAATTATCGAGTAACTGTCCAAATACAAGGACCTGGAGATCGAGATTAACAGGATGTGAGGAATAAAGACTGAGACTGTACCAATAGTAATCGGAGCACTGGACCTCGTGAGAAAAGAAAGTTGCCCAGAATATCACCCTACTAGGAACATCACATATATTAAGAAAAGTGCTATAAATTAAATGACAATTCTCTTAAAGGGCCAAAGGACCATATTTTGGACCAGACTCTATAAGATACAAAGCAAGAAACATAACATACACAAATAACAATAATAATAATAATAATACATCGACGCAGTCGTAGGGCAACTGCAATCGAGTTTGGGGAATCATTGATGTTGTTGATGTTTGCATAGTATGTTCCCCGACAGTGCTACATACGGTTTAGAATTCAGAGCTGTCCTTCTTCTAGACTGGTTACCAACCATGACCATAGAGCTCATTATAGAAGTATTTCACCCACAGAAGATGTATTTATACCTTTCTCAGTTTGCATGAAATGCGATTCGATAATCATTACAGCACCTGACCATCCTTTGTAGATATATTTCTTTAAAAAAATTTATTTTGTCATAACTATTTGATTTTATCAGACTATTGATCGATAGAGGTTAGTTCTGTTTCGTTTCAATTACATTTAAGAGACAACACAAACAAATGATTATGCTTGTAAGAGTTGATACTTTGAAGGAATATTTCTAAAATAGAGAGAAAGAATAATTATTACTTTTCCAAATTTGAAGCATTACACATAATAAATAACAAAGAAAATCTATTTCCACAACGTATCAATTGTATTATTACTGAAGAGAAACGCCTATTTATTAATAGAAACTTCGGTACAAATAGATTAAACTAAGTTTTATAGCTTAGAAAAAAATTGCGTTTTCAAGTTCTTAGTCTTAAAATGATCGTCAAATCCCATGTAATTTAGTTGGTTGTTTTTGTTTAGTCATATATCCAATTCTATGGGCTACTTAATGCCGAAATCTAAATATTTTGTAATGAATTTAATTTTATTTTTGGAGATAAATTTAATGTTACAAATGTTTAGTCTTACAAAATTAAACCCATAGTAGTGGGTTGCGCGTAAGTGAATATAACGAACCCAACTAGAATTGGTACTCGGCTCTCCGATTAACAATTCCGAGCCATTATCCATTACCCACAAATCCAGTCTTCCATCACCTGGTATTCCCAAGCAGTCACCCATCTAGGTACTAACCAATCTCAACGTGGCTTAACATCGGAATGTGTCAAGTAAATAATGCTGCTAACATTAAACTCTCTGCGAATACTAAAAAAATGATGACAAACACAAATTTATATGTGACAGCTATTAATGAAATTTTAAACATTAAAAGATTAATAAAAGGAATTTTAACCATATTTTCGAGATTAATGATCAATAAAACTCTGTTAATTGCAATTCAAACCGCTTTCCTTTTCAACTGATTTCTTTTCATGAATTTCAGCTTTTAAACTAGATTCATGATAGCTTGATAAGGATCTCACATTAAATCGCTAAACACAGAGGCACTCTCTACTAGTGTCAACAAAACTGAAGTTTGCCTGTGGAATAAAGAAAAAATGTGCCTGCGTATTCGGTCAATATTTGAACTTGTGCAAGGCTGGCTTTTATTGATTTTCTTTGAACCAGATTGGATAACCTTCTCTTATTTAACTTGCGATGTTAGTATAAACATAAAAGATCTAATCTGAAGTCTACCAATTGGCACTTTTGCCAAAATAAAATCTACTATTGTTGTTTTTAGCCCAATGTCCCTTCGTAGATTCGTAAAATCCGATTTACGTAAGGGCGCTAACATTAAGTTAGACATTATATAAATATACACGCATTCATACACACGCACATAGACTCATGTATGTAGAGAAACAGCGCAATACATTTCTATCCTATAACTAACCATATCAATCATTTCACATGGTATTAAAATACCTTGCATACCTTCCAGTAGAAATAGGCATCATAAATCCAAAAATTCCTGTTGAATACTCTCGAGAAGAAAGTCTTCCGTGTAATCTTATGAAAACGGAAATGTGTATAATGACACATCTTCTTTACGTAAATAAGTTTTGTGTTAAAAAAAAGACCCACACGTAAAAGTATTCTGGTGAATCTTATTTTTAAAAAGATTACAGGAAAATAATGAAAAAACCTCACGGAGATTTTGGCCATGATATTCGGTTGACTGTATGGTGACAAAGTATGAAAAATTACTGTTCCAGGTAGATGCTCAAATGTGTATATATTATAAAAAGAAACACTTTCTCTACTTTTTTTCTTTTCTCTCCTGAACTCTGTCGAATCATTCATCTCTACATCAAATCCTTTTCAAGTTACAATGCATAAGATATAGATCACCTTGCTATGACATTTCATGTTGGTTGGTCGATTTTACTATATCCCTCCGAGTTGCATTATTTAATGCCGTAGTTAGTCACTTTTGTATCCACAACGACATATATGTCGTATAAAAAAATTATAAGAAATTAATAATTATAATGTTAGCCTTTCTATATTAATTACCATAATATTTTCAGGTTTTACACAAATCCTTTTCATTTAGAAAGTTAGAATTTAAATATAAAATTACAAGTAACAATAATTAGATTTTAAGAATTAGTTTCAGTATGTGGAAATGGCACCTTTAAAACATTTCTTTGTTAACAAGGAGAGAAAACTATTTATATGCACTCACTGGTTACTTAAATACACATTTATACAAATATTTTATCAGCCAATTAAGACAGCGATCTAAACATGGCCATGACTACCAGCTGAATTTTATTTCATGCATTATTATTAAAATTTATTCTGACTGACTTTGAATGCGACGTGGTGCCAGAATGACAGGTTTGAATATTTAAAAAACTGCTGATCTACAAAGATTTCCCAATACAATCACCTCTAGGGTTTACAGAAGACGACCAGAAATTTTCAAGTGAGGAAAAAATCGATTAAAAAGTTAAGAAGGAAATGGCCATACTTGTTCCAGCTGATAAAAAGTCAACTGTCACTTAAATAGCTATTCTTTACAACGAGGATATGTAGAAGAGCGCCTTTGAATGCACAATAGTTCGAAATTTAATGCAGTTTGGCTAAAGCTACAAAGAACCATACTAGATGCCACTTCTGTCAGATAAGAACCTGAGGGTGTAATTCGCTAAGGATCATAAAAGTTGAGCAATAGAATATTGGAAATGCTCTACCTGGTCTGATGTCTCGATTTCTGCTGCGACATTCCGATGACATTTAGTGTAAATGAAAGTATGGGTACGTATTTCTTTGTATCAACGTTTCAGGCTAATTGTGGTGGCATAATAGCATAGTTAATATTTTCTTGGCATACATTTGGGCACTAACAGATCGTTTAAATGCAGAAATATACCACGGTGGCCACGTGTCGTAATTTATGTCTACAGGGAATCCATCTGATTGTGGCAAATTGAAGCAGATCAATGTACCGTGTCACAAACTGAAAATAGTCGCAAATTGTTTCATGGAACTCAGCAACGCGTTTTCTGTGTTGAAATGGTCTTCAAGGTCATCGGATCGGAATCCATTAGAACACCATTGAGATGTGGTTCAACGTGAAATTAGAATTCTGGATGTGAAGGCAGCCAGTCTTTAATATTAACGGCATAAACACAAATTTTAACATTCAACCACTGTCACAAATTTTAAGGTTGTCCTAAATAAAATAAAAAATATGGTCCAACCCGGTAATAGAATAGTATGACTAACCAAGTGACCGGTGTATATATATATATATATATATATATATATATATATATATATATATATATATATATATATATATATATATATATATATATATATATATATATTCATATATATTCATATTCCTTTCGTTAAATATGACGATCAAGGAAATTTATTTCATTTAGTTTTTTTCCTGCGTTCTTACATTTTTTTTTTCGTGTGGTGGGAGTGAGGGAGTACAGAAACTGTCTATACCATCTATTTATCTCAAGCGCTTTCGATCAAGAGTTTTTGTTTTGGTGTAGTTTTATTATGTTTTGACTGCTTGAGATGTATTTTTTGTGTGGTTTTGAATACCAGTATGAGCAATTATTCCAAGCCTTTCCATGTTTGGCACGGCTAGAATTCGAGTGAGTATCTTTCTATTAAAAATAATCAGTACGCCGTTCCAAAGAGAGAAATGTCTGATATATATGTCCTGTATTATAGCGATATATTTTCGGTAATTTAACTTACATAGAATTTTAGAGTTTTCTTAAGGGTTCTTGTAGATTGTGGGTTGCTAGATGTTTTTTATTGCACGTGAGGCGCCTACTCAAGAAGGTTGTAGTATGTCTGATATAGGTAATTGATTTATGACATGAAACACAGTCTTGTACTGGGCAGTGAAATTGATAAAATATTTAACGAGATTAAAAAAAAAGGTTGCTGCCCATATATATATATATATATATATATATATATATATATATATATATATATATATATATATATATATATGACGATACTGTCATGATCATTGTTTTGCAACAATGTCGGCTGTCAAAGTAAGAAAGAAAAAACTATTATACTGTACTTAATTTTGAACATCAAGTAAAGTGGTTTGAACACATGAAGGATGAATTCAAAAAGAAATTAGTTCTTTCGACAAGCGTTTCCGATAGATATTTTTATGGACTATTTATTTATTAGAAGTTTTGGGGTTTTTTTGGGGGGGGGTTGTTTTGTATTTTTTTTTTTGGTATTAAGTTTCAAATGATTCTTTCTTTTGAATTATAAATAAGAATGAATCATTAATCAAGTTTTAAATAAAAATTATTCATTATATTTTAAGTCTTCAGTTGTGATCTCAACTATTTTCAATCTGTCCCTTGAGATGTAAACATAAGCTTCTAGGCTGACAGTCTGATGAAATTTATTTTCGTGAAAAATATTATTGACTTTATCTTCATCTAATGTAACAGGATTTCCTCTCCGAAATTTCATGAAAGTCATGTCTAAATTTGAAAAATATAATAAGCACTGAAATCGAGCAGCAAAGAGAAGAAATGAAGAAATAAGTATCATGAAATTACATTTTGAGGAGATATAGAATTGCAGGGAGACGAATGTATGATTCTATATATCATTTTTCAAAAATATTCATTATGTTGATATCATCATTTTTGAAAGAAGAATTAATATGATTAGTAATGCATATTCTAGGATGAGCGGGTAGTGCTACAGTTATCGATGCGGAATGTGGAATCAGAGATCCGCGTTCAAGTTGCGAACTAGTCACTTATTTTCCTTACGCACAAATGTCCTTGAGAAATGCATAACTCATCTCTTCTCCATACAACTATGGGTTAAATAGCTGAGTAGACTGGACTCTCTGACCATGACTGGCAACCAGTTTAAGAAAACACGATAGAGAATCAAACAGGAAACCATTCCACTATCTTTCCCATGAATGCTTATCAATTAACAGATAATAAAGAAAAATGAATCTGTGGAGAGCCATGATCGCAAACAACTTAAAGTGACATAACAATTAAAATAAATGCTGACTTTAGAAAATGCATGATGAATATATGACCGAAGTATTCTCACTGGACTAATAGCATTTGGGATACTAATATAAAATAGATATTATCTATATCCTGGTTAAACGACATGACAGATTACACAACAACTGTTACTGATAATAAATATATTCATTCATTTATATGTAAGTTATTATAGAAATTGCATATTAGCCTCGGTAACGTAAATTATTCACATTGCTTTTACCTAGACAAGCAACTGAAAAACTGTTATCCTTTCTCCGTTCTTTAACTGATTACTGAATTTTTGTTTTATTTTCATATAAATATGTACGTCATTCTGAAATGCGTGAACATGATATTTTAGATTTGTACAGTTGCTGTTAACTTCTCACTAATATCTATGCAAAAAGGCATGTGATATTGTGCCGGAATATGCTTAGTCTCAAGATCACACCAGACACTAAGTCGGGCGCACCTAAGGGTTGACTTGAAGTCAGTCCGAGCCATCGTTGGATAGATGGATATATAAATAAAAGTTTCAAGTCGTACGACCGGCGTGGGGCGACAACGGGAATTCATACCACAGACTGGGTGTGAGTAAATGACGAAATATTGTAGCGAATAAAATGCTAAGTAATATAGATTCAGGTCTCATGTTATCATTTAATCGGCACCCCACATCATTGCACATAAATCCACCTTCTCCTTTCCTATCCTATTATCATATATCTTGACAATATACTATAGCACTCTCTTGCAACGTTATTTGTATGATTGACCATTTGATCAAACAATTCTGCCCTGACAAACAATATCATCAGTGGAAGTAGCAGAAAAAAGCTATTGCCTTATTGTCAGCCTTGTACATTTAGTTTAATCATATGCAATTATTTGTGTGCAATGCATAAAAAGTGATAATGTATTATATTTAAAAATTAAACAACCAACATGGTCTACCGCTATAAATGACATGATATATTCGATGTTATCAATAGTAATAAAGATGCATGTTTAATATTCAAATATATTTCGGTCTGAAAATTTTAACGACGTTGTTTTTAATTGCTTCTCTGATTACACACTTCTCTTTTCCTAACAAACAGAAATCCATGTAAGAAACCAATTAACAACATTATAGCAACTACTTGCGATTATATTAACTGAAATCCTATAACAAATTTTAAAATGCGATCAATCATTAAATTTCCTTTATTACAAACTATTCAATAAGATTCGGTAAATATACTAAATTTTTCAATTGGTGAAATTAAATATTTTCTTTTTCACATTGAACTACTTAATGAGTTACGAACGAACAATACCAGAATTAATAGGTACTAATGTTGGAATAACTACTTAAAATTTAACACCTAATTGAATGTCTACTAATTCCTTTTTCTAAAAAAAAAAAAAAAAACATGCTCAGTAATTTTAATCTGAAGATCAACTTTAAAAAACTAATCTGATAATAAACCAACCTCCCAAAACGCGTATGTTACAGAAAACGAACAGCAAAGTTAATGCTTAAATGTTTCTGAAAAATCGCTGCGATATATAATTTGATCGGTAAGCAAAGTAAAGGCGAACAAAGACTTCAGGTAAAATATTTAGATAAATATATTTTCGTTTAGCAGAAATCCAGGTGTGTAAAATAGAAATATTTTCATACATAATCTGATTCATTCTAACAATAAAAATATCAAAATAACGAAGAATATACGGTAAAACATATTTTAAATATCAAACATGCGACTGAAGACCTTACAGTAAAAAAAAATGTTGAAAATGTTGTTATTCCCATAAAATTATGGATTCTGTTTCATGTTAGTTAGAATTAAAAAGATCTCACTAAAGCCTCAATATAATAAGATGATATGGTATTAAAGATGTTATATAGTGTACTTAGTGATTAAGTTAATATTTACCTCAATCAATTTCCAAAATATTAGGTTGGTGCAAAAATAATGACGTAATAATGTCGTTTTTTGACGTTGTCAAAAAACAACATTATTACGTCATTATTTTTGCACCAACCTAATATTTGTCTTTGTATGCGTAGTGCAGGTAGATTATCACTAATCCTGCATCATTGTGACATGTAGGTTATTGGATATGTTATTTTACCTGATTATTGAAGGTTATGTGAGAACACACTTGGCCTAGCAGCTAACCACTTCACTTTTGATGGTCGTAGGTGGCAGGAAAGCAAGAAAGCTGAAGTGAGTTCCACAGACGAGGAATGAAAAAAAAAGAAACTATTAGAATAGAACTTCAGGCTACACCTACCTATTTCAAAAGTAAAACGATGAGACCTAGTTGCCAATCTAGTAGTACGTTTAAATTCATGCAGTCAAGGTAACATGGACGAAAAGTCATTAAAACAATTGCGCTGAAAATATTTATAGAAACGGGCGAGGAAAGCTACAGCACACTGGTGGGAATGTGACTGAAGTCGAGATGCCAGATCAGGACCGATAATATTAGAGAACCTTCTTTGGATTTGTCGAAAATTTCGCGATATATAGCAGGGGCACCAGACCAAATAGGCCACAATATTCAATGCACGGATGAGTGGTAGATGCATAAACATGCAAGAAATGTTCTGGTAGAAAGAATTATCTGGCACGACACTGAACTAACATTCCTGGCAATAAACCCAGCAAAAGATTCAATATAATCATTCCATGTCAGTGAGAGCAAGAAGGTGAAAAGAGTTGGTATCCTGGAGGTCAGCATCAGTCATGCAGATAGAAATCAAAAATATTTTTCAATGATGATTAAAAGATAGCTGTTTCATTTGGATTCGTTAAAATTTAGAAGCCATTTCTTGCCTCAGATGACAACTGATTGTGCGTCCTTTTCGAGATTAGCTGCCAGTTTTACTTTATTGATCCCATCGGAGTTAAGACAGAGTAAAATAGTTATGTCATCAGTATAAATACTGAGTTAGAAACTGATGATATCTGGAAAGTTGTTAATGAAAATAAGAAACAACGCAGGTTCAAGGACAGAGTTATGGGGAACCCCGCATTAATGTGAAAGGACCTCGAAGAGTGATCGTAAAACATATTTTTTATGACCTCTTAAGAGTCGATTATTGGACCAAAGACACCACAGCTTCAAACCATGAAGAAGGCTAGCATGCCAAACACTATAAAATGCCTTTTAAATATCTAAAACCACAATCAGAACCTAGTCGTTCTTATCTAAAACTTGATAGATCAATTCAGTAATAAACGTTAACTAATTGACATTTGACGTAGAGAAGAGAAAGCCATATTGTTTATGGTGACGCTTAACCAATTCATAACTGATTAGAGATTCTTGTACTTTGCTAAAAAGATGTAAAAGTGTAATTGGACAATAATTCGGGGGTTCAGAATGTTCAACAGATTTCTTAAAGACAGAATCTACAGAAGAAGATTTCTCACAAGCTGGAAAGCAAAAAGTAGCGAAGCATTTGTGGTTGAGTTTGGAGAGAACAGATGCTAGTTCAGGAGCACATTTCTTTAAGAGAATTTGGAGTATACCATCAAGTTCGCATGTCCTGTGAGAATATAGTTTGGAGATGATAGCAGAAACCATGGACGGAGTTATATACATATCACAGAGCAGAGATTCCGTTTTCTTTGGAAAATCAGGAAAACAAAAATGTCCAAAGTCAAAACAATATTTCTGAAACTAGAGACCGACTTGCACACCAGCTAAGAAATGCATACAAAATGATTGCATATATGTTATGCTTGTACAGTAAACATCATTCAGTTAACAATTATGTGATTGTTGCGATCCTCTTGCACGACAGTCTTCTATCTCTCTAAACGTCTGGAGGCTTCTACAAAGTTAAATGCTGAAATAACCCCAGTGTAAAGATTAACTTTAAGAAAAAATTCTAAAACACTTAAATCATTTAATGTTCACTCTAAGTTTGTAATACAAAGGAAATTTCTGATGAAATCGTTCTCCTGCAGAGTACAGTGCAACCTGGATATAAAAGACACGGATATAAGAGAAACCCGGATATAAGAGAGATTTTCTCTGGTCCCAAATTAGAGCCTGTTTTAATGTATATATAATAGACTAAACCCGGATATAAGAGAAACCTGGATATAAGATACTTCTTCTCCGGTCCCGACAACTCTCTTATATCCGGGTTACCCTGTATATTAAAACATCAATACATAGCAGCTAAAAGGAACATTTTGTGCCTTTTTTACTAAATGCTCGCACAATACAAGACCCAATAGCGATCCAAAGAAGAATAGAACTAGATGAAAGACAAATCTTTACCAACAACTGGCGTTCATTTAAACTTGTGGTAAAAACTAATGTAATCTACTGTAACTCTCATAACACATATTAAGTGATAATGAAAGCTTGTGGGAAAAATCGGTATTTCTATTCCGTTATAAATAAAGAGTAAAATACCACAGTTTTAACCAATGTTTCTATTTCATATTTGACATGTATACATTCACAAAGTCATATTTTCCCCAAATAGATATTTTTATTAAAATATCTATGTGTACATTTTTTTATATTTTTTTAAAATTGACGTGAATTGATAGAATGCAATGATCATGTAAAACAACTTCTATTATCTTAAAATATTATTGCTCTGCGTGATCAGAATATAATCAATAAAACAATAAGATATTGAAGAATTCATTGAGCATAAATTTACGTAGATCGTTTAATGACAACAAATATTTTGCTTACAACATAATTCTGGAAAACATTTTCAGGCAGAATCCAATGATACAGGATAAAAGAATCACTGATTATTCTGTAAAGTTTTTAGGCGATTTTAAATTAAAAATTTTATTTTAACATTTAACATGTGTTCTTTTTTTATTTGAGTTATTCTATTAAATTTCAAAATTTACCATCACATGTTACTATTATCTAAATATGTCCATTCGACAACGATTTTCACTTTGAAAATATAATACAATACAACTCCTTTCAGCAATAAAATTTTGTAATTCACTATATAGTCCTTTACTTTAATGATAATTGCCATTATTTTAATAGCATGTTTCTTCAGGGTAGACGTTTATGACTCTCTACAGATTCCCTTTTTTTAAGATATGTGAATTGCCATAATTGAAATACTGACTTTCCGTGGCCCTCTCCTCGATTTGAAATTCGGAGTATTCTTTCTCTTAGACATATAACGAATCTGCTTTGCTTTTTAATCCTTACCTGGGGCGAGGTAGAAGGGAGAGGTCCGTGTCTTGACCAAGAGCATTTGTAAGAAATGAACTCAGCAGATTAGCCCGGATTTTGAACTCAGTTAACTGATACACAACCCGATACACATTCCGGATATTCACGCAATTGCCATTATAGTTATCTGAAATCATGTAATAACAGAAGAACAATTGCAACTATTACGGGTGGAATATCTGGAACTAGGTTCTATCAGGAAATGAGGACACAAATTGGAAGGCAAAATATCAGAGAAAAACATCAAAAAATGTGGCGACGATATTGAAGTGATGAAATATTGGCTAATTTATATAAAAAAAAAACCGTGGTATGAAGTAATGTTATGAAAATATTGATGTTGCGTTTGTTGTTGTATGAAAACCCAATCTAAGCATAGTATATAATGAAAGAAAAACATACCCAGGTCTACGGATAACCATACCAGAAGATCATATAATTAACTTAATGAAGAAGGAAAACTAATTACCTAGATCTATGGCAAGAAATTTGGCAACGAAAATAAAAGTAATTATTACTTCTATAATTTGAGAGTCACTGGGTACTCCCCTACATTCCAAGAGTAAAAAAATGAATTTGAAGGAAATCAGAAATGATATAGGACATTTAATGTCTCAAGAGCAAAAAACCATCATTAAAATTCTAAGATGTGTCATTTAACTTCTAATATAATTATCATAAATGCATTTGATATGAATTTATTGAAAAACAACCAAAAGTTGAAAACCGGTAATTAAGTAATTAAATATGTTTATAGAATACTGATTCTTGAATAATTTTCATCCAATGCGCAATAATTTTCAAAATAACTTCCTATATTATTCACAAATATCGAATTTAAATACGATAAAAATTGTAATGTATTGAAAGTTGCTAGACGTAACGCAAAAAAAAAACCCAAGTAACAGCTATTTAACTCTTATACAAGTGAAATCCAGTTTTAACGAAATTACAAAAAGCTTTAATTTACTCCCACTATTTTTTTAGTACAGACTGAAGAAAAATGAGTTCTTGGTAACCAAATTTTTTCTTCGTTCCAGAATCAAAATCATGAAGAAGAGTTTGAAAAATGCTATAAAATGTGGCCACCATGTTTTTGATCTTTAACCATGTACCTGGTTGGTAATGAAAGTATTATATGTTTTTATATACCGTCAAAAGAAAGATAATTAATTACTTACTTTGCGTAATTGTTCCATAAAATAAACACTCATACTTAAATACAGTTACTTCGATAAAGAAGCTGTGTTAAGTGTTGCCTTTTTTTATAGGTTTTAAAAAAGACAAAATGAATGGATTCATACTGAGAATTCTGAATCGCTGTGTTTATTGATAAGGCAGCAGTATAGTAAACTGAACTGGGAACAATTCTGAATGAAAATGGGCCTTTCTTTCGTGAATTTAGAAATATCTATTCACATTCTCTACCACTTTATTGTGTTTCTCGTCGTTTAAATAGCTTCATAATGAATTAATGTTAGAAGCAAATGAAAGATAACAGTAAATAGTACTTTTAACAAGATCCTTGATTTAATTGTCCCAATATATAACTAGTAAAAATATCCGAGTTATTATAAAAGTTACATAAATAGTAAGGGTTATATAAACAAATATTACAGTTTTAATTGGTCGCAGGTCAATTTATCCTAATGAAGTTGATTTTTAATTATATTCAAAAACCCATTCATGAACCGGAATCTGATCCCATAATATTTATACGGAGAAATATCTTCAAGACACTTTTTCCTTGTGCAATATGAATTATATGCCCACAAGGTTACAGTCAGCAGTAGACGTGCAATCTGAAAAGGTTCCTTCATTTTCGGATACATGCTGATTAACTTACGTATTATCTCATTTCGACCTCATTAAGATTCTATCAACATGAAAGTTCAATAACAGATTTATTACAACATTTATGCTGATGTATATATATATATAGAATTTCATGCACATATCAACCAAGTCTGTTAATAAAGCTTTTTAAATGTCATGTCACTTCAGCACGTAGGTGATCATGGCTCTCCACGGCTCTCTTTATTATTAGCTGTAAGTTACTATGACTTCTTGGGAAAGTGTTTCCCAGTGTCTTCTCCATAGTTTTAAATTCTCTCTGACTAGCTCTCATTCAAGACTAGAGACTACTGTTGTATTTAACCCATAGGTGTTTCGTGGGCGGGGGTAAAAAAATCCATCCATTTTCCAAGGGCATAATGCGAAATTGATTGCCATGAATTTGAATTTGACTCGCCAAATTTGAACATTCCGCCACGTTTCCGGTATGTTCCCAGTTTTTTGGGTTTTTTTTTTTTTTTTTTCTGAATTACTAATTTCAGAAATTTTAGTTGTCTCAGCGAGATATTTTAAATCGTTTTTACTAAAGACCAAATATCGTGCGGTTAAACAACAAACGTCTCAATCGGGGAAAAGAGAATCTTTTCGAAATGTAAGGAAAATATTGGGGACGTTGAGGAAATGCAGGCAAATATTGATAGCTTTATTTATTACCTACCTCTAAGCAAAAAAGCAAAAGCTGGAACGATTGATTATAAAACGATACACCTTGAATTTCAGCAATCGATACAGATACTAAATCGATGAATGTGAAAACGGATGAAAGAATACACAGACATATGTGGGGTCTGGACGTGTGTGTGTGTGTGTGTGTGTTGATCGTCTCATGGAGTTAATAAGCCAGTCTCAGCGAAGATGCAGGTAATGTAACGGATGTCGGCACGGAGGGTGGTATTGGCGGGCAGAGTTCAAATTCCGAGCTAGTCTACTGCGTTCATTTTCACCCTGGAAAAGCATAATATCGTCTCTTCTCTCTACAACTATTGGTTAAACGGTGTAGCACTGGGTTCTCTAGTTTTAGGGGTTAACCAATCTAAGAGAAAAAACTCTGAATTCCTAACAGTGGAGAAGGCACGGGAAATCAATCTTCTCCCAAAATGTATAGCAATCTACAGCTAATAAAGAAAAGGAATCTGTGGAGAGCCATGATCAAGTAAAATTCATTGCTTTCTCACGAATATAGTCATCTTATGTGTATATACAGAGTTCTTAGGCGTCTGTTACATAGTTCTCAATAATTATCGGTCACAGCGAGAATGACAGATTTTGTAGTAGCTGTCCAGTAGAAAACTATAAATAACTACGAATGAATTTACACATTTTTGTCAATCGGGACGATGACGCTGTTTAATAAAGGCGAATGGAGGAGGAGGAGAATAGTCCTTCACAAGGCGCTTTTCCGTCAATTAGATGATCGTTCCACGTGAGGGCGTTGCGATTTTTGTGAAATTTTCTCGCATTGGTTTTGTAAGCTCAAAATGTACAATGATAAATTTATATATATATATATATATATATATATATATATATATATATATATATATATATATGAATAAAAAGAGACAAGAGGAAAATGTATACTTAGCAGATGCGTTTCATGTGGAAAAATCAAAAGAAAACAGTTAAATCCATAACTTTGGAGGTGAACAGCACAAACGTCCATCTCATACCATAACAACCTAATCACTATCCAAACAATATTCATTTACAAAAAAAAATCATTGAATATTACTCGCTCACTTTACATTTTACTATACTTTGAATTATGGCACTTTGTGTCTTCCATAGGCTTTGACTGACCTTTCAACCATCTGATGAATATTCATGAACGTTCTCAAATTTATAAGCTTTGATAAACCAATGACATCCTCGCGTATGTATAGAAACAAGTGCAGCATAATAAATCCTACATTGACTTGATAAAGTCTCTCAAAGGACGAAACGCGTCGGCTCAGTATAGTTTTACCTCGTGTCTCTTTTCATTCATTTCGTCTCTTCTACAGATGATCTCTATCGTATAATATATATATATATATATATATATATATATATATATATATATATATATATATATATATATATATATATAGAATTAATGGATTTATTTTTAATCTGCAATTTTTATTCATTCAAATGTTATTATAGTACCCACTGTTTAATAAATAAAAATCGCATATCCATTTCAAATATGAAGTGTCTACTATAATAACGTCTGCCGGTCAATACGACTGATTTCAAAATTTCTGATACAAGTCTGGCACAAATATCACCAGTTATTTCTATCCAGAGCAACTCGCTTGAAGTTAGTATGAAGTTAATATGAATATTTTTTTTATTATAGTTCTACATGTTTTGTTTTATTTTAAAGACACAAACCTAATTAAACCGGCAACTTAGATAGACACAAGTTATCACCGTGGCCAAATTTATACGCAACTTAGAGCCTTTACGCCTAAAGGAACTTGTCTGAAGTAGAATTTACTTTCACTTTTTATTTCTAAATGTTTATATATAAAGCCGCCATAATATCTTAACCCGACAGTGATTGACGCTTAACGTGATAAACAAATCTTAAAGATTTGACAATATTAATTACTATTTCAGTTGTACGCAATTGTCATAATGTTGGAAATAATTTTTTTAATTTTCAATGTTTCTTTAAAACAAAAAAAAATTCAAACAATGACATTTCTTTTCGAAATAGAAAGTTTGATCTTATTATTCTTGCACGCATTTGAATTTAAGCGTTAATTTTCGACTTCGTCCTCACGGCGCAGCTGCACTCAGAATGTATAATCTAATATATTTTTGTAACAAAAATACATTAAATTCAAGATCTCTGTTCGCTTCAACAATATTCTTTTGAAATACATTAATATTTTTACTCTCTTAAACGTCCTTTATATTGGGGACACACCACTAGATGATACATTTATCGGCTTCATTTATACGTTTGAAAATGAAATCTTTCAGAACTATTAACTGAAATAAAATATCTAATTTTCAACAGTCGTCATTTTTAGCTCATAATTCTTGTTTTAGAATATATCACTTTAACCTTGCCATTGTATATTGTTAATAAAAGTGCGAGGCGTAATGCCTCATGTGTAAAAATACTTTGTTTGACTCCGGAATTTGTCAATTACCACCGGCGCGTGGTTATTTTTTCTTCCAGGGTAATATCCTAAAATGGACCCTAAATTCTCATGTAGAAGCAAGAGAATGTCCTCTTCCCTCCAGGGTGGGTGTTTATATATCTGCTTCTTACGCCATTTTCCGACACGTGTAAATGCGCTGCTGGGTCGTTGATCTGAACTTGGTGGCTAGGCCAGCCATCCTATGCACCAAGGCTTTCATTAAGGATATTGTGTTTAATGGCCATCTTGCATTATCTGAATTGAGTTACATACGCTAAAATACTGTTACTGTTACTTATTACCTTTTAAAATTCTTCCATGTTTATTTCTATATTACATAGAAAACTTATACAGAAGAAGCATATGCGTAAATACGCAATTTACAGAAGATCGTATGGAAAGACCGATGCGACTTCTTTTGGCAGCTGGTGGTCAGAGAGGAGAAATCTTTTTGTGTTTTCCAAACACGTGAACAAAGCTCGCTGACTTATAAGAAAATGCATACAATTAAATAACAGATTGTAGAATAAGTATAGAACTATTTTAATATATAATGAGTAATAGGGTTAATGAATTTTCATTTTTCAAGCCATTTTAAATGACAAATTAATCATCCTTCTCTAAATAACAGGAAAATAAAAATTGGTTATATACGACAATGTTCAGCGCAAGCAGTAGACAAAACCTGTCCTCCATGGACGATAAATAATATGATACGTGCGATTAGATAGTTGGTGTATTATTCTTTGATAGTTTTAAAAAACAATGAAATATTAAATGCACATGTTTATGTTCAGCAGCTGCAACGTGTCCATAAACGTTTGGTCGAAAAGCGCCATGTGCTAGCCAAGAGTAATGTCGACGCAAGAGCGCATACAGCAAGAATATCGCAAACTTGACAATATTCGTTTGTCGCTTCAACATCACTCGCTATATTCACTTGACCAACTGATTATTACATTTTTTTTTTTTTTTGTCACTTTAAAACTCTGTGATGTGGGAAAATTTCTCTAGCGTATACCAGATTCAAGTGTTTATCGAAAACTTTTTTTTCAAATCAAAACCTGCAGAATTTTGATAAAAGGTACCTAAGGTAAAGATTCACTAAATAATGGTAGACATGATTGAATAAAACGTAATTATAGCTTATTCATTGAATAAAGTTAATAAACAAAAGGAGAAATCATTTATGAATCAAAAAAATAATTTTGATCTCACCTCAGATGATACTGCGGTAGATTTTGAATTTATTGTCCTTCAAGGAAATCAAGTGCGACGGCGAACTGGACCGAGATTTGATAGCCACAGTAAACATAAACTTTCAATTAATTGCCTAAGGAACAAATATTATTTCGATAATCCAAACAAGAAACTATATCAACTGTAACCCGACATCGCATGTGATAAATATCTATTGAAAATTATTAGATATTTTATATATAAATTTAAATTTATTTAGGAAAAAAGCGATTTATTTTCCTTTTTAAAGAGAAATCGATTTCTAGAGTCGTTAATTTCTCAGTATGCGTGTTGAATTCCATCGTTAAATACCAAAGCCATTAATTTTTGAAGTATGACAATACAAAGTTTTAATACAACATCGACTGAAAATTAAATTAATATTACATACATTATTTATAGTTAAACTAATCTTTTGTTGTTATTATCACAAATTTTCCATCTGTTGTACTTTCCAGTTTTCTTCTTGTGTTTGTCGATCTGCCTAACCCTCCCGACTAAGTGATTAATCTGTTAGATTGTAAATTTAAAAGCATAATAATTACGATTTTCCTCCCTGGGATGTATATTAGTGAATCAAACAGAAGACCAGTGGAAAGAGGACGAGTAATAACTCATTAATAAACATAAAAAAGGGGGAAAATGGGAAAGGAAAAAGTAATAAAAAGTAAGAGACATCCCAAAAGATGGTCAGTGGAATGAAAACAACTTAACCATGCAGATTAAATGAAAAAACGAAATTGCCTGAACAACAAAGATGACGATATTAGTGCGATTGTACATAATGTAAATAATGATGTTAATTTCACTCATTCTTTCTATCTATGCATATATGTGTATGAATGTGTGAGTGCGTGTATGTGTATGTGCGAATGGGTGCATGTTGTGTGTGGCTGTGTTTGTGAGTCTCCAGTTATATATATATATATATCGACATGCAAACCTCTTTCGCTGTATCACAGCTCATCAGTGTGGCTAGACAGCCGGTTGCTTGAAGCTGAAACTCGACCGATTTGGCATCAACCAAAGGCTCTACCTCAGAGCTATCGGCGTACGGCAGAGAAAGGGAATCTTTTAACGTATTATATTCGTGATGCATATAAACGCCAAATCAGCAACCAGAGCGGTCAATTCATAAATGAAGAGCGATGCGTTATATATATATATATATATATATATATATATATATATATATATATATATATGCATTTAGATAACTTATATAGATATATAGAAATTCAGTTTTCTGTTCATTTTATATCGGAAATGAGTGATGTTTTTATGTATGGAAGTATTTATGCATTATTATTTTATTTGTTAGAGGAAAGAAAGGGCCATAAATGTTAATGTAAAGTATAGAATTGTTAATCGTGTATATATATATGTGTATATATATATATATATATATATATATATATATATATATATATATATATATCTGTGAACGTGTAAATACATATATATATATGGGGGTGTGTGTGTGTGTGTGCGTGTGTGTTTGTGTGTGTGTTAATTTAAACATTATAGTTACTGGGTACACGTGTTTGGGTTAGATGTGTCTGCTTTTTCAAACAGTTAAATTAACACCTACTGGCTTAGAGGTCGAAAAAGTGTGCCTCTTGACAGGAACAAAACTGGTATGTCTACTCAGACATTTATACACAAGAGATCTAATGTTTACAGCAATATGAAATTATATTGGATTTTTAAATTGCATATATATACATATATATATATATGTGTGTGTGTACACGTGTGTGCGCGTTTGTGTACCTGTGCGCGTGTGTGCGCGTTTGTGTACCTGTGCGCGTGTGTGTGTACGCATACATGCATATAATTACGTAAAGCTGCTCATTATCTTTCACAGAGTCGTATCCTGTGTAAATATTCAACTAAAAATGAAAATAATAATATAATCAAGATGTTGATTTTACTTTCCACACTACCAAAAACAAAATGTTTAGAAGGAAATTCCTATCAATACTAGAAAGAGCGAAAGTAGTTAGAGGACTTCCTGAATTACCTGTCACTGTTTAAAAAAAAAAATATTAATTTTAACCGACGTTAATGCTAATTGATCAGTCAATTAATCCCGGATATTTCCTGTATGGAAACGACTTATTTGACAATTACTTTTACAGATACATGAACTTTAATTTTTTTCTTTTTTCTTTTATTTTTGTAAAAATTTAAAATTAGTATTTTTTTTCTCTAACAGCGTTAAACCTTAGGGAAAATAATTCTGAAGTTTATTTTAAGTAGTTTGGATCAGTTAACAATAATAACAATGGTTCATCTAAGTACTTAGAACTTGAGAACATTTTCTTTTGAACGGATTTTACAAATATCTTAAGTAAAAATTTATGAAAACTTTCAAGTAATTTTTTAAATAAAACTTCCCTACAACTTTCCCATTGTAAATGGCCAGGTGCAAAAACAAACAAAAGTTTTGTTATTGCTGCTAATCGTGCTTTACAAGTGTATGTGTTAGGAAATAACCCATTTTCTTCTTTAGACTTCTATGCAGAGCGCGATATGCTACTGCGTTATCTTCCTTGTATATCCCTATTTTGTTATACCTTTTTATTTGCACGCACGATCATGCACATGCGCATAAACACAAGTTCCTACGCTCAATCGAAGGCCTATGTAGACGTGATGTAGTTGCCCTGTATAATTGTCTCTTATAAAAAAAAGTAGGTGTGAGTCTACATGCGCGTTCGCCTGTGCGTGGGAGTGGGTGTCCGTTCGAACCCACTTCGTCACTGGGAGAGTGAAAAGATCTGTTGCCAAGGCATTTTGCATGCAGGTGCAAGCAAATAAATAGATAGTCAACATAGCTATAAGCATGACACAAGCGTAGAATTTTTTGGCGGATACCTAATCATGCTGCTACATATATGGCAATCAGTTGTCCCTATAGAAAGTAATATCAGACGTCCGCATGTGAGTGTGCAGAGATAATATACATTTGTATACAGGTATATGAAAAGAACACCCAAATCTTTTATTTTCCGTGTAAAGCCAATATAAATTCAATGTTTGAGACAAAAAAAATAAAACAATTCTCAAAACTAAAAAAAAGTTTTTAAAAAATTATATAGTAAAGAAAGCAATACAAAAAATACATTTAAAGAACTAATTATTAAAACCAATTTATAAAAAAAAGGGAAAAAACACTTACATTTATCCAATTTTTTATGTTTTCTTTTTTTCGTTTCTCATCGCGTTCGTTCTCTTTTTGTCCTAAGTCCAAATTTCATATTTACATACATATATTTATTTTGACATGTGCGTGACTGATGTAACTTTATGTTCGCGTACATAAATATAAGAGTTTTTCTCATATATATTTAATTATATCTATTTTTTCAGTTATAACTTTTTTCATTTGGTTTTGTATTGTTCATTCTTTAAGAAAAATAACCTTTCCAGTGTCCGATATGAATATTTTTTTTATTTTGGCTATAGCGGCTATTATAAGGTTTAATGTTTACATATCTGCTAAGACGTGTTTCAGTCTCTGGTAGCAGTTTTCTTTGTTTATTTTTCAGTGAATATGCATGATATCACATGGTAAGAATGTGTTTTGGCTTATAGCTTTTGAGATTTGTATTTACATCAGTTATGTGTTGGATATAAAATATGTAAATTGATATAGATTTACTTTGCAAAGGTGTCTATCTGCGCGTATCGGTAAGAAGTTAACATAAAGAATTCTGGTGATTTACTGAAGCCTTTTAAAATATCACGTTAACTTTTTTAATAACCGGTATTTCTTAGATGATTTTTAACTCTGTTTTTGTATATTTAAGAATTAGTATATAACTAATTACTATTTATGTTCAAAGTAATGAAGTATTTTAGCAAAATATTGAATTTTGTTGCTTATTCTTTTGTGTTAAACTGACTTAAAAGAAAAAATTCTCTTTCAAAATACTGGCCATTGACTTATGCAGGACAATGTTTATATTGACACTTTTTCTCGTCGCGGAAAATATGGACGATATGCGTGCATAAGAAATTTATCACGGATAGAACAGTTTTTCAGTAAGCCTTGTGTCATAGCCACAACTTTCGCTTATTTTCTGTAGCACACCAGGTAGTGTTGAAACAATGATGGAAAATCATTTTAGACTCAGCAAAATTTTAAAATATCGTTGTATATGCATAGAACATCAAAAGACATATATAAACATGAGTTAGATTCATTAGGGACAACTCGGGGTAGTAAATCTGTACCTAGTGACCTGTACTTGATTCCTAGTTCAAAATAAAACTTAATGATAACATACAAAGATAAAAAGAGGAGCATCTATTTGAATGGATGAAAAAGAAAGCAGACCGACACTGCTTAACCTTATGGTCCTTTGAAACGCAATTTTTGTGTCAATCAAGTTGTGATGTGTTTCTTTGTTTTTATGTGCATCTATGTAGATTTCTTTCTGGATTCGATAAGCTCTTATCTGCGTGCTGAATGTGAAGCTGTGCTGTTTTTCATGCTTTCGCCGTTCTTTTTTTAATTGTTGCAATGTTTTGTCAACGTTTTATTTCTGCCTCTTAAGCTTCTCTTGTAAACAGTCCACGTGATGATATGTGAATATTTATGTGCCGTGTATTTCTACTCCTTTGATCTTTGTTGTTTTCGCCTGTTTTCTAGGAATTACATATGTTTCTGCAGTTGTTATTATCACCGAATGAAGCCACCGCCACCTCCTCCTGAGTCGATTTGTGTACTTAAATCTGCCACTGTTACATTTGTCGTCGGTGTCACCGAATTGGAATTATCGCTGCACTTCGATTCAACCTGGGAGAGTCGTTTAAGAAAATAGTAGCAGTAGTGGTAGCCTTAGTAAAAATAATGGTAGTATGAAGTGATAGTGAAACAGTGGTAGTGGTAGTGAGAGTGATATGTTGAAGGAGGGGGGTTGCTATTGTGTTATTAACACTTGGATGGAATTCGTAGTAGTCGTAGTAACAGAGTTTTATTATTTCATGAGAAGTAGTTGTACTGAGCTTTTTACTTATATTTGCATTGTAATGTTGAGGGATTTCCTTCTCACAAAACCTATTTTAATTAATCCTTCGTTATCGTTTCATTTTTTAAATGGATGTTGTTCATTAACAATAACATGGATGAAATGAAAGACGAAACTTTTTTTCACATTTGTTTAAATATTCATTTTTGTAGAAGTAAGAATTATTTTTATGTTCAAAATATTCTAAATAAAGTTGTTCCCGTTAAGAATAAAAACTTGGAATTTTGATATTTTTCTTTTTTGTGTCAAAACTAGCAAAACTCGAACAAAAAATAAAAATGAGTATAAAAAATCATAAAGGTTTTTATGTAAATTTTATTAAATCAATTTAAAGTAATTTCACATATTTTATTGTATAATTAACTAATTTTATTTTATAGTATAACTTTAACTGTGTATAAATTTGAGTTCTGTTTAATATGTGAATTCTCTCTTACACAACTAAAAGAAATATATTGAGCATATGATCAATTAGGTACAAAA
Organism: Acanthosepion lycidas; assembly: GCA_963932145.1. Taxonomy (NCBI): domain Eukaryota; kingdom Metazoa; phylum Mollusca; class Cephalopoda; order Sepiida; family Sepiidae; genus Acanthosepion; species Acanthosepion lycidas. The sequence goes on along the minus strand of OZ010571.1, from coordinate 79,228,606 downwards.
TGGTTTTTGATTTCAATGGTTTTTGGGAATGTAAACTTGTAAAAATAATCAGAATTATACTCATAAAAACCAGTACTATCCTAAGAGTTTGAAAATCTGTTTATTAATTAATGTCATAATCTTTTCTGATACTAACGGTCATAGATGTAAAAAGAGAATAAAAGCAAGGGTCACTTAAAACTTATACATTTTTCTTATGATCTTTCATGGTAATGAGTGTCTCCAACCTTGCAAAAAAGATAAAAATTTAGACCTCCCTACTAGTAACCCAATGATATAACACTAAAGCTATACTCACAAGTGCTAAAAATAGTAGAGTTGATTAAAAGTGTTTTGCCGTGGAGTGCCAGCAGAGAATCTTTCGCTGAATGGGAATCCTCGTCTTCGTCCGCGACTTCTTCAATAAATCGACTCTTAAAACAAGCACGCACCCAAGTTGTCTACTTTCACTTTAGCAGTTGTAGGCGGTACTCAGTAGCAAAGCTGTTACGAGCGAGATCTCAAACCCTCATTCTAACAACCTAATTTGTGCTGGCTTGTTAACACAAATTAATGTTAGAAAAATATAGGGGGGGGGGGCATTTAATGCCTGCAAAAATATCCATCCAATTCTGTTAAAAGGCTCATCCAACAAAGCCTTGATAACAAATTCGTTACACAGTAGGGGCTACAAATTCTTTAAGGATTTTAATTAAATTAGAATTTGTTGTGGCCAATTAAAAATTTAAAGTTTGCCACGGATTGATATATTTTTTTACTATAAACATCTGTTGTATTTCCAGATGGTGTAAATATATAACTGTGAGATCTGCGGTATTCCCTGTGTATATTTTGATTAACGCTCTCTCTCTCTCTCTCCCTTTCTCTCTCTCCCCCTTTCCCTCTCTCTCTCTCTCTCTCTCAATTGAGGTGGTGTAATGGTTAGCAAGTTTGTATCGCTAGAACATTTACGATTGAGTAGTGAGTTCAATCCTCATTGGGTGCCCCCTACTTTCGGCATTGTGCCACATCCAAGCTATATCGCGATCAATTTGTTTATCTCTCTACCACGCTGTCTATCTATTTCTCCCTCTCTTCCGCTCTCTCCAGTGTATGCAAAGAAAATATTTCCTATTCTGTTTCTAAAAAAGAGGCCCCTGGGAATTATCATATATATATATACAGCTCTATATGGCAGAAAAAGAGGCCCCTGGGATTTATCATATATATATATATATATATATATATATATATATATATATATATATATATATATATATATATATATATATATATACAGCTCTATATGGCAAAATTAATATATATATATATATATATATATATGTATGTGTGTGTGTGTGTATGAGTATATATATATATATATATATATATATATATATATATATATATATATATATATATATATATATATATATATATATATATATATATATGCTTATGTATGTTTCTTGTAAATGAAAACAAAACAATTTCGACCACTGGATACGCTTGTCAATCCTTTTTAAAATGTTTATTTGTTTCTATGTTATGTCTACAAAACATTTAGCTCCAATACAGGCCGATAAAGTGTCATCAACCTCTAAGATTAATTCTAGGCTTTCACAGCGTTTATGTTTTCGTTAAGATTTTAACGCCTATAAAATAATTCTCAAGTACGTGAGCAAGTAAGTCAACGTTGCCATACTAACAACAAGCAACATATTACGTTTATGCGAGCATTTTCATATAGGCAGAGTTCAAACGCTAATATTGTTCTGTCGGTAGGAAATGTGAACTACATTTTGGATGCGCATTTGCACACACTTACGTGTGTCGAGTACGAAGATCAACGTTATACTTATAAACTATTAAAATTTCATTCTTTTGTCGGGATTAATTTAATGTAGTTTGGTATTAAAGATGACTTCACCCAAATCCTGTGAGTATACTAGGATCCAAATTATATTGATTATTGCCAAATAAACTGAACCTCTGAGCATTACACAGTAACAATAATAATAATAAACAATAGACATGGCTCTTGTGGCTTCTGATCTTAACTAATTGGAAGTGTTAACATGTTCATGTTTTTAACTTGGTGAATTAAGATGGGCTACTACATGTAACTGAGTACTACATATTTCCATGTCAGTTGCCTGACCTGAACCAGTGGGACATAACTCGTACGAGGGTTGGGCACATCGGCGTGGTGTAATGGCTTCTCTCGCTAGACCAATTACGACTGAATAGTGAGTTCGGTCCTCACTAGGTGGCCATAGTTTGAGCTTGTTCCACATCTAATCTACGCTTAGAAAATCATCACACCCCCTAGGCTGCTGGGGCACTGTGTCTCTCTCTTCATGAGCGCTTATGTTGAAGCAGTGTCGAGAGTTTTTTTTTTTTTTTTCAAGTTTGAAGGATGTTATTTGGAGACTTCTGAACAGTCCTGAAAGAATATATAACTGTTCCGATTTGAAATGTTATACGCCGCTTTTATCAAAACTTGTCGTCATAAAGCGCACATTTGGCTGCTAATAATACTAATAATATTGTGACATATATATATATATATATATATCAATTCTATATTAATCAAAGGCATCAAGTAGGTAATGAACGAAGATACTAGTAAACATGACTGGAGTGGGTGAAGCATGCAACTGTGCAAAAAACTGAAATTTAACAATGCTAACTAATTATATATATATATATATGTATATGTGTGTGTGTGTGTGTGTAAAGTAGAAGTTTTTGGAGAATAAAATGCATAATCGTCTTTAGAACATTGAAATTCAAACGATCCTCTTACACAGACCAGAAAAATTAAATCTAGTTCTCCTAAAGAATGAAAGCCAAAAAAATCAGATAATCCCAGCATTCCGCAAAGTAAAACTGAAAGAAAGAAAAAAAACCTGTGTAAATATTTAGACCGTTCTAGAGAACTGGGGGGAAAAAACTGTACAACACCATCATGACATTCGTCCCCAAACGTTACTAGCGGACTTTCCCGAAGACACTTCAAAAGAGATCAAGTGACTGGATGTCGCGGGAAAAAAAATGGAAATCAATAAAACAACTACACCCAGCTTGAATATGGAAGAGGCTTCCTGATACTTATTCTCCAATTCAATCTCCCTCACAGTTAATACTGGTAATAAAATTGGACTATTACTAATAATGACAACAGTACTTTCTAGACTATTTTTAATCAGTTGTTTGTTTTTTTTTACTGGCGACCTCATTCATCATGGATTGAACACCAAACCCTTTTACCGCTACTCAGCTTTATCTCCTGACTAAATATGTCCAAGCATCATTAATTTGTGGGTAAAATATGAGTTTCCTATTCCTTATATGGTTTCTTTCTTTCTTTCTCTCTCTCTCTCTCTCTCTCTCTCTCTCTCTCTCTCTCTCTCTCTCTCTCTCTATCTATCTATCTATCTATCTATCTCTGTATATATATATATATATATATATATATATATATATATATATATATATATATGACGTATTCTCTCCAAATGGGAAAATCCTGTACGACTGATTGCCTTACAGATATTGTACATGATGTATTCGGGGTGTATGGGTGATTTCTTTTTTTTACTTTGGTTAAGAATTATAAGATTTCCTTTCTTAAATTAAAAACTTAATAGCTAAACTCGCCAATATCTATTCATTATTCTGACTCTTGCACATTCCTCACAAGTGTTAAGAAAAGCAATTGATATTACTGAATACTGCAGACACTATATATTTAAAATGAATTGATGAAGACCGTATAATAATACAGGATATTATTGCTTAAAATTGACATGCTAATCATCAGCTTCTTCCCATTTCTAGTGGGAATGTTAGAACATTAATCGAATTCTTAATAAGTATACTTACAATATAAAGAATAAGCATAATATACAATAGACAAATTCCTTCGTAAACTTGCTGACATCGTTATTGCTAGTTCAATCCCTGGGTCGACCATTATATAAATTTAAAAATGATTATTAATGATAATATGGCATTGAAGCTTTTATTCATGTATCTAATTCATATAAAACATGCAATAGTGTTTCAAATAATTGAAGATAGTTACAGTTTAAAAAAAGTAATAGCTTTTATTTTATTTGTGTCGCTATATGTGTAACGTGTTTAGTTATAGTATAAAAAGAGAAATGAAAACAGTATTTTTATTAAAAATTCCATAATTTTCCTAAGTATGTGGGAAATAGTTTTATATTTTAAGTATTTTCAAGCCAGCAAAAAAGACAGTTTGATTAAAGAGAAAGAAATAACGGGCAAGAAAAGTGTGCCTACTGTAGCACGATTAGTTAACAAGTTTTCTCGGAGACCATTCATTCGTATCGTTATTTCGATTCTCAGTGGATGTTCTTGGTTGTACTAAGTTTATTTTTTTTGCAAATATGAAATGATGGAAAAAGAGCGAGAAATAAAATATAGTTTATCTGGAAAAATAGCTTTTTAAGGTCAAGAATGATTATCATATTAAATACTATAGGAAAAACAAGAAAGGTAAAACAAATAAATGAAAAATGTGCAAAAATAGATTAAATATTTAAAAAAATCAGTCTTGAATATACATTCGACAAAAGTTGAGCGGGCTAAGATCACGATATGCACATATGTATTCATGTTTGAAAGGATTCATGTAGGTGCATATATGAATGCGCGCGCTTAATCTACAGTCTCCTACCTGTACAGCAGCGAAAGCTCACAACTCACGCAGACTACTAGAATGCTAGCATCATTATCGGCATTCCCACTGATCAGAGAAAGAGAGTGAGAGTGAGAGAGAGAGAGAGAGAAAGATAGAGAGAGAGAGAGGGTGGGGAGAGGAGATTCTCGAAACCAAGCAACAGAGTGACGGTGGAAGTACCGTGTATAATGAACGAAGCAGCTGAGAATCTTCCCGCATCTGAAAAAGAGAACGAAAACGGACGAAAATATTGGCTGGGATCTCCCCAAGATTAAGCTTTTGTCTGCAGATACTTATGCACACGCATGCGCTTGATTGTGTGTTGTTGCTTCTATATGTAGACGTGTTCGTGTTTCTGTTCACACGATACTTGTTGATTGTAGGCGTATACGTCTGTTTATTTGTTGTGCGCTATTTATATGTGGATGTATGTATATGCTTGCTTTTTACTTAGCGATGTAATCATTGTGTCGTCCTGCTGCTGTCAGTAGAAGCTCAATTTGTACAAGTCTCCATGAATATTGTTCTTGTGCGTGTGTGTGAGTGTGCGCGCGTGTATGCGTGCCATTAGTTACAACTGCGTAACTATGCTTTGGTTCGACATTTGCCTCTGGGAATAAATACTAATATCTACTTTTTATCGATCTAAAGATCACGTTTTTATGTTAATCTGTACGATATGCAGATAACATAGCGATGGTAGTAGACATAGAAAGGTAACTACAAGAATCCCTACAAAAGATAGTGAAGGTAAACGAGAAGAAATGACTAAAAATGAATTGAAAACATACAAATTACAAATTGGAGATATCAAAATCAAACAAGTACAATAATTTATATATATGGGAAGTGTTTAAACAGAGGACGGAAAGTGCCACACTGAAATTCAAAGGTACATTGGGATAGCAAATGATGTCTTCCAAAAGCAAGGTATTAAGGAACAGAAAATATCGTTAGAAACTAAGAGGGTACTGAACTGTTATGTAATATCAGTTCACCTATATGGCAGTGAATGTTGGACAATCTCCTCACAGATTAAGAAGAGACATGAAGCAAAATAAATGTGGTTCTACAGAAGGATGATGAGAATACCATTTAACCGAACAACAAAATTCTAGAAACAATGAAAAGAAAAGTTAGCAGTTGAAATTTCTTGGGCACATAATGAGGAAATATGTCTTAGCAAATCTTATACACACGGGAGAGATAGAGGGCAGCAGAAAAACAACGCATAACCTACATGGTGAGCTTGAGTGAGTGGATGATAGAGCCGGATTAGGGATAAATTGCAAAAGATAAAATTTATTAAGAACTACAAAGGAAAGGAAATTGTGGAGAGACATGATCATCAATTTCATGAAAGAACAAGAAACATAGAAGAAGAAGAAGAAGAAGAAGAACAACAACAACAACAACAACAACAACAAAAACAACAACAACAACAACAACAGCAACAACAACAAAGGAGATGCTAAGAAGGAGTAAGTAGAGAGATGCTGTTTGTTGAAAGAGGTGGTGGGTTGATTGATGTGTCCGTTCCACTAATCGATGCCGTCTGCTTCGTTAATTATGACACTGCTGATGATATCCTTCGCCAAAAGATTTTCAAACTACCAGTCTTCGGAGCATACAGTTAAATTATAAATGACTAGCTTAAAAGACGCACTCCGTGCGTACATTTAAGCTAGCAACTACGGAAGGCTAACTGGACTTAAACTAAAGGGACCTCCAGCTTAGAAAACAGTAATGATAAAGAAGAAGAAGAAGAAGAAGAAGAAGAAGAAGAAGAAGAAGAAGAAGAAGAAGAAGAAGAAGAAGAAGATGAAGAAGAATGCCTTTATGTGTAATAATAAGCATTTAAACGAAACTAGGTTTATAAAAGGAGAACGTATCTATGCTACTTTACGTGTAGATAACTTGATACGCATGCGTACGTAAAGCGTATCCATTTATAGTCGTATCGGTCATTCTCAAAATATAGTAAATAAACATTCAATTATTTCTAGTAAAATTAAAAACCGCAATTTATTCGCATTTGTACCATTAATTTTTCGTATATCAAAAAGTGGATGTAAGTGGATTTTGTGATTTCATCTTGTCATAGTGAATAGCCTTATTATCTTTAACATTCGTAGAAATGGGCATGTGACCGCTATAAAGGAAGTTCTTACATCTCGTAAATGTCATTATGCACAGTTTACAGGGGAAAAGAAGTAGAAGTATGTTGTCTTAGAGAAGCTGATATGTAGTTTCTGTTGCCGTTGAGTCTTTTGATCTATATACAGCTTCACTTATCTCTTAGGTAGTGAGGGAATCACCTGGCGTAGATTTCTGTAAAGGGGCTGGCATTTCTTCAATAACTGACATCCCGATGTAAACTTTTGTAATCATCCGTTTTCAGAAATCTAATTTACTAGATTTTACCCAAACTAAAAATGACTGGTTGAAAATTCTTTTTTATATATACCTCATGTTCTGTTTTCTACTACGTCCGCAAATTTTTAATCTTATTTTACATTTTATTTCTAGCATCCTAGAGCTCGCAGTTCAGTATTGCCCAGTTAATACCCAACCCGTTTTCACTGAATCCAATTCGGCACAGCCCAACCAAAGTAGTGAACTCACCAAATTCTCGAACCAATGCTTCAAACCTCGAGACTGTTGTTCCGAATAAGAAATCCCTATACATTTTCAGCGGAACGAAAACAATCTATCCCCGTAGATTAAATAAAGGATTCAGTTCGGAATTCCTTGAAGATTACTCGGATTAGTAATCACCTGATGAAGGCCGCAGGAGAAAGCGTCCGAAATGTTGTGGTAATAAGTTGATCTCAATAGTCATATTTAAATGATAACTCGGCATCCCAAAATTTCAGGCAGAAATGAGATTAGGTTACAAAAAATTGTGCCCGAGTGGAGAGCATACGTAAGTAAATCGAGTATGAATCAAACTTCCAATAACTGCTTTATGTTCTGGGACAATAATTACAACAATGCAAATCACAAAATATGAACTATGCATTCTCCCCTCTTATAATGACACTAGGCCCTTCTCATCTTTTGTCCATCTTAGAAGTTCTTACTTAATAGATATATCTAATTTGCATATTCAAATTCTAAATTAGACTTTAAAAATAATCGCATTTTTTTATACATTACTCATCTAGTCTTTTATTATCTTTGTAAATAACCGATTGTTTCTGATAGCCCAAATAATTACTTAATTATTCAAATAATTTCTGTTTTATGGTAACGACCATAGCATTTAGATCTCATGGTGAGAGTAAATGGAAGTCAGTAATGCGTAAAATGGAATCGACAATATTAACATTTTAATACTATATTTTACAAATCCAACAAATATAAATTTTTATGTCTAAAATTTACATTTTTTTTTTGTTGTTTAATGAATTTATTAAGTTTAAAGATGAAAGCAAATATTACTGAAATCAATCATTTCAGGCTTGCATATTTAATATTATGGTACCATTTCACGAAAGCAGACGTTATACGCACGAGCTCCTTATTGTTTTCTCTATCTTCTCTTTATTTGTAGAAACGTATATATTCTTTTTCAAGACATCCCCGTATGAGGCTTGCTGGTAGTTAACAAAAGATTACTGTCTGCTGCTACTATACCAATAATTTTGCGATGGGAGGTGCAAATGGGACAGGCAATCTAATACAGGGCATAGCAATGTGCTTATTACGGAATAAAGGAACCAGCAGAATAGCAATGTGATATTCCATACATTTAAATTTTCACCATATGAAATATTATTATTATTATTATTATTATTATTATTATTATTATTAATCTTATTTCCTTAGATTTCTGTTGTATACACATTTTCAACCAAAGACCGCATGCCAGAAATGTCTTCATGACATTTTCCCCTGATTTGTTTTTTTTTGCAAAAAATATCAGACACATTTTACATAGATTAAGCTCTTCATAATGTGTGAGATGTACTTGTGAGTACATTTTTTTGTATTTCTTTAAGACGTGGGCTACCAGGAATCCCTCCAATAAGTCTATCGGAACATTTTTCAATTAATTCGAGGGCTCCAACTGCAACTGGAATTATTGATGTCTTCATGTGACACATTTTTTAGATTTCAACTTCAAGATCCTTGTATTTTGATAGTTTTTTTTAAAAGATTCAGATTCACAACAATCTGCAGGGACTGCCATGTCAATAAGAAAGCACATTCTGTTCTTGTGGTCTTTGATCACGATTTCTGGTCCTATCTGTAATTGAGTGTAGGTGATGTTCATAACAGTTCCATAACAGTTTCTTGCAGTTTCTTTCACGTAAAGGTTGAGTATTTTCCAGCGCAGATATTGGCCGCCTAAATCATACAAAGTTTTATATTCAGTCGGTGCTAACACTGCAACATGATTGTTAATGGTGGTTAATTGTTCCTGGATATTTATCACATAATCTGAATTTCAGATTAACTCAATTTTTCAGTATGTGTTCTTGGTAATTTCTAGTTAGGAAGCATTGATTCTGTGAATCAGTAATAAAAACTTTGGTTTCAGTTTTTAACCCAAGCTACGAAACCATGGTACGGTGTTTGTTTACATTAGTTTGTTTCGTACGGGCAGATTATTTACCAAGATGAGGCTTACCTTGCCAACATTTGCATATGGTACATAGCATTTGCTTTCTTTTTTAGGTTCTTTGCTGTTGGTGTATTATGGTTTATTTGCACTTCTTCACGCACTTCACTAAAGTTTCTTTTTTTCATGTTCTTTGACACGGTCTCCTGTAGTTTCAGTGTATCTATGAAGACCGATTGTTGTGGTTTTGTGAGACAGTTCTGGTTGAACTAATCCTCTGTCTACCTCGGATCTAGGCACATACAGACGATCAACATCATCCTTAGTATGACGCATGCTATGGCAAATGAGAAATTTTTCGTTTTGACAACCGTTCTCTTAATGTCAGCTATTGTCCAATTAAGGATGTTGTGACTGTATTGTACTACAGGGGCAGCCAAAGTGTTTATGGCTTATATTCTGTTTTGCAAATTCAACTCGTTATTTAACACTTGACGCACACACCTGTAGTAATCTTTTCTTACTTTTTTTACATTTGAGTATGCTATATTCAACCTCCTTCGCTGACTCCAATGTTCCAGTTCCCTACACTTTATGCCAAAATCTAGATCTGTTGAATGTGGTTTTATGTTTCTCCATTTCTTGAATATTACTTTTGCACATTTGTCTAATCCAAAATCCATACCAATATCATCACTGAAGCATTTTACAGTCTTGAGGAGAATACCCCTTCATCTTATTGTCTTCTTTGGCAAATAATTTGATTTCATTCATGTAGAATAGGTAATTATATACTGTCTTTTCTATTTTGTATCCATAGTTATTATTGTTTAGTTTATGTAAAAGAGGGGGTTAAGAATAGACAGAACAGAATGGGCAACAGGGAGTATTCTGGAACGAATCCTCTTCATAATTAGAAATGACCGAACACTTTGAGTATGCTATATTCAACCTCCTTCGCTGACTCCAATGTTCCAGTTCCCTACACTTTATGCCAAAATCTAGATCTGTTGAATGTGGTTTTATGTTTCTCCCTTTCTTGAATATTACTTTTGCACATTTGTCTAATCCAAAATCCATACCAATATCATCACTGAAGCATTTTACAGTCTTGAGGAGAATACCCCTTCATCTTATTGTCTTCTTTGGCAAATAATTTGATTTCATTCATGTAGAATAGGTAATTATATACTGTCTTTTCTATTTTGTATCCATAGTTATTATTGTTTAGTTTATGTAAAAGAGGGGGTTAAGAATAGACAGAACAGAATGGGCAACAGGGAGTATTCTGGAACGAATCCTCTTCATAATTAGAAATGACCGAACACTTGTGATTTACGTATAATGTGTTTTTTTACTGTTTCATGCTATATTTAAAGAAATTTACTATCACTGATGAGACTTTACGAATTTCCAAAATTTTATTATTATTATTTCCTTCGATTTCTGTTGTATACTCATTTCCTCCCAGGACCCAACAAGAGATCTAATCTCAGAAAGGACATTAAAACATTTTCCTCTAAACATTTGTGTAAAAAAATGAAAATAAAAACTTAAGATCATACGGTTTTTACATAGATAAGAGGTTCATATGTTGTGGGCCGTACTTGGAATAATTATTATTGTATTTCTTAAACGTATGGACTACCAGGGATAACTTTTTTTCAATCAAACCCAGGGCCACAAAACACAACTAGAATTCATGTTCTACATTTTTAGATTACCACTTCAAGGCTATTATTATTATTATTATTATTATTATTATTATTATTATTATTATTATTATTGGTGTTATTGTTGTTGTTGTTTTTTGTTACTGATGCTGTGTTTTTTCTTTGTTCATCGAATTAAGTATAAACACAGTATTCTGTATATTGGATGGTCTTGGGACACATAATTCACTTCTTCCATGGCTTCGCTGACTCGATGAAGAAACCTTGCAATTACGTCCAATCAGTAGGTGGAGCTTTCTGTAAGACTTCCCCATTCTGTTTCATGGGATCGAAATCAAAGATGTCAAAATTTGATGATTTTAATATTACGTAGGTGTGTTCATATCAACGAGAAAACTAAGAGAAAATTACCTCAATACAGACAAAAAATGGATTCACTAAATAGAGGAAAATAGAAAGGGGTGTCTTATCACCGAACTTATTCAACCTTTACAGTTAAGCAATCCTGAGAGAACTAGAAAACCTACCAGGATTTATTAATGGCGGGAACAAGATGTGCAGATGACAGTGTTGACAACAGACAGAAAAAGGAAACTACAGGAACTCCAAGAGAATTTAGTAAAGGAAAGTGAGCAGACAGTACTAAATATCAATTGTATGAAGCTAGAATGTATATTTGTCAGTATGAGGAACAATCCAAGATACAAATTATCAATTGAAGATACCAAAATCAAGCAAGAACGACAATTTAAATATCTGGGAAGTGTTCTAACAGAGGACGGACAATGTAACACCGAAATACGTAAGCACCCTGAAGTAGCGAAAAATACATTCCAAAATTAATTAAAGTATTAAGAAATGTAAAAAACAATCGTTCGAAACAAACAAAAAGTTTCATGTAATGTATGTCTTCCTATATGACAATGAATGCTGAACAATCTCCTCACAGATGAAGAAGAGACTTGAGGCAGCAATATCGAAGTTCTACCGAAGTATACTGAGAATAACGAGGAAGTTTTAATAAATATTATAATAAATAGGACACTTATACCTAAAATCAAAAAGAGACGGTTGAAATTTCTAGGATACATAATGAAGAAGTAGGGCTTGGAAAATTCACATTCACATAATATATTCACAGGCAAGAGGGACAGGGAGAAACAGAGAGTAATATTCCTAACGGTCTTGTATAAATGAATGGTAGGAACTGGGAAGAATGGTGAAAAATTATTCTTACTAAGAACTAGAAAGTATAGGAAGCAGTGGAGAGCCATAGCCACCCACGCCCTAAATGGAAACGATACATAGAGGAAGAAGTTTTTGATGAAGTGTATTGTAACTTTGACAATGTGCTTATGGTTTGTCAAATCGACCTTAACTTGATAAATGACCAATGTCATTTAGATGGTTTACGTCTATTTTTGTATCCAAAGCCAGTGATTTGAAACTTCTTAGCGAGGACCACATATCCTCCGACCTCATGGATCGGCGCTATAGAATCACAAAAAGATGTATCAAATAAGAGAACCTGTATCGCTTGATGTGGTAGGATCCACCTAATTTGCATAGTGGAGTACCGACCATATAAATATGGTTGGTACCGGGAAGAGAGGGAAGGAATCAAGAGATTCTGAGACCGAGAGACAGACTCTCGGCGACTGTCGAACTCTCTGCATTAGCAGAGGGGAACCCGGACGAGGCTTTGCCGAAGGGCAAGGTTTCGTCCCGGGAGGTTGACAGGGCCTGATCCCGTCAAGGCGGGTTCAGAAAGGCCATATTTTTGGCCGAGCCTACGGGCTCGGGGATACCCACATTAAAACGGCCTTGTGCCACATTCGATCCTCGTGGGTGGATTGATAAATACAGGAATCAAGAGATTCTGAGACCGAGAGACGGACTCTCGGCGACTGTCGAACTCTCTGCATTAGCAGAGGGGAACCAGGACGAGGCTTTGCCGAAGGGCAAGGTTTCGTCCGGGGAGGTTGACAGGGCCTGATTCCGTCAACGCGGGTTCAGAAAGGCCATATTTTTGGCCGAGCCTACGGGCTCGGGGATACCCACATTAAAACGGCCTTGTGCCACATTCGATCCTCGTGGATGGATTGATAAATACAGGAATCAAGAGATTCAACCAGAGACTCTGACCGACTGCGACTCAGTCAACACATTCTCCAGGAACGGTCTTTCCAGGAATATACAAAAGACTATATGTAAATATTGTGTACACTTTCTTGTTTCAATACATTTTGTTCTAAGTATTAGTTTGGTGCAAAAATAATGACGTAATAATGTCGTTTTTTGACGTTAAAAATATGTCAAAAAACGACATTATTACGTCATTATTTTTGCACCAACCTAATACATTTTGTGTTGCATTATTATTCCATGCATTAGTCAAGTTTCAACAATGGCGACGAGGTAGAAAGAACCATACAAAAAAAAAAAAGAATTAATAATTGATAGCTTTCAACAATTGGGACAAGTCATTGAAGAACCCAGGCTGAAGGAAAAAATTATTAATTAAAAGTCCAACATCTAACGGAACGGCGAAGGATTCTGAATTTCTGGATATTTAGAACTCGTTAAAGGATGACTAAGCATAAAGGAACTTTCACGCAGAAAAATTTGAAAGGTGTCGTAAACGAATAACGGTGATTTTAAATTGAAAAAGTTATCTACAACGAGACACCCGTTAAAAAAAAACTGGCCGACTACAAAAACATGCATGGAATTAAAAGGCGCACAAATACACCGTGTCGATTTTGAAAGGTAACGAACTTTAAAAATTTTTTTTTTTTTTTGCTCAACAATATTTTATAGTGAGGAATTTACCTCTGATAATAAAAATCAGAGGTTTGTCATTGAAATACGCGAACAGAAGTAATAAAAAAAAATACCAAAGTTGATTATCACGGGCTTGAATGTAAAAGCAAGACATAAAATAAAAAAGTCGTAAGTTGTTTCGATTTTTCTGGTCAGCTTATATTATATCTATAGATACACAAATTAAAGGTATATTCTTTGTTGCATGAACACTATCAGCTAAAGATGGATGAATTATCCAAAGTCATATCTGCATTATTCAAATCCCAGCAGTTGAGTCAGCAACGTCAAAATGAACAGTTTGCCTTATTAATAAGGGAACAACAGATAGCACAGCAAAAATATCAAGAAAAGCAAGAGGAAAGACTGGGAAAACAGGAAGAAATGCAGATCAAGGTTTTAGAAATTCAAAAGTTAACACTGGAGAAATTAAACAACAATCAGGCAAATGAGGGAAAGTCTTTATATTCTAATAACACCATATTTAATTCGCTGGAAACTTTCAACTATGTGCCAAAAAAGAAAAAACGTTTGAAGCGTACTTTAAACGATATGAATATATTTTCTACACAGACTGTGAAAACTGGTCGAATTCAAGAAAAGTCAGACTATTACTAAGAAAGCTAGGTACAGCAGAACATAGCAAATTTATAGATTTTATTCTACCGAGAAGAACGGATGAATTGGAATTCTCGGAAACAGTGAAATTGCTAAAGGAGCTGTTTGGAGCAAATATGTCGCTTTGGCATAAGCGATGGTTATGCATGAATGTCGCTAAATCCGACGATCAGGATTACTTAACATATGCATCTATAGTGAATAGACTTTGTGACAATTTCAGATTGGCAGAGATTACGGTGGAAGAATTTAAGTGTTAAATTTTTGCTCAAGGACTGGTATCCAGTAAGAGGGCCGAAATAAGACGTAGAGTTTTGTCTAAACTCGAATCTGAACAAAACCTTACCCTGAAAAAGTTAGCAGAGGAGTGTCAGCGGGCCGTAAGTTTAAAGAAAGAGTCTCAAAAAAATCGAAGAAGCTGGCATTGCTTATATTAAAAAAATAAAAAAAAAAACAGTCAAATTACCCATCAGAAAAAAATTGGAGTAAAAATTCGGCGTATTGTAAAAATAGACAAGAAAAATTAAATAAGAAGAACGAGGAGGAAAAAAAGGTTCCACCATATAGTTGCAGACGTTGCAACGAAAGACACTGGGAGGTAAATTGCCCATATAGAAATAAGAAATGTTTCGTGTGCCAAAAGAAGGGACACAAAGGATCGTGTTGTAAAACGAAAAAATTCAATAGCCGAATTAGACAAACAAATTCGAATATCAAATCAGATAGAGATTTGAGGAAATATGTGACGACTGAAATATTTAAAAAGAATATCAAATTTCAACTCGATTCGGGTTCAGTTTTAACAATAATGAACTATAAAACATGGAAAATTTTAAAAAGGCCTACAATAATGAAGTCAACGAAACGCACTCGAACGGTAACTGGAAAGGAAATTAACTTCGAAGGCGAGGTTGTACTTCCCATGAAATTGAACGGGATCGCTAAAAAAATAAAGGTTTTCATTCTGCAAAATGGAGAAAACTTGATGGGTACAGATTTTATTAAAACATTCGAATTGTGGGATAAACCGTTAAACTCATTCTGCAGAAAAGTAGGAAGTAATACGCAAACAAGACAGGACATTAAAGATGAATTAAATAAAAAGTTTCCGGGAACCTTCACACCTGGTCTTGGAAGATGTAACAAGTTTGAAGCTAAATTTGAATTAAAGGAAAATACTATGCCAATTTTTAAAAAGAAACGTAACGTGCCTTTCGCAAGTGTAGAGAAAATTAACGAAGAACTTGATAGGTTGGAAAAAATGGGAATTATTTCGAAAGTAGAATCTAATTCATGGGCTGCGCCGATTGTGTGATAAAAAAGAAATCAAACCAAATCAGAGTCCGTGTTGATTTTTCGACAGGGTTGAACTCTGTAATCAAGGACTACCATTACCCGTTACCGAGTCCGGAGGAGATTTTTAACAAGCTAAATGGTGGAGTTATATTTTCAAAAATCTACTTATCAGATGCCTATCTCCAAATTCCCGTCGAAGAGGAATGTTCGAAGTTACTAGGGATAAACACGCATAGAGGGTTATTCAAGTACAACAGGCTTCCTTTTGGTATTAAAGTGGCACCAGCCATTTTTCAACAAGCTATGGACGTCATGTTGAATGATTTAGATTTTGCGTGCGCCTACTTAGACGACATCATAGTAAGGAGCGCAACCGTCGACGAACATCGAGAGCATCTCAATCAAGTATTTAAAAAGATTCAGGACTTTGGATTTAAAGTCAAAGAGTAAAAGTGCGAATTTGGTTTGGAGGAAATTAAGTATTTAGGTCACATAATCAACAAAAATGGCAGATTTCCAGATCCGGAAAGGTCCATTGCGATTAGAGACATGCCGACGCCCACTAATGTGGCGATGCTACAGAGTTTTCTGGGGCTCGCAAATTATTATCAAGCGTTCATTAAAGGAATGTACAATCTAAGAGCTCCGTTGAATGAACTACTAAAAAAAGACATGGCATGGGAATGGACGGTAGAATGTCAGAAAGCCTTTGATGAAATAAAGAAAATGCTTATATCCGACCTCTTTTTAACCCATTACAATCCAAAACTTGATATTGTAGTGGCAAGTGACGCCAGTTCATACGGGATAGGAGCGTGTATTCAACACGTAATGCCATATGGTTCTAGAAAACCAATTGCACATGCTTCGAGAACTTTACACCCAGGAGAAAGAAGTTACTCACAGATCGAAAAATCATTTTTTCTGAGTATCATTTTTGCCATAACAAAATTTCACAGATACATTCACGGCAGACATTTTATGCTTGAAACGGATCATAAACCTCTGATCACTATTTTCGGTTCAAAGAAAGGGTTACCCGTTTATACGGCAAATCGTCTGTTGAGATGGGGAACCATTCTTCTCAATTATGATTTTCACATAAAGCACCTATCATCCAAAAATATAATTCATGCGGATAGTTTATCAAGATTCGTACCGAGTCAAGAAGATTGATTCGAAGAATCAATTATTGAAAATATCAGAGCAGATTATGAGGTGAAAACCATGGTAAACAACATTTTAAGAGAGCTACCGGTTACATTTTGGAAATCAAAAAAGAAGCTGAAAGCGATGATTTCATTTTAGAAATAAAAAGCAAAATGGTAGCAAATGACCAAAAAGTGCAGGAGATTTATTCAATTTGTGACGGATTTTTATTATATGGTGAGAGACTAGTAGTACCAAAAAAGTTGCAGAAAAGAATACTACGGGACTTTCATATGGGTCACCCGGGGGTTAATAGAACAAAAAGCTTAATGCGAAGCTTTGTATATTGGAAAGGAATGGATGTGGATATCGCAAACATGGTTCATCGATATAAAGGGTGTGCGTTAGCAGCTAAGGTACCACCTATAGTACACAAACCATGGCCCAAGACGGATCATCCGTGGACAAGGTTACACATTGATTTCGCTGGTCCAGTAGAAGATTATTACTACTTAATAGTGGTAGATAGTTTTACAAAATGGCCGGAAGTACTACGCTGCAAAAAGCCTACGTCCAATACCACAACAACTTTCTTGCATGAACTATTTGCACGATTCGGTGTGCCAGAGTGTATTGTGAGTGACAATGGTACACAATTCACTTCTGAAGAATTTAAGGATTTTTGTGAGTTATATCAAATTAACCACATAACGACGCCGTCGTATCATCCGAGGTCCAATGGACTCGCAGAAGTATTTGTCGATACTTTAAAGCGCGCGCTGAAGAAAGCCTCATGAGTTCCAATGGAAAAGGCGCTTCAGCAAATCCTACAGGTATACAGAATCACGCCAAACCAGAGAACACACTCAAACATGGCACCAGCTGAACTAATGTTCGCTAGGAAAGTTAGGTCAGTGTTTGACAAGCTTTTGCCAGGAAAAAATAGAGTAAAGAATACTATGTATACAGCGAGAAAAAGATACACCTCCGGAGAGAAGGTGTTTTTCAAGTGCTACAAAAACAACGTTGAGTTCTGGGAGCGAGTCATAGTGGACAAGAGAATCGGTGACCTGATTTACATAATTAAAGGGCCGAAGAATACTCATAAAAGGCACCAGAACCAACTTAAAAAATGTTACGTTCTAGAGCATGAAGAGAGTATACCGGATGAAGAGGAAGATCCCATTGATGTAATGTATATATTTCAAGTAGAACCTCCGCAGAATACTCCTGAACCGAGAAGATCCGGTAGGAAACGAAAGTTCACGGACTCATTGGACGTGAATCCAAAACGGAAAAAATATTAAAATTAAGCGGATGGACATATGCATATGAAGTATGCAAATGAATCTACAAAGAAATAGCCATAAACATCAACCCATATAGGAAGCCAGTTTGAAATCCAAAAAGGGATTCCAAGGCTTGGGAGGGGGTGTTGTGGTAGGATCTACCTAATTTGCATAGTGGAGTACCGACCATATAAATATGGTTGGTACCGGGAAGAGAGGGAAGGAATCAAGAGATTCAACCAGAGACTCTGCCCGACTGCGACTCAGTCAACACATTCTCCAGAAACGGTCTTCCCAGGAATATACAAAAGACTATATGTAAATATTGTGTACACTTTCTTGTTTCAATACATTTTTTTCTAAGTACATTTTGTGTTGCATTATTATTCCATGCATTAGTCAAGTTTCAACACTTGATGACTTTCAATAGCAGCAACAACTAAAATTGATAGCACTCGAAGTGAAAAAAAATGTTGACGTTCTGCACTACTTCGAACACAAGTCAAGGAAGGAAGTAACCATAAATACTGGAAAGAACAATGACAGTTACTGACCTTGAGAAACCTATTTTCTTGAAATATTATTTTAATGAAAACATTTTATAAATTTCAGTCGAAAGTAACATTGAATGCTCGGACAATTAATGCTGAATTATTAGGAAACGGTTAATGTTTGCTTTATTATTAAGAGTTGATAGTTCAAGACTTGCTCAAAATCTTGAATCAACAATGAATTGATGTCCAGTTTGAATAGTCTTACAATGATGGAGAATCACCCTGTTCCTTTTCCACTGATACGATCATTACTAGCAAGGAATATGTCGAACCTCTGAAAAAATATATTCTAGGGAGTCAAAAGTAGAGACGTTGGATATGAAATTCACTTGTAGATGAATTCGGTTTCTAGTAGAAGTGAGAATTTGAAAACGTGGACAAACGTCCACCATGATGTTGACGAAATGGATAAAATAATATTCGTTGTTGACAAACTTATCACTATATGTTTCCAGTGACACTGCTATTCCAATGTTCAAAAAAACCTCTCTAACTATAATTGATGCGGATGAGTTATTAAGTGGGAAATCATTGCCCGATTGTTTCTCCAGCTATATAAATACATTTACGCATATGTTTGCAAGTCAATATCAGAATGTATATCTAAGCTTATACATATACACATCTATATCTACATCTCTAATGGGAGAGTGCATATTTAATTCCAAGACTTTTCAATTCACAACTCTCTCTAAGGCAGCCGAGACCTTATTTAATGTTATAACTAATTCTTAATTATTGTTGATTGTGTTTAAGTGTTTACAGGGAGAATAAAGGACCTATGGCTGTATAACGTTGAAACATCAGTTTTCGTCAGATCACCAAAGTTAGGCAATGTTGAGCGTAGTCAGTATTTAGATGGGTGAGTGCTTTTGAATACCACGTGCTGTAAGCTTGGATGTTTTATGTTTCTTTAAGGTCAATATAAGTCGAAAACTTATACATTCACTAATTTTTTCACTTATTTTAACATTGGAATTTTTAACTGTTCCTTCTTCATACGGACACAGATCCAAATGCTGGATGTTCAAGAACCAGATGTAGGGCATATCTCCAATCCCGAGATCAACCTGATTCCAAAAAGGTATAATATGTCTATGGAGAGCACGTGTGGCCCGAGTTAGAGGAGGGTCAGTCACACGGACGTAAAGACAGAATTTGCCGTTTGTTTATTTAGACACGTTTCTACAGTAGCTTTTTTTCCAAGGACTATCAGATGAGTTAATCTCTTCAGTCAAAATAATTTCTTTGTATCAGCATGAAGGTGGATCCGTTTGTAACGGACGAATAACTACAGGGTCTGTAGTGATACTCACTTCTGGTTAGGAAGGGACATTCCAGACATTAGGAAATTGTCTAGATAGTAATCAGTTAGATACGTTCTCTTCAGCTATAGTAATGGACTGGTTAGTAAGAGAATATTTACACCCAGTGGTAAGCGTTATATTTTTCAGGTGAGTGCAATGAGGTTATGATAGATACTTAAGCTAGAGTGATATTTGTAATTGAACAAGTAGCAGTGTTGCAGCAACTGGTGTGCCAGTTATTGTCAAATTGTCACCAACGATGAGAAATATTTTGTTATTTGCATGGTGCCTTTTCTCAACAAACCTATATGATATATCATCGCAGATCTCCCTAGTGTCAGATTAACATATAATGGGCAGAGTTTCACCATCATATTTGGTGATCAGATCAGCTGATGATGAAAAAGTTGGCTTCTAGATGGTAGGAGTAAATGATAGTGATATTATCTTGTTCGACAACTTTATTTTTGCCAAAGAAGCTTCTTTCTTCTGTTCGTCTGCAAAGTTAGGTTAAGCAATTTACTTTTGTTGCGTATGAATACAGGGGAATAGACTCTTAAAACACACGCACAGACAGTCAAACGCGAAATCACCTATATTTTACAAACTATCCGCCTGGAAAAAATTAACAAATTGGATTAAAGACTTGTCTAGATGAAATAACAAAATATATTTTCTTGTCTCGTTATTTTTTTTTTTTTATTTTTTTAATTTCTGTGTTACATGTTACAAATTTTATTATTATTATTATTGTTGTTGTTGTTGTTGTTTTTGTTATTGTTGTTGTTGTTGTTTTTGTTAGTCCTACTGTTGTTGATTTCTATCGAAGCACTATGCTTCCACTAGTTCAGACCTTTACAGCTATGATTCGCCATGCAACGTCCACGGATTCGACTCATCTTTATTTCTCCTGTATTTCAATTGTAAAGAGAAAGATCCACCCAGAGAGCTTTTTTCCAAGAACTGCTATTATATGAAACAGATTCCTGTGAGCATGCTTCCTCGAACACTAAAATCTTAACCTTTTCAGATCAAGAATCAATCGTTATATATCCTCCTTATCTTGATAATCTTCCCTTTTGGCATTCATCTCTCACACCTCACTGATTAACCATTAACTAATTAAGGAATATTGATTCACTCTCGAGCCTTGCATCGGATGGACTTTAGTAAAAAAACAAAAAAAGGCGCTACTCATAAAGAACTAATCGATGTACTCCGTCTGTTGCTTATTTTCCAACACTTTAGAAATATTACGGCATAAACAACTATAATTAGCATATCAGATGAAGAGTTTCTTATCTGTTATTGAATTGTCACATTTGAGAGACTTTCTAATGTTTTGCAAAGCAAATAACTCTCAATGATTCTCTAACTTGCGACATTACATAAGATTTTCATAGCCAAACAGTGTGATTCTCAGATCCCATCGACTTATACTCGCTATAGAAGGGATGAGTTTAGGTTCAAGAATTATTATCCCCCGACTGGTTAAAATATAAACGATTACTCTAATATATTACCCAAATAAATTAGAACAGTTCAAAAAGATCTTTGTGTAGTACATGATGAAATGAATGTGAAATTTTAAAACTCATAACTACATATACATAGTTGCAGAGACACATACCATGTTTGTACATATATATATATATATATATATATATATATATATATATATATATGGGGGGTGTATATATGTGGGTGGGTGTCTGCATGTGTGTGCATGTGTTTGTGAGTGCGTGCGTGTGTCAACTAATTTAAAAGAGCTATTATGAGTTTCGCGCCGGCAACAGCGATATTCAGTCAATAAGACTTGTGATTGCGGTTGTAACTTTAAAATCATTTATGTGTTTATTGATTTTAACTATTTTTTATTCATTTGCCAATATTCAGCACTATTTTGTTGTGAATACCTTGCTTCAGTAATAATACTGTTGACTGTATTAGTTCTTTACTTGTAACAGGCACACACACACACATATATATATATATATATATATATGTATGTATGTATGTATGTTTCCAGCTTGACAGTGGACAAAAGGCAGTTGGACGCGCGTGTCTCAGGTATAAAGACAAGGTAAAGAGTAATCTCTCAGCTGTCAATATGCCTCATACTAACTTCGAACGAGTTGATAGAAATATACTGGCGATATTTGTGCTATCATAAATTTTGAAATCAGTTGTATTGACCGGCTAAGAGACGAAAGAAAACAGCAAAAAGCATCAGCAAATATTCCTATGGCTATGTCACAGGATTGTCACTGGTGCACAATATGCGGACTTGTATTCAGGTCACTAGCAGAATTGAAGTGTCACACACGACAGAAACATAAAAACTGAATGAAGTGGTTGGATCATCGGATCCGTAGGTAAGTGAAGATCAGGGTGGAAAAATATTGACGTGTTTTCTTCTGAGAAGGAACATTTTCAGACGAAAGATAAACTTTTATCGATAGAATCAATCTTATATATAAAATGTAAAAAATTGTTATGAAAGAAATACAACAAACGTCATTTTGTGTTTTAATCGAAACGTTAAATATACAAAGAGGCTCAGCTTTTAAATTTACATTTTTGCATTTATATTTATTCAGCTTGTTATCGGTTTTATCAGAACGAAAAGCCTCTCTAAAAGTTGTGTTCCATCTTGTCATTCATATACATATATATATATATATATATATATATATATATATATATATATATATATATATATATATATATATATATATATATCTAATAGTAATAATATTAGCTAAATTCCTTTAAAATGAAACACTTCCGAAATCACATAAAATTGAATTTTAACTGTGGAATTTAACCAAAATCTATATATATTTCAAATATTAAAATATAGATAAAGATAGTAAAATGTATATATAGTTTATGTACGAGGATAAATGAATTTTTGTGTAAATTATCTCAAGTGTTTCTATGGGTTTTTTTTTTTTTGGTTTTTTTTGGACTTGTTAATGATCGTATGTATGTAGAGATTAACATGAATACATTTGTGAGACATATATGAATAAATGAAAATTAATATTACCCTCAAATACTATTAAATAATGAAACCTAATCTTTAATTTAGTTTACCAATATAATAAATAAATTACATTCATAAATTAATTTTAAATATTAAAATAGATGTTATTGTTATTTTTTTTATATATATATATTGTGGAAATACAATTAGTCGGGTGAATAAACTATTAAAATTTTAAATATTTCTTTATGTCCTAGATAAATATGTTTATTACAATAATAGTTATATTTAGTCCTGAAACTATTTACTTAAAAAATTAAAGATTTAAGTTAATAACAAAATTTTTTTCAGACATCGAATTTTCTATCAAACATTGTAAACTACCTTTTACATAATTTTGTTAAAACAAAATTATAACAACTCCATCTCTTCCCCCCCATCTCTCTTTTTACCATAAGACTCACTTGTATACATTTTCTACAATTCATTTCCATTTTATTAACCATCTAAAGAGGTCAAGGTTCTGTCACTCCTCCTACTTCAATATAAAACATACTTAAGAGAGATATAAAATTAACCCCTCCCTATACTTTATATTGTCTGTTTAACTACCACTCTCAACCCCCTCTATTAAATTACAAAAATTACACTACCCACCAATTTCTAATCCCATTTTTCCTCTCAATTCGTTGTTGGAAGTTTTACCTGATGATCCTGAATCCTTAAAAAAGGATTTAGGTGAAATAAATTATCGTAATGGTACCTTAAAGTGGTTTGTTTTTCATTATATATATATATATATGTGTGTGTGTGTGTGTGTGTGTGTGTGTGTGTGTGTGTGTGTGTGTGTGTGTGTGTGTGTGCATGTATGTATATTATGATGATGACCTCTCCAATCGACACTGACTTATGAGTGAGCAACAGTACAGTGTAAGAATTATGACTCCATTATAGTGGTAATAGCGTCCCGAAGAAATGATCAAAACATTTGTGTGTTGTGTGCTACAAAATATGCAACTAATATTCCTTTCCGTCAATTATTATCTCCCCGAAATAATGTTAAAGCCTAATTAGAGTTTATGGACTTGAAGTTAACCATCCTCTGAGATAGCATGGTTTAAATTAAAATAAAATTGACTGGAAGTTTTATATATATATATATATATATATATATATATATATATATATATATAAATTTATATATATATATATTTAAAAGAAAAACAGACCACTTTAAGGTACCATTATAATAATTTATTTCACCAGAGTCCTTTTAAAGGACGCCGGATCATCAGATAGCCCTTCCAAAAATTAAATGAAACGAAAA
This sequence comes from Acanthosepion lycidas, assembly GCA_963932145.1. Classification (NCBI taxonomy): domain Eukaryota; kingdom Metazoa; phylum Mollusca; class Cephalopoda; order Sepiida; family Sepiidae; genus Acanthosepion; species Acanthosepion lycidas. Next base: position 79,204,324 of record OZ010571.1, on the reverse strand, counting down.
ATGAAATTAAAATTGATGGGTCGTGTAAGTTTTTGTAATTTAACAGAGAGTGTAAAAGAGATAGTTAAAGAGACATGGTAGAGTATAGGGAGGGATTAATTTCATATCTCTCTCAGGTATACTTTATATTGGGGGAGGAGGAGTGACCAGACCGTGACCTATTTAGACGGTTAACTTAACGGAAGTGATATGTAGAAATGGGAGGGGAGTAGGGAGAAAAGAAAAAGGAAAAAGAAAGAAGAGGGAGAGGGAGAGGCTGTAATTGGGTTTTAGCAATTTATCTAAAGAATAGATTTTAATGCTTGATAGAAATTTAGATGTCTAAAAAATTTGATGTTTGCTATCAATTTAAATATTTAATTTTTTTAAAACAAATAGTTTAGGGATTTAATATAAGTTAAATACTATATTTATTAACACATTTATAGAGAACATATTAAAAAAATATTTTAAATTATAATTGTTTGTTTACCCGACCAATCGTACTTTTTTAATATTGTAAAAATAGTTACGGTAACATCTTTATTAGATTTACTTTTAATCTAATTTATGAATGCAATTTGTCATTATTTTTATATGGGTAATCTTACTTAAAATTTAGGTTTAATTATGGAATAATATTTGAGGGTAATATTAAAGATTTTGCTTTCTTCTTATATATATCACATACATATTCATGCAAATCCCATATATACATACGTTTATTTACATGCGCAAATACACACATAGACACTCATGTAGCGATATACACAGTACCTATACATATTCATACATAAATTACATACACATACATTTATAAATAATTACATATATTTTTATATTTGAATTTATTTAGATTTTAGTTTAATTTCTTAGTTAATGTTTAACGTTAGGTGATTTCTAAAGTGTTTAATTATCAAAAAAAAAAGTTAATATTTTACTATCAATATTGATAGTTAAAGATTGGTAATACCTCCAGATGATAAATATACACCCTCATAATTCTAATTGTAGAACATTAAAGAAGAAAGTGAGATTAAATATTAATAAGATTAATTTTAAAATACCATTAAAATAACTTTATGTCCTTCAATTGGAATACATTCTATACACACACATATATATATATATATACACATACACACACATATACATATACACATACACCTACATACGCACACACATATATATACATAAACAAGTATATAAAAAGAACTATACCCATAAACATCCACACATGCATATGTATTTATATTACTATGTTATACATATATTCACACATATTTACATCTATATACACATACATACATAGACTACATGCAATTTCACATCCAAAACAATATATATATATATATATATATATATATATATATATACATACATATACATCCATACACACGTACATATACATATACATACACATACATACACACATACATACATGCAAAATACATATACACATATATATACAAAAATACCTAGCCAAAATATATATATATTCATACTCATACATATGCATATATATACATATATACATACATATACACATATACATATGCGCCTACAATTATATATATATATATATATATATATATATATATATATATATATATATATATATATATATATATATATCCTAACGAGCCAGACAAACCTACCTACGCTTCACCTAGATGGATCTTCGGTCAAATAAATTATAACCAACGGACCCTTAAGGTTGTCTGTTCTCTATTTAAGTTAATAATTGCTCCGATTTTGACATTGAGCTCTATGGATTATATCCTCCTTGGATATATATATATATATATATATATATATATATATATATATATATATATGATGGAAAATCTGCAACTTTTACAAAAAGGAAACTGTAAGAAATTGTTATGAACACCACGCAGACCTGTTTACGGAGATAGGACCGGTAACAATTTTATGAGACGTTACAATACGCACAATATCAAAGCTAATCGCTCAGACATCGTGATTAGAGACCGCAAAGACAAAAAGTGCCTCCTTATTGATATGGCAATCCCTGCAAACTGCAATGTATCTTTGAAGATCTTGAAAAATCTATCAAAATACAAGGACCTAGGAATCGAAATCGAAATGGACACCAACAATTCCAGTTGTAGTTAGAGCCCTCGGACTCATTGGAAAAGATTCAAATAGACACATTTAAGGGATTCCTGGTAACGCATGCCTTAAAGAAATACAAAAAATATTCTCACAAGTACAGCCCACACTTTACGAAGTGCTTTATCTATGTAAAATATGTGCGATTGTTTTTCAAAATTGTTCAGTGAAAAATGCCATGATGCCATTTCGGACCTTAGGTCATTGGTCAGGACCTGGAAAGAAATGAGTATCCACCAGAAACCAAAAGAAATAAAATAATAATAATACGATAGTATAAATAATGGAGCGAGAAGGGGGAGAACAGAGGAGGAGTGGATATTAATATGGTAGATCATGACGTATGCGGCAAATTCACACAGGCGTTAGGATGACTAACCTCCAGGGGAGGCTGGTGAGTAGAATATCCGACACCAACGTTTCTCATAAGAAAATTGTTGACATGCTTGCTGGCCGCTACGAGCTCCTGTCTTTTGTCGAGCATTCTGTCACCCACCCCATGCCTCCCAGAATTGTTAGTTTTTTGTGGGGCGGGGGGGGGGCTCAGGCAGAGGTTAACCTATCACCCTAACTCGCAAACATGTTTTCCCATTCCACTGTGGAGTCTGGCTTTGCCTCCTCTTTTTCATGCAAATATCACTTTTTTTACTAATGTTGGCCAATACAAGGCCCAAGAACCACTCAATATAGTGTGTTATGTGTGGAGTTGTATTAGCGTAAGTAAGGACATGCATTAGGAGCATAGAGTTGAAGTGAATTTAGAAAAACCCGAAAACCTAATCTCAATCAGGAAACAATGATAAACTTCTAATCCTGTTCAAAAGACTGAGGAGGAGTGTAAACCAGACGATAGGCGAACCTATCCACTTCTATTGGAGGAGGAAAGAAAAAAGTAAAATAAAATAAATAGTTTAGAGTTAAGGCGCAGAGTACAGAGCTAAAGCGGATTTTAGAAGGAAACGAAAATCCAATACTAAACAGGAAACTGTTCAGAAAACCGGAGAGGAGTATAACCGGGCGATAAGCGAACCTATCTACTCCTATTGGTACCTATGTAGAGAATGGTGGCATTTTTTGTATTTGGTATTGAGTATACTCATTCTATGCTTGGAAAACCTTTCCCTCCACTCCTCTCAGCAGCTCCAATGTAGAACTTCTACTTACTACCTGCACCGTATAACAGCCCGCTAGACTACATTTTTTCATTCATTTCCCCGTATCTGATCAAATATCAAATTATTTTTATAATTCCTTCTTGCTTGAACCGAGAACTTTTCAGCATCTCCTCCTAATTCAAATATCCACTTCTGTTTATCTTGAGCGCAGACTACAGAACATGAGACTTTAAACATAAATATCCATAGTTATCTTAGTGAGTATGTGTATAGACGATGTTTAGAAGCCGGATAGGTTTTTCGACAATGAATTTGAGATACTATAAACATATATATATGTGTGTGTGTGTGCACACACACATATATATATGCGTGTATGCATGGGTATTTTACTAAATATATTGCATTCTGCATTTTCGCCTTCCAGCACAGATTTATTTTTCACCAAGATTATTTCTTGACAAAATATTTCTGATTCTTATAGCAACGTTTTAAAAGACATACTAGGAGTATTTAAAACACATCAGTGTCCCTCTTTAGTGCATCCTGTCATTGTTCCTATGAGAAAGTTTTAAAGGAATATTTTGACCTTGCTTCTGGCTATTCTAAACAATCGGAGTATTGGTCTGGTGCCAGAGTAGAAAATGCCATGGAATAAAACATATAAATAAACAGGCGCTACTCGGGAATGTTTATGAAAAGCTAGAATCATACGAGAGAAAATCTCGGTCACATGATCCACGTCATATGATCAAATGACATAGTACTACTATTGTGTTGTCAAGACTCATAAAGGTGACAAAGCTTTCACGACACTTACATTTATTCCAAATATCGTGCTCATGCATAATGTTTAAATAAAAATCGAAATTCTAAGTTATCTAAACTACGAGCGTCAAATGTGAGTTTTTGATTAAAATGCATTAGTATAATATCTTCTGTACAGTTACTTTTTTGTTAGATCTCAGTCGTTTACATAGTCAATTTATACTTTTAACTCAACATCATTGTTCCATCATTATCACTTCCAGTTTGAGTAGTAGCAATAATAGAAGTCCTAAGAAAAAATGTTAACTGTAAATATTTTTTTGTTGAAACACAGCTTATCATGAACAGATTTGTATTTCGTTTTTTTACTAATCTTATATTGGGCTAGTTACTGGGTTTCACTTCTTTTATTCTTACATAACTTTACATTGATTTTTGAGATGATTGCATGAAAAAATATAACAGTGTAAAACTATATTTTACATATGCAATCATAAACTTAATGTTACTTTCTTCTACGACATTAGATTTCAGGATATTTCACGTCTACAATCAGCCAAAATTCCATATAGACAATAAACAAACATTTTGTAACTTTTCAATCCTTAACAAAAATTAAATTTAAATCTTACGTGCAAAGAATGTTCTAATTAACTGTACGGGGAAAATACTGTAGGTATATAAAGATTATTTTTATGTATGTGCCTATGTCACACTAAAGAGTTCTTGCTTACAGGCACACATCATCATTAGCTTATATATAAACTCATTATCATTTACAAACACTTTAAAATATGTAATCTTGAATACCAGAAAATTATATAGAGTAGATCGTTTCACCTTTCACATTTGCAGTAGTGGATTCAGCCATAAGCATAACAGATAATACTACAGCTATAGTAGATGTAACATAATAGGTGTATACTATATCTACAGTATGTGTTATATAATGCGTTATACGATAGTTATAGTATGTGCAACATAACTCTCGACTCATCTGGAGTATCTGCCTGATTTTCCCCTAAATACAGCCGCTGTTGGTAACATTTCCATGTTGTGAAGGAGATAGGGCATGAATTGCGACCTGTCCAGCTCGGGGTAGGTATAAAAGGCGGATGTGAAGCCGTGGTCCATGCCACAAATCATTTTTCGAGAATACATCACCTGCGTCCCCAGGTATCTTATTAAAATTGGATATGAAAAACGCTTTCATTAGCATCAGAAGGGATTATGCCATGGAAGTTTGCCATCAACGGACTCCTTCCATATCTAAACTGGCTCATCTTTCGTATAGTCATCCAAGTATGTTGATCGCCTCCGATGATATTATCTCTTCTGCTACTGGAATCCAGCAAGGTGATCCACTTGGTCCGCTACTATTTGCGATGGCTATTGAGGGGGTAGCTCGTTCTATCTAGCGGTAGATTTGGCCCTTCCAGTATATCTTTCTTCACTTTCGTCCAGTCATGAATTAATTAATGAGATACTCGGTGGATCGCCTCGGTGTTTCTCGGGTAGTTCTTTCGAACAAGCTTGCAGCGTCTGGACCCAAGAATTACTTTCTCTCTCGCTAGACACATCAGAACAAAAAAGCTAGGATAAAATAAAATGCGAGGCCAATTTTACTAATTTGAGGCTCTCTCTGGATCAGCATCGCCTGTCTACTTTCTGCTTCACAACCGAGTAGTGGCGCCTGGCTCAACGCAGTGACCTCTTCATCTACCGGTACCCTTCTAGATGATGAGTGCACTCGAGTCGGAGTCAGGATCCGTCTTGGACTCAAATTATGTGAGCGTTACAGATGCAGATGTGGAGCCTCCATCGATGAGTTTGGTTTGCATCCTCTCTCCTGTCGTCGTAGTGCCGACCGCTTTCCACGGCATGCAGCCATTAACGACATCATCAAAGGAGGTTTGGAGAGGTTTGGATAGGTTTGGATGCAGCTGGGTTCCCTTCCCAAATCGAACCCGTAGGCCTCGACCGCGGTGATGGAAAGCGACCGGATAGCATTAACATTTTCCCTTTTAAAATGAGGAAGTCGTTGATTTGGGATGCGACCTGTGCGGATACATTTTCGGCCGGTAATTTGATCAGTTCCGCGGTTGAGCCGCGATCCGTCGCCCGGGACACAGAGATGAAAAAAATAGTTAAATATCCTTCTATTGCTGATAGATTTTTTTACTTCTGTGGCAGTGGAGACTTCAGAAGTTATTGGCCCTCGTTCGATGGCGTTCCTTCGGAGGATTGTCGCGATTGCGCCTCGATTAAGTGACGAGCCTCGCGAAACGGGGTGGCTCTTGCAGCGTGTCTCACTGGCCATGGTTCGAGGTAATGCTTTCTCCATTATTGCGGCTGGCAGAGGATAGAAAAAAATTGTTTATAGTTACGTTGTTCTGGAATTGTCATCAATGGTCAACTGAACTTGTTTTGTTTCAATAAATTATTCATTCTTTTCTAAAAAAAAATATATTATTCTTATTAAAATATAACTTAAACGAGCAAATATACAAAGATAAAAATGGTTAAAAATAATATTATCTAATATTTAAAAAAAACGAAAATTCCAAACCTACAAATACCCATAAAAACATAATTTAATCATATAAGTTGATATATGTTTTAATACAGCCTCTACTAAGTGATATACACATAACTCCGTCCATGGTTTCTGATATAATTTCTAAACTAGATCCTCACAAGTATTTCTGATTCGACAGTGTCCCTACAATTGTCATAAAGAAATGTACTTCTAATATGGCTCCTGTTCTATCTAAACTTTACAATAAATCCCTCGTTATTTCTTGCTTGTTAGAAGTCCTTCTCTATAGTTCTTATTTTTAAGAACTCTATGGTATCATCTAAACTCGAAGAATCGGACTATTAGTCCCTCACCTCTTTTTGGCAAAATACTAAATGCTTTAATCAACACCGATTTGATTAAGAATCATACTTCACACGACTTACTTTCATATAAACAATATGGCTTCCGTTTTTCTAGTTCTACTGCCGATGTGTTAACAGTCATCACTGAATTTGTCTATCAAGATAAGGATAACGAGATCTGGCTATACCCCAGATATCTCTAAGGTATTCGATATGCTGGCTTTCTCCACAAGCTCAAGGGCTATGGTGTATTTTGACGAATATTTAGCCCAATACAGTCGTTCCTAACAAATTATTTTCTTATTGAATAGACACGCTTTTAGTTCATTTCATATTTATGCAAGCGTCCCCTGGACTATGTCCTCGGACCCTCGCTGTTTCTGTTCTTCATCAACGACCGACCTTCAAGATGTAATCAGTTCTCAATTAATTATGTATGCAGATGACACAACAGTTTTAATAACAAGTCCGACAGAGCTGACAAAGTAAAGCTGGCAACGGTTCTCGAAAGGTTTTAGACTCACGTGAAGTGAAGTGATTATATTGAATCAATCGCTAGGTTTACTGCTAGGAAAGTTGGTTCACTTTGTCCTGCCAGACAATTTTTTCTGGTCAGAATCCTTCTTGCATATTTATAAATCTACCATTCGTCCTTGCATTGAATCCTGTTGCCAAATCTGATTTGGTGCTTCTACTATATATCTGCCAAAATTCAAAGAATGGTCTGTAATGTAATCCTGACATTTTATCTTGAATTCATTCACTTTCACATCGATGTGTCCTGGCTTTCCTCTGTTTTTTCTACAAATATTTTCATAGAAATTGTTCTGATTAGATTTTTTCCTTAGTGTCTAGACTTCAGCGTGCTACTAGATTGGTAATTAGGTCACACCATTTTACTGTTGAGCTCTCTAGACGAAACTGTCAGTTCTATTCTAATAGTTTATTTTCTCGCACGTCTCGCTTAAGGAAACCACTTCACTTTCTTGTCTTCCTGTCGCATACAATCTTCAACAGTTTAAATAAAACGTCAGTCGCCATCTTCTGTCTTTCTGAACCCTGATCCTTTATTGTTATTTTCCTTACTTCTCCCCCCACTAAAGTCGTCTCGTTCTCTTTTCACTCCCTGTAACCACTTGTGTCCTAGTGACATTATCGCCTTCCTTTTAGGGGTAAATGATTTTAGAAAATAATACATAATACTCGAGCTATAATAGGTGTTTAAAAATAGATGAAGAGAGAAATATATTTAGCAGTGTATCTGTGGCATCGACGTTACACGGATATAATATAATTGGACGGTAGAATGTATCTGGTTTAATATTTATTTTACAATGGAAATTAGGCTGAAAATCAATATGCATTGCATGAAAATTATATTGACATATAATAAAACGTGGTCGGCTCGACATAAACAAATTAGGCATTTTTATTCTTTGTCCAACGCTGCTGTGTTTGTGATCTACAACTGCGCATTGCTGTTGTATACATATCAGTTAAATTTTCTTTTTCGAATATCTATGATGTGATTGCTTCAAATATAAAAATTAAATAGAGAAAATAATATCCTCACGACGTATATATAACAGGTTCTATTTACTTTCTCAAATTTATAGCTTCATTTTTTATCAGTCCATTTCTATAGCATCAAATCGTAAAGTATTTATATATTGATGTGTGTGTGTGTGTGTGTGTGTGTGTGTGTGTGTGTGTGTGTGTCCCAGAGCACCCCGGTGTCATGTAATAGTTAGCAAACTTGTCTCGCTAGATCCCTTACTGCGGAATAGCGAGTTCGATCGAAAGATTTTATAAATTTCAATCGACAGCAGCTCTGGTTGCTCGTTCAATGAATGCCAAATGTTTCCTTATAAGGAAACGGCTAATATTATCAATACCAATACTATGAACGAATAATTAAGACAGGTTTCGAAGACTGTTACAAGGTCTTCTTTTGCAGTTGTAAGAGTACTTAAACATGCAGTGACTGAACAGAAATATATACCAACTTTATCTAGTAAGCAACCAGAAAGACGTGAATATAACATTTAGTTACTGCTTATATCCTTTATTATTTTTTAATTATTTTTTTTCATTTCTATCCATAAAAGCAGTATATTCAACATAGGTTAATAGATTCATGTATTTATGTCTCCGTATGCGTGGGTATCGAAATAAATCTGTTTTCTTTTTTAATAGCAATCTGTCTGTTTCTTTCTTCTGCTCGGCTCTTCATGGTTGTCTTCATATCAACACACTTAATACACGCTTAGATATTTCTGACGGCCTACCTGTTTATTTTCAATCTAACTGTGTTTTCGTGGATCAACTAAACCTTTCGTGTAATGCCAATTCTGTGTCTGAAGCCAGTAGTTTGAGCCGTAGTCAATATCCGGTTTTGAAGGTCATTTCTCATAGGAGATTTATGATATTTCTGTTAAAAGATTGTGGCTTGCATTTTTTAAATATACCTATACGCCATATTTGATGAAGCGAAGTAAATGCTCACAAAAATTATGGCATTTACTATTCTTTCATTTTTTCTTATTCAGTCATAATTCACGACAACGAAATATTGTCTGACAATGATTAAATGACCAGGGATTTTAAAAAGCCTGTTTTTCACAGAGATTTTAGTAGGAACTTAGACAAGTAGTTAGTCAGTAGAGTTTGAAATTATTTCTACGTGTGCATATCTTAGCTGTCTCTCAGTAAATATATGTGTGTGTCTGTGTGTTGTTTTTATTTAGCGGAATATCAACCGTTATGAGTCTGTGTGTGTCTTTTAGATTTGCCTGTACACATATATAAATATGCATTTACACATGCATATATAATTGCAAACATACAATTATATACACGTAGAGAAGGCTCAAACTCTTTTTGCGTATTCAGGCATTATGTACAGAGTACACCATGTGAAGAAATTATAACAGCAAAAAACAAATACATTCAACAGGAAAAGAAACCATATATTTCGAAAAGATTCTTGTACATGTCAAATTTTAAAAGAAAATAAAAAAAGTTATTCAATGAAATCGCGTTCAACATCGACGAGAGTCTCGATGCGCTCTCTGGAGAGATTGAATCTTTGGATTGATGTTTATATACATTACGTCTAAGACGGTGGCTTTCAACGTGTCCATTGCATTGTCGAACAGTTGGTTGTTCTCCTTCAAGACGACGTCCCAGATGTAACAATGTAAAGGATTCAAACTACAATTAGGAGGGGACATACTGGAGAAGACGGAATTGTAGGAATTCTGACGCCCAGTACCACGATGCCGTGTTCAGCAGCGCGATGGAGTCGGTGGAATTGACTGCAGACTATGCTGGAAGAAATCGACACTACAGAACTATCGTTGCTCATGACAGTGCTCATCACAGATAAACTGAACTTACTGTGCATCGTTTTCGATACCTGTTAAGAGTCACTTATCAGTCACCTAGACATTTTCAGAACTCTCGCAAACCTCGAAGTCACTGTTGTTGTAAGCTACATCCACAAACACGGCGTGTCTTTTCATTTCCCCTGTAGGATTGGAAGCTGTCAGGTTAATGCTTTGATACGTCTGAAAAAGAAATTACAATGTTAATATTTGGCGGCTAACATTACATTAGGTCATCTTCAATTTATAGGCTGCTAAAAACATTTTCTCATATACTTAGCGCACAATGTATGTATGCATATAGGTATCTATTTCTCTATTAATATATTGATTGGTGAATGCTAAAATTAACAATAGGTGTAACTGCTCCACTTTATCTATCTATTCATCAATATTCTCGTCACACATGAAATATAATGGTCTCTGTCCATCGCCATTAGCAAAAGAAGCGTAAACTATGATCATATATTCATTTGTTATATTTCCACGGAGAATTGATATTGTGAATGGTTATCATGTATGACGCCAAACCCGTTCAGCAATAGGTAAACTATCAGCTGTATACAACAAATTTCTGAGATTAATTACTAAAAATGGCTTTGAGCCTGTGAGGTTCGTGAATCTTGGAGAAGACCACAGTTCTTAGAACCTTGGGAATTGGAGTTACAGAATCACAAAGAACTGATAAAAGAAACCACATCACTTGAGGAGGATCAAGAATTCTTACTACTAAAATGGATAACACATGTAACTCGAAGAGAAAATAATGATATAATCAAGATGTTGACATTCCACACTAATTCAAAGAAAACGTTAGGAAGGAAGCCCTTCCTCAATACCGGAAAAAGCGATAACAATTACTGGAGTTGAGAAAATTATTTTCCTGAAAAATTGTTTTAATAGAAAGATTTTTATAAATTTCAATCGACAGTAGTACAAGTTGCCCTGTCTATGAATGCTAAATGTTTCTTTATAAGAAGACATCTACTATTACAATGATACGTGTAGAATTCTATCAATAAAAAAATTCTTTTAGTCCGAAGTTCTAGAAGAAGAAACGCTTGACACAGAATTTTCCCACTTACCAATTGCCTAATACGCTTATATATATATATATATATATATATATATATATATATATATATATAGAGAGAGAGAGAGAGAGAGAGAGAGAGAGAAGAATAGTAATACCTGTATTTATAGAGAGGGGAGGATAATCAAAAGCGATAGACTACTTATATTTTAATAAGTATATTTGTAGAGCGAAATATAGTTTAATTGAATAATAAAATATATCGAATACGCTGAAATTCAAAATAATTTTGTAATAATTTTAAGGTTGATGCTCGGTTAAGTTTAGAATTTGACATTTGCAATTTTTAATTTTACTGTAATATTAAAACCTAATTAGTTCTATTTAATTATAATTTAATCTAATCATAACTTTAGTGCACTAATAGATTGTACTTAGTGTATGCTGTCACGTTATTTTGAATTACCATATACTTGTATTCTGATTGGTCATCATAGGTTACTTAACAATGTTTACCCTATTGATGGGGTTTGATTGGTTTTGAACTCTTAGTATACATTATTTTGCAATCCGCACCATCAATTGGTAAGATACCAAAATTGTTGAAACAAAATAGCTATTTTTGTAGTGATTTTATAACATGCATATGTTATAATTTTGAATATATATATATATATATATATATATATATATATATATATATATATATATATATATATATATATATATATCTGTGCCATCACTACCCATGTAATGGCACAGATATAGATATATATATATATATATATATATCTGTGCCATTGCATGGGTAGTGATGGCTCTCTGCAGATTCCTTTTCTTCACTATCAGTGATTTACCATCACTTGCTGGCAATGAAAGTGAAGTGCCATGAAAATATTTGTATAAAAGACAGAGAGAAGCCATGTCACGTCGGTGATAAAGTGACTGGACAACATTATTACTGTGGAGGTTTGATCAATGTACAAGATTTTACTTTTATGTACTGTAACAGAGTTTCACTCTTGCATTCAAATATACACATTGAAAAATTAGTTTTCTATGAAAAAATAATTCTAAATAAAGAATCAACACAAACTATAAGCAGGATTATATAATTACCCTCCTTACTGAACTCAGAACAGGCTTACAGTCAGTAACTAGATGGACGAACGCTTGAGAATACCAGATGATGTAAGCTTGGGTGTACGAATCGGATACTGGTTCGGAATTCTTTATTGCAGAGCCGAGTTCCAAATCTAGGTGGGTGTGTTATATTCACTTACGCAGAAATAACTTCAGGAAAAGCATAAATCCATCTCTTCTCCCCCTGATATAGGTTAATAGTAAGATGTCAATCACTAAATCATTATTGTCAAAAACATTCTTACATATATTTTCTAACTTTAAATAACCTGCAAATAAGCCGTAGAACTCGAATCAAACAACTCGTCCAGAAGACGAATTTCAATTAAAAACAAACTTGAAATATGTTTTGAGATGCCTCTCAAATTATGCTTTATATATATATATATATATATATATATATATATATATATATATATATATTTCCGGCGATAGGAATGACGTTTTGATAATTTTTAGCCACATACCAATGATGTGATGTTTTACTGAATAAACACGAAGTTCCTAAATGACACAACTACTATGACTGGCTTACATATCTCTCGTTTTTTTCGTAAACGCTACAGTTTACGACAAAAATATTCTGTGCAATCATATTACGGTAGAAACTGTGTCAATTAATAAATTACTAATGAAATAATTCTTTGCCTTCATTCATATCTTGGATATTATCTTCATGCTGATCGAAATCATATGCTTGTAAATCTAACTTCCCGTCTTCCAGACAAACTTATGATGCATCATAAATTAATGCATGTAAATTAAAGTAAAACTCACCGTTAATGGTCTGCCGTTAATGGTCTGCCGTTAATGGTCTAAAAATCATGGCGTCTATTCCTTTTTCTCTGTTGGTAAATAAACGTATTTCCCACATCGCTGCCGTAGACGGATAACAGATATATCTTTAGTCTAATAAATTGCTACCTAGTGAAGTAATATAGTATGCAGAATTTTATATGAAGTTTTAAACAATAATTATATTATCTAGCGTAATAAAAAGAAAACATAAACAAACATGGATGATTTACCTGATAATGAAACATAATTTTATTTCGAACTGTTCGATAGTTTTCTGTATGTTCAGGTGGTGTAATGGAGCCGGAATGCGAAATCGGAGAGCTGAGTTCATATTCCAGTCGTGTTGGTAACATTCACATATGGACAAATATCCTTGAGAAAGGTATTAATTCATCTCCTCAGCTATGGGTTAAAGAATATGAAAAATCATTGTCATTTTCAAGTCATTACTAAAGCTATATTCACTCGTAAAAATGAATTATTCTTATAATTCAAAATAAGTTTAGGTTTTTAATAACCCACAAAGGGTTGATAAGCCGTAAAATTAATAATTATTTTCGGAAGGAAATGACAAAGAAAAACTAACAATACCGGCAGTTCGAAAAAAGTTTTTCTTAATTGTTAGAAATTGATCTGGAAATAAAGTGTGTTGCATACTACGGAATGTATTAGAAGAGCAGTTTTCAACTCCTTTGTCACCATGAACTCATTTCACCATATTTCAGAATGTCATTGGTCTCGCTAAACGTAGTTTTCCCCAACTCTGCACATAACTATAAAATCAAAACATCAATCAAAAAAGTCGAGTTATGTTCTTAAATAGCATCATTAGACTGAGAATTTCATGTAGATGTCATGCATGGTAACAAACCCATTTAGAAATATGCAAACTGTCAACTGTATGCAACTGTTTTCTATGATCAATGATTAAAATGGCTTTGAGCAAGTGCAGCCTGGGGTCTTGGCAAAGAGCATCTTTTAAACATTGTAGACTAGTGCTGCATAATCACGAACAAAGTACTACACTAAATAACAGAATTGAGGACTATCAACAGCAGCAACAACTAAAATAGATAGCACATGTAACTCGAAGAGCAAAGATTGACATAATGAAGATGCTGACACTCCGCCTTACTTCAAATAAAAGAAAGGAAACAGCCATCAGTACTGGAAAGAGCGATAACCTGTTTTTCTAAAAAATAGTTTTAATAGAATGATTTTATAAATTGTAACTGGCTGCTCGGTCAATGAATGCCAGATATTTCCTTGTAGGGAAAAGGCTAATATTAGCATTACCATTCTCCACTTCTAAGGCTACAAATATTGTAACAATTTGAATATGTAGTCCAATTCTCCTCTAAAATCTTCTCAACAATTTAGAATACCTCTTCATTGAGAATCAATGTTCTACATTGTCTAGTAGCTTTCATTAATGAGGTATTCTACCTTGCTACTAGACCTAATTAGAGAAAAACATGCGTTAATATAACATTCATGAACACGTAGCTATTTCGATGAACTTCTAAAAAAGATTTCTACCGTCGTTCAAAATGTAAACAAGAATTTACATTTCTTTATAATAATCTAGTCTGTCAGCAGTGCTCCCAGGTATTCCTGACCCTGTATAATTCTATTTTCCTCGATATTCAATGCCTAACCAAAAAAAAAAGTAAATAATTTGGTCCTTAATCATTATTTTTTTCCCTAATGAAAGAAGTATTCATTTTTTTAAGGCAAAAATGTTTATAACGAAACGAGTGACTGGCACAGCGGTAAAATAATTGCAGAGCAGCAAGACAATCCGAAACCTTGCCTTCTGGTTTCAAATCTAGTTGCCGCTAACATACAGCTGTCATTATTGATTTATTTTCCTTTGCAAGTAGAATTTGCTGTTTCGCTCATTAAAATAAATGAACATATTCTTAAAAATGAAATAGATTCAAATATTTGTCAGTTAATTTTCTCTCTATATATATATATTAAAAATCGAAGCATTAAATTAAACATTCGCAAAAACTAGTGGCCCAGTGGTTAGAACGTTAGATTTTCGATCATGAGACCTTAGTTTGAATCTCACTATGGTCGATTTGTTAAGGAGGTGACTCCTTGATAATATCAGTCTGTAGAAGACGAATCAAGCATGCGACACTATTGGCAAAAGCCATACTACGACTTGACCTATGCCTTGTGAGTGAAATTATGTAGACAAATCTGCTCAAAATTTCTCGATGCTTTTGCTAGCACAAAGTCACAAGCCATCGTGACCGAACATTTTCGTTCGACTACTAATCTCGACAAATTAAGCGCTGTCTTTCCAAAACTGTTAGTAAGGTCCGTTCAGCATTGATATACTATAAACCGCAACTTGGCTCTGTTGGCATCGAATAATATACCTGAACATGCCTCTGAAATAGGAATTACATATCTACCCTGATAGAAACTCCCGGGAATAACGGATGCCTTAAGAACTAATTACCGCATATTTCCGCGTATAAGGCGACTTTTAGGTAAAACGAGGTAAAAAAATATATTAAATTTTCATGGATTTATCCTATACCTGTAGTATAAGACGATTGCTTATTGATGATATTATTGATAAGATGATATTATTGGAAATTTTCTTACTTACTGAATCCTTATAAATTCAAAATAAACGAACAAAACCGATTCTATATAATGTTTTTCTTACACACGTACCCTAAAAGGGAAACCATTTTTTTTACGTTTCATCACGTGATCTCTTGCGAATACTGATTCTTCTTCTTTTCCTATAACTAAACAGTTGCAAACAGATCGGTGTACTAATGGCCATTTATTTATAATTCATCGATAATCACAAAATACCGCTAATAACAGTACGATAATGTACAATAATAGTACATTCCCATTTTAACATTTTTTTATTCAGTCTCTTGCTTACTTCTGTCTAAGCCAGTTGAAATTTATTGTTGATTATTATTGATTTATACGCATATCAATCATGGAACCACTAGCAAAACGATGAAAGTATGAAGCGAGGGTTAAACTGAAAGTTATTGAAGTAGCCAATGAATCGAACAACTGTGTTGCTGTTGCTGCTGCTGCTAGATAATATTCTAAGAGTTTTCAATGGAACTACGGTAAAAGGTTTTTTATTTAAAAAATAAAGGCTGTATGTAATTCTAAATTGTGTTATTATTAAACAACAAAATGATAATGAATTTTCAATGAGAAATTAATATTATGTCATTCTATGTTATTACTGCCGTAATTAACACTACCATGATTATTGAAAGTTTAGCGAAAGATAAAGGGTTTCTGTGAATGCAATTATAACTCGATATTTGCATTTTCTCAGCTGAGCTTGCATGGACCCAAGTTGATTTCATTTGATATACAATTATTTTTCGAACAGGCAATTTATTATGAAGTTATGCCAATAATGTATAAGGTAAAAATAATTTTATTACCTTTGTTACCAGTTTATTTGGTAATGTGAATCTTTTCGTGTATGTTATTGCTTATCGCACAGAGACAGAGGTTATCCTACCGACAAACATCACTCAGAATTTAAGGTTTTTTTTTAGAATTGTAGTATAAGACGGCCCCCACCAATTTTTAAGGGTGATTTTTGGGTATCAAATTTTAAATTTCGTCTCATACGCTAAAATACACGGCATATATATATATATATATATATATATATATATATATATATATATATATATATATATATATATATAAAGAATTAATGTATTTATTTTTAATCTGCCGTTTTTATTACTTCAGACTTTATTATATAGTACACATTGATAAATAAAAATGGCGTGGGTATTTCAAATACGAAGTGTCAACTGTAATAACGTTTAAAGTAATATATGTGTGTGTATATATATATATATATATATATATATATATATATATATATATATATATATATATATACATACATATATATATATAATGTATATATATATATATATATATATATATATATATAATGTATGTATATATATATATATATATATATAATGTATGTGTATATATATATATATATATATATATATATATATATATATATATATATATATATATGATGTACTCTCCTGTCGATTTCGATGTATGAGGATCCGACAGACACATTCAGTTTTTATGTTTGTGTCGTATTTAATGTAGATGAAAATACTTATTACCTACTTGCATTTACCACCAGTATTTCTGTCAAATTTTTTTAAGAGGTAAATATTTTTTGATAATATTTCTGTTTCTGTTTTGACTTACATTAGAGATACAAATCTAATTAAACCAGCATCTTAGATAGACACAAGTTATCACCGTGGCCATATTTATAAGCAACTTAGAGCCTTTACGCCTAAAGGAAGATGTCTGAAGTAAAATTTACTTTCACTTTTTAATTCCAAATGCTTATATATAAAGCCGCCACAATATCTAAATCCGACAGTGATTGACGCTTAACGTGATAAACAAATCTTAAAGATTTGACAATATTAATTACTATTTCAGTTGTACGCAATTGTCATAATAATTTTTAATTTTCATTATTTCTTTAAAACTTTAAATATTTAAACATTTGCATTTCTTTTAGAAATAGAATATTTGATCTTATCACTCTTCCATACATTTGTGTTTAAGCATCAAATTGTGATATTCTAATCACGGCGCAGCTGCACTCAGAATATATAATTTAATATATTTTTGTATTGTGAATATAATATATCGGTTTTTTTTTTGTTTTTTTTTTTTGTTATTTTTTTTTTTTTTTGTGTATATATGTGTTTGTGTGTGTATACATATATGTATATTTATGTTATGTTTCTTGTTTTGTTTTTTCTTCCAAAGAAAAAAAAGGGGAGAAGGAAAAAAAAAAAAAAACACCCATTCTTGGCCGTATGTACGAAGATCAACACAATTATGCATACCTAATTTATAACATCGAATAGCCCAAGTGAAGACTTGATTGGTCGTTGTCTGCTGGGGCAACTTATATATTTCACGTCCTAAAGCTCGTGGCAAATTTTTGTTCTAGGTGCGGGCCGAATACTGATCATATTCGGTCGGGTCGCCCATCGAAGAAGTCTGTTGTTTATTTAGACCCGAAACTTCTAGTGACATGGGAGCAACAACACTGACGACGCATCTAGATTTGGCATTTAAAGGTGTATTTTAATAATGTAACAAAAATACATTAAATTCAAGATCTCTGTTCGCCTCAACAAGATTCTTTTGAAATACATAAATATTTTTACACTCTTAAACGTCCCTTTTATAGCCTTGCTGTTAGAAAACTTTGGGAAACATCACCACATGATACATTTATCGGATTTCATTTATACGTTTGAAAATTAAATGTTTCAGAACTATTAACTGAAATAAAATATTTAATTTTCAACAGTCGTCATTTTTAGCTCATAATTCTTGTTTTAGAATATGTCACTTACTTGCCATCGTACATTGTTAATAAAAATGCGAGGCGTAATGCCTCATGCGTAAAGTGTATTTACACTTTGTTTGACTCTGGAATTTGTCAGTTACAACCGACGCGTGGGTATTTTTTCTTCCAGAGTAATATCCTAAAATGGACCCTAAATTCTCATGTGGAAGCAAGAGAGTGTCCTCTTCCCTCCCGGGTGGGTGTTTATATATCTGCTTCTTATGCTTAATTTCCGACACGTGTACATGCCCGGCGCTCCTGGGTCGTTGATCTGAATTTGGTGGCTAGGTCATCTATCAGGCCAATCATCCGATGCACCACGCTTTCATTAAGGATATTGTGTTTAATGCTCATCTGGCATTATCTGAAGTGAGTCACCCACACTAAATTACTGTTGGGATTTAAAGATTGTTATATACGCAGAAATATACGTTATATAAAATCTTTATAAATGTAAAAAGCTATTTAAGTTTCCACTGAGGTTATGTACTTTGTTCTTAGTTACTGCTGTAGTGAGCTTCATGCTTACTGAGTGTCATGTTATCGTATCTTTACTTAAAACATAGCTACCTTCTGACAGATATCTATATTCTATATAAGATTATAGACTTCATCATTCTTGTCTTATATAAGTGTTTCTCAGACTTCATGACTTCAAATCTGAACTATATTTTAATATGTTTTTATTCACTGTATTATTTTATTCCTATACATTTGCTGGTATCCTTTAGACACCAACAAATTTCTGTACAAGAAAACGTTGTGGAAATTCTTCTCCTCCTATAATTGCTTCTGGTATTTGTATGGTTTTATAGTTGCGTGTCCAGCTATTTATTCTAAATGTCTAATCAGAATATATTTTCTATTTAATCATTGACTTACAGTCTTTTGTTAACTTTCTTGCCCAGTCGTCGCTTAGCAACACACTGTTCCTTACGAGAGTTGTGTCTCTGTTAAGTTTTAATACTCTGTGCAGCACATCTGAATATACATTTGGTTGCTTCGTCATTCGTCAGTTGAAATAGTACGCCTTGAATATACACATCTGCATCAACAATTCAATGATTTGAACAAAGATCAACATGTTTTTCATTCTATATATAATATTCTGATGTGACATTCATACACCCAGATGGAGAAAATGTTTAATTTAAGACCTAAGTGAAAATCTCCTTTATATTTTTTTCTGTTTGTAGAATATGTTATAACTAAAAATATAATTATAACCTCTGTTCCGAAATAGTTGTTAATTTTATTAGGTTGGTGCAAAAATAATGACGTAATAATGTCGTTTTTTGACGTTAAAATACGTCAAAAAACGACATTATTACGTCATTATTTTTGCACCAACCTAATAGTATATGAAAAGCGTATGAAGGCGTGATAATTATTATAGAACAGGGAGAATTTATTTTTCTTGGTGGACTACATAAGATGTTACCATCCAGTAATTCAAGCTTTGAAGAGTGCCCTATGTCACCTTGTGACCACGATATAATGAAAAACATAAAAAAGCGAAAAAAAAAAGAATTTCTAGAGGGTTCAGTGATGCGCTTAGAAATCTACGAAGTGCTCTGGATGTTTCGTTGCTTCTATCGACGACATCAAAGCTTTGGAGTTTGGGCAGCGAGAAAGTATTAGGAAAGCTTGAGGCAAATTCAAAATAATGGATAAAGGAGATAGTATACAGAATGACTGGTTCTGTTTTTATGGATGTCAGTTGTTTGTTTGCTGTTTGTATTAATGCACAAGAAGGTAGAAATCAATGAAAGACGCGTTTCTTTCTCCATTTATTGAGAGAATTATTACTAAGTTGTATTACTAGCAATATTCAAAGTATTTTACCTCGTGATCAATGCCCAATTATAGCCAAGCATATACAGAACGGAAAATACATGCTCAAGTTTTATATCAGTTTCTCAAAATTTGCAGTGATCTGAGGTTTCAGTTCTCTGATACGACAGTCTGAATGTGTTTGATCTGTAGAGTTTTGCTGGTCACTCAATCGGACCGCGGCATACAATTGATTTTCCGGGAAAAGTTTCCACAATCTCTAGACAAAGGTTTCCTAACTTGAGCGATATCGTCTGCCAGTGGGTGATTTCAACTGTTAGGTGGACGATAAGTATGTGAACAGAAAATGGCGGACGATTGGATATTTTGGTGTCCGATATAGAATTTTAAATATTAAAAAGTTACTCAACATATGCTACTCGAAAACAAATACATTCATGGGAGATATGCAAAGAGTATTTATTAAAAAACATAGTCCTAACTAGGATTAACTGGGTCAAATTCCTAGAAAAGAGATATCTCCGCAAACAAAGAATATTTTGGTATTTTCTATAGTTTTGAGAAGTGTCATTAACATTCAAATAGTTGTTCAGACGAAATAACATTTTTTCGGATAAAAATCGGATAAGGGGAAGCCCCAAAACAACAAAAATATTCGTTGGGTTTTTATTAGTTGTTAGTAGTGTATATTCTTTTTAATTTTATAATTATGAACAAAAATCTTTTTTCTTTTTTTTTTTTTTTTTTGTCAACACTTGCAACGATAACTATATTCATAAAACTAAATTATATATATAGTCTTCAATGACCATGTTTGCTTTCGTTTTTCTTTTTTAATACAGTAGTAGCAACAACTGCTGTCGCATTAGTCAATGTTTTTTGTTACCTACCTTCGATATCTGTTTTTTACTACATCATAAAATAAGATTTCGAACCAGTAACCAACTTTTGCAAAACAATTTTGATGTGATTTTGAATATTTACTGTATAAGTGGGCGGTGGAAGTTTTTTCCGTTTAAAAGTAGGCGATGACACAGAAAAAGTTGGGATCCCCTGTTCTAGATGAACATCACGTCCATAATGAGATGGAGATTCGTCTATCTGGAAATAACATTTCTGATCTTGTATCCTGGGTCAGGATCTGTGCAATACCTTGATTTGTATATTTTGCAGCACAGGAATCAGATTGAAAAAATCTGCAGTAACATGATCACTCAGGTTGAACTGCTTCACGCGATGAAAGTGATATCGTAGATGTCACTGTCACTTACACACTCTATCTATCTATTTATCTATCTATCTATCTATCTTTTTCTATTTCACACACAAACGTATAGTGAGGCAAACCAGAAGATATGCACCAACATTTCTCCTCTTTCAACTGCGCTTGCGATATTCATGCTCTCATTTTGTTCAGTAAAGGTAAAACAAAATAATACAACCACTTTCTTTTTTCACAATCATTTCTTTTTCCACGTCCATATCTATAAATCCAGAAAATACGCAGTGAATTTTTTCCACACGCCACGTCAACAACCAGCCCCTTGAACAAACACTCTGAGATACCTTCAAACTTTTGAAGCATCACCAACATGACTCAACAAGAAATATTAGAGCAATCTCCATCGTTTTTCGCTTTTTCGATTAATGTAACTAGAGTAGATATTTATGTGAGTGAGCTTATCAAGATACAAGGCTACAACAGTAAGTGAGGACGGAACTCATTAGCAACAGCCTACGAGATTAACTCGCTAATAATTGCTCTACAGCAAGCGTACTAGATATGTGAAGTGTATGTACAACTGTCACATATTCTAACGTTAATATAACTTCGTTATGTTTACAGCAGGTAGGAAATAATGAGCTGAAATATGTAACATTAGACTATCATCTTACAAAGAGTAAGTTTCATGGTTTTATCATATTATTTGGTCCTTGCTGATAATATTTACTTATTTAATTACTCACAAACAAGTGTATATCTCTCCCTTTCTTCTTCTCTCACTTTCTCTTTTTTCTTCCCTCTTTATGTAAATATTTCATTATATATTGTTATGAACCTTCATTTAAATTTATTATAAAATCTATATCAATGCTTATATTTTAGAAGCATTCTAAATAAAAGGTTAGTACTCTCAGAAAGCGTAAAAATAGAAAAGCAAAGAAATAAAGTAAAATTGAATATTAACAAATTTTAATCAAACTGGCATGCATTTGAGCAAAGACTGTACATCTCTTTTCTCTTTTGATCACGTGTTGAGAGCGTGATTTAACCGGATGAAACCCAAACAGTGAAACGATCTTCAACTCTCTGAAACCCTGCAGGAAAAATATCCATATTTGAAAATGAAGGACCACGTGATAAAACCAAGTCACGAAAAAACGAACAGCGCAAAATTAGTTTCTATTCGGCCTTCGGGCTGAACGGATGGATGGACAGGTACGCTATAAATGCGACAGTCCGTTATGAATTTGGTCATGTGAAGACAACCCTCTTCGGCCTTTGGGCTGAACAGACAAATCTGCTATAGATATGATGGTTATGTGAAAAAAAGTCCCTCTCCGGTCTTTGGACTGGAAGGACGAGTTTGCTATGACTGCGATAGTTAGCTATAGATTTGGGTATGCGAAAAAAGTATTTGGATATGCGAAAAAAGTATTTGGATATGCGAAAAAAGTATTTGGATATGCGAAAAAAGTATTTGGATATGCGAAAGAAGTATAGAAATGATCTCAAAACCGAAAGGATTTAACAAGGTTGGATTCAAAGAAACAAAATCCGGCGTGCGAGAAAAACATTTACATCAAGACGAAAGAATGATATGTATCGTCATGAAAGCTAAGAGAAAGAAAACAGCTTCAATTGTTTCGTCACTCAAGTCTCTAGACCAGACGAAAAGAAAAAGAAAGAAAGAAAAGACCTCAAAAAGAGACACACGAAAAGAGAAAGAGAGGAAAGACCTCAAGGGAAATCCAAGACCAGACGAAAGGAGAAAGAGAGAAAAGACACCAAAAGAAAGAAAAAAAAGAGAAAAAAAAAAGGAAAGGGAAAATAAATCTAAAAAGAGAAAAGAAAAGAAGAAATACATATAAGAGATATTAAAGAAAAAAGAACTTTTATAACGACCAGATAAGTTCGTTGTTTCTCTTACATGTTTTTACTTTGCTCAAAGTATCTTTTCATGTTTGTACTTTCATGCAAGCCTGGGATGGAATATTTTGTATTTCATATTCCTCTCTGCTTGTTTTACCTTTTCGTGCTTTGTGAATTCGTGCAAGTGTGGCACAAGATCAGATGTTGATCTGTAATTTACCTTTCTGAGAGGATAAGTTCCCCTCCCACTATTCTGTTTATTTACAATGTTTATTTTTGATTTATTGTTTTTGGTTTTCCCCATCTTTCATTTTCTCTCCTCTTCTATATTTTCATAATAAATTTATCGTTGTCTCTATATCTGGTTTAACGTTGTTTGTCGCACATCGCGTTTGTTCCTTAATCAGTTCCGCTCGAACGTGTTTGATCAATCGGAAAGAGACTCTTCGGAAAAAAAATTGTTATAATAATTGTATACACGTTAAAATAACACAGGTTACGATCCTCCTCTATCTCCGCTATCGATCCGGTTAGAGGAACGGTCGTAACAATATATATATATATATATATATATATATATATATATATATATATATATAAGTACAGACGATCATTAAAATAAATTCGGTTATAATTTATTTCATGAATATACAAAAATATATTCATCTCTTCAATCCAACATTTTCTTAATAAATGGAGTCAATTTATCCAGACGAAATGAAAAGGGAGAGGAAAAAAGTAAAAAGAAAAGGAAAATGTTTTAATATTAAAAGAGGAAGAATGAAAAATAAAAAAATTCTGCCAATATTTATATTAGATAATTTACTGACCAAATGACCAGAAACTTTTCAGTACCTCCTAAGATAGACAGACAGATAGATGTTCACTGAGTTTCACTGAGATTACACCCACTCGTCAGGAGACTTGTTTTTAACATAGAATTTATTTTTATAAACCACATTTTTCTTAGAAGACGTTAATTAATTTTCTTTAAAAGAGATTTATAACTTACGTAAACATCTTGCATGATTTAAAATTATTTATATTTATTAGATAATTTTATGTCATAATAATTTGATTGGGAACAAAAGTTCGTAGCGTAATTTCGTTTCACACACAACTGAAATATATGACATACACATATTCTGAAATCTAACATTAAAGTGGGATTTTCTACATGATTTCTATAAAGGGATTGTGAATTTTAAACGGTTTTACATAAAAAATTGAAAATGGATGAAAATAAAATGTATTTTTGAAATATGATGCACTTTTAATTCCGTAAATGCTGCATAATTAGCAAAATGACATCTACCGTTCATGAAATGCCATATCTGAGGTTGCTCGCTAGGTTCAGAAATGAACGCTTTGATCTGGAAGACTAAGAACGCTCTGGAAGGCCAGCAGTAGTTGATGATGACCAAATCGAAACGCAGATAGAAAATAATCCAAATCATACGATTGAGAACATCGCAGCGACACACGACATAACTGATACGAACGTTTTAATATATTTCACAATACGAATAGATATGCGAACTGCTACTATATTTTGATTACTCACAATTTAACGGAACATTTAGTAGACCGAACTTTCATCGGCAATTCTCTGCTCAAACAACAGGAAAACGACCCATTTTTTGGCAAAAAAAAGATTATACAGGTGATGAAAAATTGTGTATTTGTAACAATGTAGAGTGAAAATTGACCCAGGGAAACGAAATGAGCTCCTGTTAACGAGTTCAAAAGCCTGTCTACATCCGAAGGCGATGCAGTGGATCTCATGCGATTGATAGCTATTGCATATTAAGAACGCCTTCCACAAAACCAGAAGTTGAACTCAGTCAATTATTTTTCTCAATTTGACTGATTAGATACAACCCTATTACATGAAAATGGTCTCCAGAGCTAGCTAATAGGTTTACGGTCATATCACGTTGAAATATCGGTGCTAGTACAATCATCTAAGTTAAGCAACGTCGATCCTGGAAACTATTTAAAAGTATGACCCCTTGGGAATACCAAGCGCTGTTAGCTTGTATGAGCGTGTAGTGTAGATAACGGCTCGGAATTGGAACTCGGCTTTCCGAGTTCCAATTTTTGTTGGGTTCATTATATTCACTTATGTGCAAATACACTTAGGAACAGTATGAATCCAACTCTTTTCCTCCATCTATAAGTTAATTAGTAATACTTGTATCAGTAAATCATTAGACTCTAAAAATATTTTCTGGCTTTAAATAACCGGCAAAAGTTTGATAAGTTGTAAAAAACAAATCAATCAATAGAACTGGCTAGTACTAAAGCTAAATGGTAAATTGATGAGGGATCTGGTTGGGGGTGGATAGTAGAGATTGGACAAAGGTAATATATGAAGACTTCTGCTGATAGTTTTAGTATAACACTCAGATGAGATAAACTAATGGAAAAATGACTCTACAATAGATAAAATATATCTATAAATATGTTTGTGTATGCGTGCATGTGTGTGTGTGTTAAGTGAAGTAGCTATAGTTAAGCTTTCTTGCATATCAAGAATTATCAAAATTAATTAGTTAAAGCTACGTCAAAATTATTTTTTCCAAGGACTAATATAGCCACAGAATTGCATGCAAAAATCACATCAGAACGCTACATTTCAAGCCCATTTCTATTAGGTTGGTGCAAAAATAATGTCGTTTTTTGACGATTTTTTTGATTATCGTTCACCCATTTATCCAACTTTTTTGACTTCCCTATTTGCTTTAAATGGCGAACGACTGTTGAATGGTCGACCTCGAGTTCAACAGCAACTTCTCGTGTGGTTTTGTGAGGATCGGCTTCAATTAAGGCTTTCAAATGTTCGTTATCAACCGCAGTCGCCCGGCCGCGACCGTGTTCATCTTCGAGGCTCTCGTCACCATTGTGAAATTTCTTGAACCACCGTTGTGCCACACGTTCGTTAGTGGTTCCTGGGCCAAACGCATCATTGATATCACGAGCTGTCTCAGTAGCTTTTCGGCCTAGTTTGAACTGGAGCAAGAAAATCGTGCGGATTTGAATTTTGTCCATGCTGTCGAAAAGCCTGCAAAAAAAATTAATGAAGAGATTGAGAACGGTAACGAATAACACGATTCGATAGAGCGAAAAACGCGCTTCAAAATTATATATAACATGGCTATATATATCAGTGAATTAATTCAGAAATCATATATAAAAGTAACATATGTGAGAAAACGACATTATTTTTGCACCAACCTAATATATTGTGTCACATCGTTGGACGGGTGGATGGCAGCTGACAAACTCATATTTCGGAATTACTTTACAGTGTACTTCGACCAGAACTCTCCCGTTCTAAATGAATACAACTCACTTCGATATCGTTTTAGCTGTTTTTCATGGGAAGTGAAGTTGTTCAGTGCGAAGTGAAATAATCTTAAAAACCCAAAATAGCGTTAGAATAGAAAAATCTCTCGGTATCAATGGTCTCCCTTAAGAATTATCACACATGATTTTTCCTTTATTGGAAATTATCTTAGCACAGGGTAGTATTCAACGATGTTCCAACAGGTATATCAGGAAGTTCGTGCACAAAGATAAATATTTTATTTTAGTTATCTATTTTACATAGAGAGTTAAAAGAGAGATAATTGAATCAATTGCTAGGTCTGCGCTATGTTCGTTGTCTCGATCAAAGCCATCTACCAGTTCAACTCGTCATCTGCAGACTGGAGATGACCTCGCGGGATACCACGCAGCTACTGGAAGGACGTCGTCTGCCAGGACCTATAGCAGATCAATCTGGCACTGGAAAATGTTCTGACGCTCTGCCAAGGTCGTGAGAGTTGGGGGACACTATGGCTTCGGGGGCCCAACTCTTTCATGGCATAAGGTTTAGTAGTAGTAGTAGTAGTAGTAGTAGTAGTAGTAGTAGTAGAGTTTTCATTAATTTCAAATGATCATAACTGGGTAAATACTAAAGACAAACTTGGACCAGTTTTTAAATCCTGAGACTGTAACTTTCAAACAAGATGTGGCACATAGCTATTGGGAAATCTTCCAACAATGCCAAAATTCTGAAAATCGGTAAAAACAAACTCGAATTTATGGGACAAAGAGAAGAGCTAAAATTATCAATTAGGTTGTGGCTGGGGCTAGGTTTGAAAATCAGGGCTTTATATCGCCACGTGATCCAGCCTCATTGAATTTCAGAAAAAAATGGGCAGAATTTCATGATTGTGTATCGAAATAAATGCTTATTTAGAACGTCACTTGAAAGACCACTTTTAAAGTATGAATTTCGTACTTTAGAAAAGAACCGTCGGCCCAATGCAAGTGTCATTATTTCTTTCTTTTCTTTGAAATGAAAAGGTTTAACTCATTTAGAGAATGTGTATTTCTTGTCTATTTTTTTAATCCCAACTTCATTTATTTTGTAAGATTACTCTCCAACCCCACCACTGACAGAAAGTAAATTTCTCCAAAAATGTTAAAATATTTTTTACATTTATTTTCCTTATTTTCTTTAGTTTCTGTTTTATTTTTTCTCCTTTGTTTCCATATCATTTTTCGAACGGTTAACTTACTGTTACTTCATATTAGATTGTATACAAGTAAGAATTTCCTTAAATATAAAAGGGAAAATTTCAAGCAAAAACTCCCAAATAAATAAATGGTTCTATATAATAAATGTATATATACAAAATACAATATAAGAGAAAGAAAATTGTAAAAGAAAAAGGCAGAAATAATGAGAATATAATATTAACTTTAATATAAAATCCATTTTCTGAATCCATCCAGTAAATTGCGTATATGGCAATAGTAATAATTTTCATGCAGAAATTGTGTCCTGTGGTGAATGCGATATGAAAAATATTTTTTAAAATACGCCTCTGTCAAGAAAAGAAAAATGGAGAACGCCTGGAACAGTGAATATGGTTAGCTAAATTAAATTAACAATTTCTCACTTATACATTTCGACCTTGTGTCACACTTTTCGAGCAATTTTTTCGCCCAAGAATAAATATGACTTATTTTTATCGAAAATAAAAAAAAAGTTTTCATTTTTTCTCACGAACCATTACGATGGTTGAACAATGAATCGACGCAAACAACATTAAATACAAAAAAATGGTGTGAATTATCGGAAAAAACTGAGATAGTTAACTGTCAAACATATACTTATCGATACAGAATGGGTGGATATCAAACATACAGAGGTTATTACAGAATACTAATAACCAATTCCACTAATACCACGAAAAGCTTTCTAAAATTATTGATCAAAATATATCTCCAGTTTTTGTTGACGTTTAATTTAACAATTCACTAAGGAAAATTCGTGTACGAAAAACAATAAAGATAATTTGAATTTGCAATATTTGTATAGGCATGTAATAAGGTTTACTTAGTCTGACACAAGGTCTAAGGCGTGGAGTAGTCTGTGATGATCAAACGCACTAGAGTAGACATTATGCATTTGGCTAGCTTTCTAACCATAATGAGACGCCCAAATAGCGTTTGTATAAGATGTGATAATCATTTTAGTATTCTGGTTGGACATTGAAACCTGTCTTCAAAATGGACGCGCACGATGAACGCAATGCAATGGCTTCTTGCTAAGTTAGCCATCATTACAAATAGCTAATTTACGTCTCGTAGCCTGTGTGCCGATTGCTTTCTTTTATTAGTAGTATAAGGTCACGATAATAGTAGGTGTCGGGTTTTTTTCTTTGTCTGACTTTTCACTTCCATCTTACTTTGACTTATTATTATTACATTTACTAGATGATTCTTCTTCTTCATCTTCTGATTCATCTTCTTCCTACCCCCTCCGTCTTTTTAAGCATCCTCTTCCTACTTCCCCCTACTTCTATTCTTCCTCCTTTCTTCCTCCTCCTCACTTTTTCTTCCTACTTTTCTTCTTCCTCATCTTCCACCCATTTCTTCTTCTTCCTTCCTCTCCTCCTTTCTCCTCCTTCTTCTTCTTCTTCTGTTTTTCTTCTTCTTCTTCCTTATACCTCCTCTTTCCTTCTTCTTCTTCTTCTTCCTATTATTTGTACCTATTCTTTTTTTCAATTATTTTTTCTCTTTTACTTATTATGAATATACATTTTTTAAACAACCTTTTATTTATTTTGGTAATTTTGGTTGATGTGCGTTCCTCTTTCATTCACCATTATTGTTCCTGTATTTTTCTTCATTTGCTTTCCTATCATCACATATTTTTCCGTCCTCTTTTATTTTATCTCATTGTGTCTGTCCTAGATTCATCTTATTTCTCAAAGTCCATTCAAGTTCGGTTTTTTCTTATTTTTTCTGTTTTATATTTTGCTTTCATCGATTTTTTTCATATTTGACTCTTTTTTTATTTTCTCTTCTTACATTCTTTCTTCATCACTGACATATATTTTGATATTTACCGAATTTCTTAAACGACCATTGCTTATAAGACATGCAGTCTTTATTTTTCTATATTAATACATTTATTAATAATACCGTATTTACAAAAATCTATACTTTTATACACACATTAAATAAATTCAAAATCAGAACTTTAGTAAGCTTTTCCATTCATGATAAGTAAATATAGTTTTATTTAATGACAATATTACTCGACCGCTACAAATTAAAAGATTTAAAAGCTTGTAAATTATTCTATAATTTATGAATTATTCTATTTTTTAATTAAACAATTCTTGTAAAAAATCATTATTTACCGAATTTTTTTAAAGTTAATGTCCATTATATATTTTATACATGAAACGATTAAAAGTTTCTCTAATTAAATACTTTCTTAGGTTTATTATATGTTTTCATTTTACCACTCAAGACAGATTTCCTACAACCGGGCGTTTTGTTTTACCAGAGAATTGGATAATTTAAATTCGCCAAGGATTTATGGTTATACTTATATGAACATTAAACAATACAAACAAAAAATCTTTCTCAAAATTTCATAAAATTAAATGAGTATCGAAAAGCTGATACAAAAAATAAATACTTTCTAATGCTTAAAAACAATTTAATTCATTTCTGAATATGTCTTGAAAGTTTCACTAAACAATTATATGATTTTTGAAGAGTTTCCAAATTTATGGGTTTTTTTTACTGCAAATTGACACTCAAATTCCCCGTAAAAATTTCTAGTACCGCGTTGACACCAGATAAAAAAGTCTTTTAATCACATTTTCAAAGGTTCTAGAAAAGATAAGAAACGTTTACACCAAAACTTCCTTTAATTTTTCATCTTAATAACACAAAGGTTTTTCTATTATGTTTTGTACATTTTTTTTATGTATACTATTTTTAGCGAATGCCTGTAAGTACCTATAGACACACACACATACGCGCGCGCATACATACATACATACATATACATATATATATATATATATATATATATATATATATATATATATATATATATATATATATATATATATATATATATACCTCACCGGTAATCCCCGCATTATTTTTATTAAAATTTAAATTGTTACAGTTAGTCTCTCCTCAACAGCTGAAGATTCCGGTATGCTACTGGCGAGGAATAGTGTGCATATTTATTAATATATACTTAATAGCACTGTTATATTACATCGAACTTAATTTTATTAACACCATCACGCAAAAAGGAAAATAACACTGACATTTCATTTTAACAGATATATTTAACAAAATTACAAAAATATCTCGAAATACTTAAGAGTAAATTTATTCAATAAAATCGCCACTGGTTTCAACCACGGCATCCAAACGACTTCAGAATCTCCTGCAACTCTTCTCAACGGCCTCATAATAATCAAGAGGGTTGCAATCTGGGGCGTTAGGTGGTCAGAATTAAGGAGTGTTGTGATCACAGAAGTTGTCTGAGAGCCATGACCTGGTTCTCCTCCTTGTGTAGCATGGTACTGTTGCTAGACATAGCGTCTTCCAGCAGCCACCCTCTTGGCCCAGGGCAGCATTACCACCTCATGGCACTTAATGTAGGCCTCGGTGTTGAGTCTGATGCACTTCCAAATAAATTCGGAAGTTCTTTTCTTATCAGAACGATCAGCGTGAGTTTTCCGAACTGAAGTACTTTCGTAATCATTACTAGACTCTGCCAACTCTTTCCGAATCCTCTGTACTGTCCTCAGATTGACGCCCAAATACGCTGAAATGTTCGTATTCGAGCTTCCGTCGCGGATACCAAGTTCTGCAGCTTGCCGTTTCCAAATTTCTGGCGGAGTAATTGCGTTATGGTGCGCTTTTTGCCACAGACGGTGTCCAATTGACTCTATTATACTGTTCAAATTTAAAAAAAAATCATGGACGAAATTAAAAATCTAAAATGGCAACAATCTATCCATATATATATATATATATATATATATATATATATTATATATATATATATATATATATATATATATATATATATATATATATATATATATATATATATATATACTTAGATTTAACATTTTAAAGTATACATAAGTGTCTTATATTCTTTATTTTACCTCGTCTCTTTCCTACATTATTTCTTATCCAATTACTTATCGCATTTTTAATTTTTAATGCTAGAAGAGTATATCAAAGGCAAAAAAGCAATGAAAAGCAGCATGTAACCTCTTTGACATGTTTAAGCAGAAGGATGGAAGATCAAGTACTATAAAGGCAAAAAGCGGCCATAAAGTAGCAAGCATTGCTAAAAGTAACAAAAGAAAAGAAGCTGTTATATATGGTTCTGTCAATGAAATCCGAACGTTTCCTCATAAAGAAATCGCAAATATTACCATTACCATTATCGTCCACGCTCTAAAAGGACATGGAACAGAAACACAGAGAAAGAAAAATTCATCTCTTTAAAAATTTACGCATTTTTTAATTCTTTTTCCTTCAAGTTTTTCTGTGTGTTTTATTCCTATATTGCTTGATACTTTACACTTTTATTTTATTTTGCTGAGCTTTTTTAGATAAAAAATTCACTTCACGTCAACATTTGCTATTCAATGTCGCGTCATGCTTCACAAACCCAGTAGAATGTACAAACAATCAATTGATTGACTTGAGAAATGGTAAACCTGTTTTCAAAACCGTCATCACAAACATGGCATTTCTTTGATATTAAAAAGAATATAGCTATCTACTTACAAATAAAATTTATAGTTTTATGGTTATTTTTATTCTAAATGAATCTTTTTTAGCTTTTTTAGATAAAAAATTCACTTCATAATTTTCAATCAGAAAACATTTTGACTATTTGTGTGAAGGTTGTGCAGGTATATATGAAACATAGAGCTCGTTTAAAGTATATGAAACATACGACAATATAAATATATGAAAATTTCGAAAAAAGACAAATGTTATCGTATGAAACCGCTTGTATATATATTAGGTTGGTGCAAAAATAATGACGTAATAATGTCGTTTTTTTACGTATTTTTAACGTCAAAAAACGACATTATTACGTCATTATTTTTGCACCAACCGAATATATTCTATATTCAAAATTCTTAATATAAGGTTAGCATGGATCTACTTGCAAAAGAATAGGTACCAAAACAATATAAATTTTGTACTTATCTGTTTGGAGTTCAGGAGCTAGAAATGTGTGTCCTATTTTTATAACTTCAAGGATCAAAAAGGAAGAGGGAGATTGACCTTCCGGCCTGACAATGTTTCGTGCGGGATTCGTATGGTCACTTGACTGTTTTTTTTTATTCTAGTGAATATTTACAATTAATTTTGTTACTATTTTTTTTTTTTTTAGTTAAGGGGAGGTAACTATTTTATCTCCCTACAAACCTCCCAGCTAGTAGTGATTTTGGTTGTCTCTTTCCCAAGAACCTTTCCGACCTGCTTTCGGATGACTACGTTTACAAATTATCTCTTTTCTGTTTCAATTATTATATCATCCCTATGAGGTTGCTTATCCGTTAATTTTGCTTTTATTTATTTCATTGTCTTGTCCATATGAGACAAAAAATATTGTTTTGATAAGTTTACACGAGGTTTTAATGCCTGGGTGAAAACTATCGAAAAAGTTTTAACTGCGTAAAAACTATCGAAAAAGTATTTTCGTAAATCATGTAGCAGCAAAATTGTCCAAGTCATGTAAAAGCAAAATTGTCCAATAGTTAGATCAAGCTTTGGACTGTTGTATCTTAGGAATAATTAAAGATATATCACTGGAATTCTTTTTTATAACGCTATTGGACTCTACTTTGAGCAATAACAATGTATAATTACTCTCCAAGCTTAACAGAAGAATCGTGATGAAATCGATCATAAACGAAAATGACATGTTCATAATTAATTAATTATAGCTAAGGATCGGAAGCTCATGAAGTATTGAAATAAAGTTCATATATATATATATA
Source organism: Acanthosepion lycidas (assembly GCA_963932145.1). NCBI lineage: Eukaryota > Metazoa > Mollusca > Cephalopoda > Sepiida > Sepiidae > Acanthosepion > Acanthosepion lycidas. The sequence goes on along the minus strand of OZ010571.1, from coordinate 79,170,409 downwards.
TATATATATATATATATATATATATATAATTCCAGAATCATTGTCTAACTTACTCAAGATTAACTTCGCCCTCTCTAATCTTATAACTTTCTGTCCTGGAGTAACAAGCTGCCTCACAGGTTTCACGTACGATTTCATTTTCAAGTATATTTCGCCTCTCTTTGGATTGTCATGGGTGAAACTCCTCTCTCACGTACCAAACGTCTTATGGATTGAGTTGGATCTTTTTTAATTATTCTTTTTAGCACTCAGTTGAAATGATGATCCCTCTTCCTGTTGTGACATCCTAATCCAGTTTACCTCTCTACTATTCCCTCTTTTTTAAACTTATTAACTGTTCTATCGATTGTTCTTGAATGGACTTTGAAGATAGAAGTGAGAGTATGAATGTTGGTACCATTACTGAAGGCGTGAATGATCTTTTCCTCTCAGAATTGCTCAGTTGGAAAGACAGATACAAGAGAATTTTATCCTGTTCTCTTTCTCGGGGGAATAAGGTGGATGAGGAATTTTCTCCCAACCAAGTTCTTCGATCTTTTGTGACGTGATTCTTGCTGTGTGGGGTCGCGCATTGTCCTGATGAAACATCACCTCTTTTCGATTCACTAGAGCAGGTCTTTTTTTGCTCAAAGCTTGGTTCAAACGCACTAATTGCTGATAGTATATTTGAGCATTAATTGTTGCATTAGGTGGTAAGAATTCAAAGTAGATTATTCCTTGGCGATCCCATCAGATTGAAAGAAGAACCTTTTGCCCATGAAGTTCCCTTCTCGGCTGTGGCTGGGGTCCTTCCCCTTTACCAAGCCACTGTCTACGACGCTTAACATTTCGATAAAATATTCATTTTTCATCGCCAGTCACAAGTCTATCCAAAAAAGGTAAAAAAAGTTGGCGAGAATGGAGAGAAGAGCAGATGTCAACTCTGGATTTGAGGTTGTTTTCAGACAATTCATGAGGCACACATTTTTCAAATTTAGGAATTTTTCCAACTTCTTGAAGATGACGATGAACAGTTGTATGGTTTGAACTGAGAACCACTGCCAATTCATCAACTGATAAAGCAGGATTTTCTTCAAGGGCTGCTTCAAGAAGCTTTTCATCAAACTCAACTGGACGTCCGGTTCGATCTTCATCTTCAAGGGTGAAATCTCCACCTCTGAATTTTGCAAACCATCTTCTGCAAGTTCTTTCATTCACACATTCTTCTCCATAAACTGAGTGAATGTTTCTAGCCGCTTCAGCTGCTGAGTTTCCATTCTTGAAATCATAAAGCATTATGTGCCTGAAATGATTATTGGGTACTTCCATGTTAGCAGGGTTTTAATCAAACAAAATTTAATTTTATTGTTCTCTGAAATAAAATTTGATTTAGTTTAAATGCATCTAAACATAAAAATTAGACATTATAAAATATTCTTTAAATTTCGTTCATTTTAACAAAAAGTTAAAATTCGGACAGAACTTATGGGATGACCTGATATATATATATATATATATATATATATATATATATATATATATATATATATATATATATATATAGATATATAGATATAAAAGTATATAAGTATTGAAAAACCAGTATACTATCTTTCCCAAGGAGGCGTAGCAATTCAAAGATAATATAGAAAAGGTATCTATAGAAAATAATGGTCATCTACGTCTAGAAGGAAATATGCTATGTTTTAATTACTGGTAAAATCAAAGTTTAAAATACAATGTGGACATTAGATAACAATATTTATACGTTACTAATTAAATCGGCCAATATATGAAAATTAATATGAGAACCAATTTATGGTCTCTTAGAAAGAATTATTATGTTGGTGTGCCTTAAACCTTCCTGTATCTTTGTGTATGGCTGTATGTATATTTCATTTTAATGTGTTACTATCGTCTTTGTAGTCTTTCACTATTTATTAACACTGACAGGTATCTTCTTTTTTTACTATGTTTTCTTTTGTAGGAAATGACTAATTCTGCACGGATTCTTACTCCTACACAAAATCATCTTCACGATCTAACATACGAACATAAGGAAATGTTCTAGGCAATATATATTATACTTATATATGTTTATAATCGATATATGAATTAGATATTTTAACACACTCCAAACATTTACGACTATAAAATTACATATATTACAATGGGAAGTGCGGAATCTGTGATGGTTATCGGAGTAAAAAGTGAAATCAGAGAACCGGGTTCAAATTCTGATTGATTCTGTTTTGTTCATTACACGCTAATGCCTTTGCAAAAGCCATGAATCCATTTTCCTTAAACCTATAAGTTAGACGGCAGGGAACCCTTGGCCTTGTTGCCTTCGATGACAACCAGTCTAGAAAGAAAATTCTGAGTTCGAACCAGATTGAATAAGGATGGGATCCGTCAGGTTACTTTTCCTTAGACAATGGTTTCGTGATATGAAGTAACCTGGCCTAATTTTTCTTTTCTTACACCAACTATCCTCAAGATTATACCTTGACTATACGAGGGAGTACTAAAAAATTATAATCCAAGAGAGGCTTAGAAAAAATTAAAAGGGGTGGCCATTTGGTTATATTCATGTGTATCGGTCGATAACTTTGGAGTATCACCATGTTTCTTGAATGTCATATTATATAATAATAATAACAATAATAATAATATTAAATCTCTAATAAAAATTACTCGCTTAAAGACTTCCAAAGTTACAGTCATTTGATATGTCTTCTTTTATGTGTCATGTCCTTTCAAAACGTGAGCGATCATGACTCTCTACTATTTCCTATCAGTTGTTGCTCTAAGTAACTTTTGTTCATGTCCTGCTATCCATTTACACAAACATTTTAACCAGGTTACTCACCGTTTCCCTTGCTTTTCTTGCTTTCAATATGTTCTCTGTGTTTTATACTCTCTAAGACTACTTTCCTTATGATGTATCTCAGAAATGTTATCTTTTTTTTAATTCTAAGTTTCATTATAGTTCCTATTTTCCTTGAAACTTTCTTTTTGGTCCATGGTATGTCAGCATTAACCAGGAGAACCAGATTTCTGTCACTTCAATTCTCTTCTTTATCTGTGAGGACATTGACCAACATTACCTTTCTAAATTAGAAAATAGATATTAATTATAAGTTCAATACTCTTTTCTCCGTTTCTAAGGATATTTTTTAGCTCATATTATATTGCTTAGTTTCTAGGTTACCTAAATAGATAGTCCTATGCACCTTTGGATTTCTTTGATAGAAATGCAATTCTAAACTGTTCCAAATCTTTTTCGGAAAGATATGAATAACATTAACAGATATTTCCAGTAGCTGAATAATATAATTGATGATGAAAAATAGGTTTTGCATGTCAACAGAAAACAACAACAAAGCCTGTGTGGCTATCACAACTCAATACCGACATCAAAACTAGGATTCCATCCGCAGAAGTCATTGCTTTGTGTCTGGTGGAATATGAAATATTATCAATCTGAGGGAATATGATTATTACTAGCTAATGGAAAATGGAAGGACTATCAAATGTTTATTGCCAGCAACTCGAACTTTTAAAGAAGCATTATGCCGAAAGTGTCCTGATTTGGTAAATAGAAAAGATGTTCTTCTTCAACATGACACTGCAAGGGCACGCTCTGAAAAACAAATGCCAGAAAAGATATGATCGTTAGGATGGGAGATTCCTCTACGTCCTCCATACTCACTAGATTTAGCGTCTACTGATTTTCATTTGTTTAGATCACAAGAATATTTCATTAGAAACAAAGAAGTTCAAAACAGTTCTACAAACTTTTTTTCGGCTAGAAACTTTAAACATAAAACTGAAAATTTAACTTCATGTGAGACAGCATTCCTTGAAATGGAAGGTGATTACATATTTTTTACAAATAATATTTAATTTTAACCTATTTTTAGATCCTTCCTGGTAAAACGTAATTACTTTGTGAACAGCTTAATAAAAGAATTGCTGTGCTCTTACGAGTTGAGGAAGTCAAGTTAGCTCAATCCCTGTTAAACACAATGAACATTTTTTTTATTTTCCAGCTATTGAAGCTCTTCCCTTCAATGAAATGAAAAAATAATTATGTCAGAACATATTAATTGTACGTTGGAAACAAATGGATAAAAACGTAAAAGGCGAAAAACGCCTCACAAACAGAAAATGATGGCAACGGTCTTTTATTTTGTTATTTTCTTTTTTGACTTGTTAAAAAAATGTTTGCCATTAGGGTAGGAATATCTAATTCCGCTAAACTTGAACTATTTGAGATATTATTTAATTCCCATCTTTCCTAAGGAATAATGCACCGATTCCCATATTTTTATCTAAAGAAAACTTCATACATTTCAAGATTGTTTAAAATAATTATTCAATCAAAACTATTTGAGTTGACTAATTAATCTAAAATATATGCCACAGGGATTCACAATTGCTTTTAAAAAATTATTTTATGGCTAAAAATGTTTCAATTTAATGAATGGCATTGTCTGATAAATTGATGATATCCAATAGGCTATATAGAAAAATCCGAGGGATGATAAAAAGCGCAATGAATTAATTATTAATACAAGATTAAGTCCCTGATAATGGACAGCAAAAACGTATTGATCTTAGAATTTCTTAATGATTTCAATAGATTTTATATAATGCTTTTTAATATACCTCGCTAAATCGAAGTATTCAAGCAAATGTTTTTAGAATGAAATTTCCAAAACATTTGTCCATCATCTTAATTGTTATGCAGTTTAATAATCTAATTCAAGGCTCGAGAACTACTTAAGGTAGATAGAGGTTACACTTGCAATGTTAATGATGAATGGAGGGAGATATGAATGGAAGAGAAGGTGGTAGATAATGGATATTACGAAGACAAAGAAGATAGATAATGATTGATTCACCCGTGAAATGATTATTTAACGACTTGTTTCTACTATTTCTTTCGAAATCATCTCATTGGAAACGAGTTTCTTGACAAAAATTCAGAGAATTCTCTGTTCGCGCGCCCTGTTCAAAACTGTGATACTTGTATTTGGAAATTCTGTCTTTATAATTTCGCCAAATACAAAATAATTATTTAATTCGTTTATATATATATATATATATATATATATATATATATATATATATATATATATATATATATATATATATAAAGTTGTAACATGTATCTGTCTGTTTGTTATTGAACTCCTCGTAGGGTTTAGGAGATAGACCCCCCCTTAACTATATAAATTCTGAAGCTACATTACTGAGGGTACGTGGATAAATATATTTCATTTTGGTCAACGGGGGTACCCGGGGGGGCACCAAACCCCACGGAAATTTTTTCCCTTTGATTTAAATTATATTTAAATTTGAACAAGGTAATGACTCCTATCCAAAATATAGAAGAAGACAGCCAGAAGACGGAGGTCAAAAAATCAGCAAGATCAAAATGAGACAATATGGTCGTCAAGTTGAGCAAGAAATCACCAACCAGTGGGTAGTGCCTGACAATGCATATTTGTTGTGACAATTCAACTGTTATATCAATGTTGATATCTATTCATCATTTCATCGAACTCTTCCTCGGGTTTTGGAGATAGCCATAACCATATATATTCTGAAACTAAATTACACATTGTACTTGGATAAGTATATTTCATTTTGATCTAAGGGGGTCCACGGGTGGGGGGTTGAAACGTCCCACACGCTGATTTTTTTTTCCTTTCATATAAATTGAATTTAAATTTGAACAAGGAATGGCACCTAGGGTACTTTCAACAAAAAACGCCTAAACCCCTTAACCTTTCTTTCTCCAACATTCGTGGTAATCGTACCAATTTCTGCAGTGTAAAATCGCTCCTCTTCGAAAAGTCTCAGAACATTCTAGTATTTGCGATACTAACCTCGTCTGATTTTCTGATTCCATGGTACTTTTCTCTTCTTTGGAAGCACTCTAATGTCGACATGCATCCCGCCTGCTAGAGATCTCTCTCTTGAACCTGCAAACCATTCTTGCATGTATCCCCGTTTCTCTCTTAACTCAGTAAGCTCTCTCTACTTTCTCTACCATTCCCCTTCCTCTCGAGACTGTTGTGTGTTTGATAGTATTTCCAATAATATAGACAAGCCCATTTCCCTACACCAGTTTGCAAATATATTTGTGTTTAGTGACTTTAATGCCCACCATAATTAAACACTCTGTCACTGACCTCGCTGGCATCCAAACCCTTAACTTCTCAATCACTCAGTCTCTCACAGAAGTGGTTGACTTCCCCACGCGTTTCCCCAGTAACCCTGATGGACACTTCTCTTCTCGATCTCCTTTTTACCTACATCCCTGAATCCTGTTGTACTACGCATCTCTTCTCCCTTGGCAACTCTGATGATGCGTTAGTTTCTGTAAATATCTCCTTCCATTACCCCACAAGCCAAGAACCTCCCACTAACAGAATATCTTTCTGTTATCAACGAGCAAACTGGGACTCGTTTCGTGATTTCGTTTCTAAGGCCCCTTGGAATTAAGTTTTTAATCATCCTGTTCAAAATCGCGCGTCTAAGGTCTTCTCCTGGGTGAAAGCCGGCATCGATTATTCCATTCAAGCAAAGAAATACCAAGTTATGTTCATCTCCTTAGTTCTACCGCCATGCTCAAATCACTTCTTTCGGCTTTACTAGAGTGAAAAGTTACTGTTTGCTGATAGAATGAAACAATGTATAGCATCTCGCAAGTTTGGTTCTAGAAATTATTGGTGGCTCTGCCAGAGTGTGCTGAACAACAGCAAATCCTCAATACCGACTCTATTCAATTAATTCGAAGTCCTAACATTTACAGAATATAAGGTTGAATAGTAATAGTATTCTTCTTATAAGGCAGTGAACGCGGAACAATTTTCTCGCAGATGAAGAGGCAATAGAGACGTGGTTCAACAGGAAAATACTCAGAATATCATGGATGGAAAATTTGAACATTAGAGGAAATTTTTAAAAATGTAAACGAGGAAGGGACATACTTAGAATAGGGGACTGCATGTGACATAAAATGGAGGAGATACTTTAGAGTATTTGACAGTCACAGGGCATATCGAAGATAGATGCTGAGAGAAAACTCGATTAACCTGCCTAGCACGCTTTAATAAATGGACCTCAGAACATGAACTGTATACAATACTAAGGTGGCATTACTCTGAGTTAAAAATTAGGAAGTTGTGAAGATCTATGATCGTCCACATCCTAAAAGGACACGGTACATAAAAAATAAGCACAATTTGGCACAGTAAAAAAGATGGGAGATTTTTCTTGAAAAAACGTTATGAATCCAAATGTTTATATTAGGAAGGAAACGTAAACAAAACTCTTAATTTTCAATTTATTAAGAAATATCATTCTATATATAAACTCTAAGGTACCATTGTTGATTGTTTCTGACAAAGCATAGATTACTTAGTGTTGTATGTCTGAGAAAATCTGTTGGTATCATAGCAAAACATAAATTGGGATTTGTTTGTGCCATCATATAATGTTCATTTTTTATAATTTCTCTAGATAATCGTTAATTAATCTTCATGTGAATGACTTCCAAAAATATTTTACATGTACAAGTGTAAGTGTATGGGTACGGATATATGTACAGGGAATGAAATCTGCCCAGGAACGCATAGAAATACATTATTAATTTGACTTTCAACACAATGATCTTTTTTATTTCAGAGTTACTTTTTTATATTTTCAGTATGACTGGCATTCACCAGATATTTGGATGCTTGTGTGCATTCACATATATATATATATATATATATATATATATATATATATATATATATATATATATATATATATATATATACATATATATATATATATATATATATATATATATATATATATATATATACATACATACATATATATATATATATATATATATATATATATATATATATATATATATGAAGATCATAAAACCCTGGTTCGAATATAAACATAGTCCATTTCTCGGGAAGGTCACAATATTATTGATTCTAGCGTGCTGAACCTGTGAACAGTGTTTGAAATCCAATATTTGAATGTGGGTAGACAGAACTTCATAAGTCATAAGTCATCGTGACCGAGTTGTTTAAACGGCTGATCAGGAAAGATTGCGCGCTCTCACGCAGAAACTGTAACTAAGTCTCGCCCAGCATAGTTGCAACATATACCACAGTTTGATTCTATGGGTGTTGAATATGCCCGAGCAATTGTCAGCAACATGCATTGGCTAGCAGACGAGTGTAGACAGTCATTACATATATATATATATATATATATATATATATATATATATATATATATATATATATATATATACGCACACACACTTAGGTACATCAGTATATCCGTAGTCTTATAATAGATTTTGCGCAAAAATATATATATTTTAGCATAATCTCTTTCTTTGTGTAGGCTCTTAACACATTGCTTCTCCACAGATGTATTACAACCTACACTAACCTAGTGAAAAGTGCAGATAGAAATTTATCTAATTAGTGCATTGGGCGAGAAAACATGACTCTATAGATCTTCCAAGTTTTTCATAAAGATGTGTGTATAAGATTGTACCTAAAAATTGGTGATTATTACTGTTACATATATTTCGTGATTTGATTATGTTTCCATTTCGAAATATAATGTGAAAATCTACTAGGAAAGACGATGATTCAAAATAAAAACGAATCCAGAAAGAATAAACTATAGTTACCCCCACACAAAAAGAAAAACAAAGTCAGTCGTTCATCAGAAAATAAATCCATGATCTACTGCGCATGTCTGTATCACCTGAACAGCCTATTCATCTGCTTACATAACCATGCAATCTTAGCCTTGGATTATCTATCAGGATGACGATATACACTTACAATGAGGTGGGCGCAGAGAAACACGTATGGGAATTTTTAAAAAATCATTGGAGGTTAGTAATAGAAAACAGTGCATTTATTTTTTATTTTCATTTTTATTGTAAATTATTTTTAGTCGCCAAAAAAAAATCACCGACAAAGAAGCAAAATATAAGTCTAGAATCATATTTAGAAAACTCCCAAAACTGAAGTATTCAATGATCCGTAGTATTTTAATCTATCTGATATGTCGTATTTTTTAGATATATGATATGGATTAGATAGATAGATAGATAGATAGATAGATAGATATTTTTAAAATTTGCAATATTTGTGGTGAAAGACTACTCAATGTCTTAGATTCTTTATAGATAAAAAACAGTGTTAGCATAGAAATCAACACTACAAGCTGTTTGTTAGTTTCACGCCTCAATCGGTCTGAAATCTCCTTCATTATTTTTCTCGAGACTCCATATCTGCCCAGTTTCATATCCAAAACGCAAACAAAACAATTTCTGGAGAATTAATGGATATTTTTAATCGGTTTTATTACTTCAAACGTTATTATAGCGGATACTCCTTATTTGAAATACACACCCCATTTTTATTTATAAATCAATGTGTATAATATCGGCCTGTCATTCGACAGATCTAAATTTTTAAAAAAGGTGTCCGCCAGCAGAGATTGAACGTGCGTAACCCTTTGTAAATGAAGGGAAGGTTATGCGCTTTCCTTAAATAGGGTAAAAAGAGCCTTGCCGACTGAGAAATCCTTTGTGTCCGATCAGTAAAATGCATGATCAAACGGCAGTTTACCCTACAAAGAGTGACATATTTTCGATCCAAACCGGAGGATACATTTTCTTTACATAAACTGGTCGAATGCGCAACGCGATAGATATAATACACACCGTATACGAAATAAAAATAGGATGCCTATTTCATATAATAATATTAGAACGTATATATACACAAATACATATATGGTCATCCACAGACAGACTGTTTCGTAGTTCATCAATGTGGCTAGATACCAGATTGCTTCAAACCAGAATCGAAACCCGACTGATCGGTCGGAGATTTTCTCAGTAAGCCATCGGCGCACGGCTGAAAGAAAGGAGAATTTTTACATATTTACTCTGTGAATAAAAATGCCAATGACTGACAGTATTCAATTCAGGGAAGACCTTTGTAATATTAGTAGTAGTAATCATTGTTTACCAATTCGGTGATTATTACGGTTTTATATATATATATATATATATATATATATATATATATATATATATATATATATATAATCACGCATAGTGAGTACTGGTGGTTATAAAATAGTGCTTGTAACCTTTCAATTTGTGTCTGACGATTGTCACTTGTATGAAACGGTGAGGAATATATACATATATACATATATATATATATATATATATATATATATATATATATATATATATATATATATATATATATATAAGTAAACATTGAAGTCAACACTTAGAGGCGACAGGCTGTTTCATGCTAGACGCAATCGTCTAGCATGAAACAGCCTGTTGCCTTTTCACTTTTATATATGCACACGCTCTGTCTCTGATATTGAGCACTTTATCCCATAAGTATAGCACACCTTAAGAGTATATTTCTTCATATATATATATATATATATAGCGAGACTAACTGACAGAGGGGAAGAACAAGAAATGGTGAACTCTCCGTACCATTTCTTAACGTTTGAGAGGCCAACAGGTCAGTTAAGTGAATTATTAATCTACCCAGACATCTAATTTGATTATAATGCTGATAGGCTGTGTATAACCAGCTACATTTTTACTGATAACAGATAAATGGTGCATAATGTGTTACGAAGTCTCCAAATAGTCTTCATCAGGTTTGAATTCAAAGTTTTCTTTCTCCTAGTTTGGTTGATACCGAAGGTAACTGAGTTTTGTCTGCCCTGATACTTAACGTATAAATGAATGAAGTAGAATCCATGCTTTCTCTAAAGGAATTATCGAGAAGTGAACGAAATTTGACCTTGGCTCGGCGATTTCATTCATTTTTCTTGCCTCTGCTACATTACCACATACTATTAATAGCGCACATTATTATCTATAAACATATGTATGGTAAAACATACATTATTTATGTAGCGAATGTAAATTTTGAGAGCATATAGAAGTGGTATATTTTAGTTTTTTAGGAGGCAGGGTGGAGTAATGGATAACGGATTGAGGAATCGGAGAGCCGAGTTCGAATTCCAGTCGAATCCATTATATTCACTTACGTGCTAATACCCTTGGGAATGGTATGAATTCTCTTCTTCATACACCTCCAGCTATAGGTAAATAGCAAGACAGACGGGTTTCTATAGCCTTGGATGGCAACTGGTCTACCGCAGAAAGAAATGGCAACCAACGTGGGAAAAAAATCTGTCTCGTCAGTCATGTATCAAAAGATACATGATCGCCTAAGCGTGCATCACGCAAAACACATAACTGACTGATATTTTGTTTTTAAGGTCAGATTCTTTTTTTTTTTCTATTCTCCTTCACACTAACATGATTTCCCCGTAAGAATTATGCATTGCAGGTATGTCATCCTGCTCATATTTCTAAATGATGATTTCGATGATCAAAGGAATGGATGCCTACACAAGTGTCAGACAGAATTTGCAACAGAATTCATAAATGCGTAGATGACTGATCAGAAAACTAGTGAAAATGTGCGAACAGTAAATTCTATAAAAAAAACATTACAGGCGAATTGATATTTACATGGCTGCAAAAAGAACAATTAAAAATGAAACAGAATCACTAGAAATATTAGACCTGGAACTTCAAAACTTGGGTGATAATGGTTTGTCGTCTTACCAGACCTCCCACGTACCGTTATGCCATCTGTTTATTTATGCTCTTCAGGTAGGTGGCCTGCTGCATCCGTCTTATTAACTGTGCCTGCGATATGTCGCGTCAGTGTCAAATTCTCCAAGCCCTCCTTCCTCATTATGTAACAAAATAATTCAACTCTCTCTTTCTGATTCTAAGTACTTCTGTACTTGTTTGATGTTGAGCTCTGAAATTTGTAGTTCGCATCTTGGGCTTTTTCTCTCGCTAACAGCCATACATTCTGTTTCTTACAGTTGATGATTAGTATTTTCCTTACTGCCATGTCTAGGAGCCCCTGCAGTTTTTCTTCTGCGTTTGCCATCAACACAGTGCCATATGCGTATCTTACATTGTAGAGACTGTGCCCAACGTCCTGGTAGGCTAATACGTCCCTTGCTGTAAAGATTGAATAAATCCGGTGCTTGTCTTATGCCCTTTATATTTACATCGTAAAGCAGACAGATTCGTATGAGCACAAACCAGAATTTGCTTTCGGGAATAAACATTTGAAATTCAAACAGATTTCAGATTAGAACGAAATCTACTGGTCATAAACAAAGATAATATAATGACTTAAATTATAAATATCAACGTTCCATTGGACGGAACTATGAAAATCTATAAAATATATTTGCATCACCAAAGAACAGAAAGAAATATGGAATGTGAAAATGACGATATATTATTATTATTCCTGAAAATTTAGAAAATAACAGGAAGAATTAGATATATGATGAAGGATTGAAACAACTTAGACTGTGGAATTATTTAAATTGGTAAGAATACGTAAGATAGTTAAATATTGGCAAAACTTGCTGCCACTTTATCTCCAACGACAGCCAGATAAATACTAGAGTGAATGTGATGAACGTTTTGACAAAAATCTTAGAATCTTATCCAGATTGCATACACAGGGACTAAGATATTTGTCAAAATCATTAAGCTATAAATCGGTAATATAGAAACTTCAATATTTATTGTAAAAAAAACTGAAGTGGAATCATGTATGACGCAGAAAGTAAGACAATGTCAGAAATTAATAAAAGAATAATTATTGAATGAATTAAATACATCCAAAGGAAATATATCGATGTTTACCCTCATGGTATTTACATTCACAAGCAAATTTCAGAGGTATTAGATACAGATATATTTATTTACCAATAGGCGTTTGTTTGTGTGTACGCAAGATGAAAATATTTTTATTTAGTGTGTTTTAATTTACTGAGATAGATAAGAATTTTATTATTTTTCACAGAATTTTATATTTAATTTCCTCTTCTAATAATTATTCTCAAAGTTCTATGTGTTATTAAAAAGGAATTGATTATTTCAGTATTCTATAATTCTTAACAGATATCCTATTAACACAAAATGTCGAATATGTAAACAAAAAATGATAGGAACATAAACAAAACGAAAAAGAAAGCAAGTGAAATCAACTAGTATACCCAAAACACAATTTAAAAAAAAAATTAATTTAAAACTTCAGAGTCCCTTGTATTTTATGCGCATGTGTAATCACATTAAAGGAGACCTTACTTTCGACAGATGAAGTCCTTAAGGACGAAATGCGTCATACAAAAAAAGAATTTTCCACTTTGTCACAGATTTTCCTAAAATTATTCTGTAAGGAAATAGTTATTTAAGGTCATTACTCACCTTTTGTTAGTTATAGATTAAGCAGTTTAAAACTGGAACAATAAATGCAATATTTATGAATATCGCATTTATAATAGATAATAATTTTATATTATTATATTTTATATTATTATATTTTATTCAGAATACCTGAGCAAGTAATACAAATGCAGAAGGATGTATACTTTTGTTTTATAGACGATACAAAAATCGAAATCAGGGGTGCAAATTATGCCCTACTACAAAAAATATTTAAAAAATTCCCATAAAATAAAATAAGAATTATCATAAAACTAAATTAGAATAATATTATTCTATGTTTAAAAACTTTTTTTAAATAAGAATAGGAAACGCAGGCCGTAATGAAATTGGAGAGGTACAATTTATAATGTTTGATTACCAAACAAGGGGCGCGTACTATGCATGAGTAGAAGCATTTTCCCACACTTTCAGCACAATGTTAGGTGTGCGTACTATGGATAACGGCGTATTATACATTGAGAATTCCAGTAAATGTTTTAGCTTGCATTAACTATTGCAATTTTTTCGCCAAGTATTATCACCTTGTGCTTGCCCCATCCCAATAGTTTTTTTATTTGGAAAAGGTAGCAATTTTTTAAAACTCCCAACTACTTTGCTTCGTTGTTGACACTTTTGTTATTTTAATAAAATTGAAAAAACTTATTTTTTATTATCTATAAAAACATCTAATGTTATTTTCTATTTACCTTGCGTCATATTCATAGACTCTCTATGAATTATTCTAGGAGAACCCAAACATCCATACATCTTACACATTAGAGAAACCTACACTGAAATAGTTAAATTACAAAAATCAATCGTCTTAGACTGGATTTTAAGTCATGTTGGTACATCAGACAATGAAATAGCAGGCAAACTAGCTAAATAGGCACGCAACATTACAGCGGCTAACATCAAGATGCACCATACAGACTTCAGAGACAAAATGAAAGAACTTATCAAATGAAAATGGCAGACGAAATGGGACTCAAAATCTAACAAATTATACAATATTCAAAGAATTTTAGAAAAACAGTTCCCATGTTTCAAAAAAAATAAGATAGGATGAAATAGTTTTATCTAGATCTCGAATAGGATATACACACTCATATCTACTCAAAGATGAATCTACACGTTATGCAACAGACGCTAATACCTCTAACAATCAAACATATACTCATAAGTTCCGATCAACTCAACGAAAACCGAACAAAATATTATGAAACAAAAAATACAAATTAACTCTTTCAAAATACTAAACCAAATTATATGCTTACATTCTTCAAGGAAATCAAACTTTATACCAAAATATAAAACTCTAAAAACTCCCAACTACATAATCTTTAATAAAATCTTTAACTGAATACAAAGTAACTTTTACTAGAAAACAACATCTCTAATAACTGATTAAAAAGAAAAAAAACCCATTCCCCACCCCTAATCTGTACCCAAAATTACCACTAATCCCCATATAACATCCAACTCTACTCAAAACAACCACGAGTCGGTAAGCAGAAACAAAACCAAAATAAACCTTACGGGGCTTGCCAATTTAGAAATTTTTTTCTTAAGGATCGTTGTCCTATTTTATATTGTAATATTTCTTTTTGTACCATGATCCCCTCACACAGCGTCACTATTTTCTCTCTCTGTTTTTTCGATTCGCTTTTTCTTTTTCCTGAGTATATATTTTCTAATTCCCCACTCCTACTTATATGATTCATTTATCAGATGTCTGGTATTGGGTGGCTGAATTGGGGAAACCTACTCCGTATGGTATAGCTTTTCCTAATTGTAGTTAATTACTCAAGTAGCTTATTACAAACTTAGTAGTTTGTCTATCTTATAGATAAATGAGTCGATTTTAAAACAAGGTCATTTTACACAAGTATTCAAAAGTGCATAGTGTATGCTTTCTGTATACCTCATTAATCAAATGTTGACTTTTTCCTAGATTTGAGTTGCTGTTGCTGAAAACAAACTCACTATATGTACTAAAGTATATTCTCAAAGAAGTATCTACTTACTTTTTCTGATTACAGTAGAGGAACTGTTTTATAAAGATTTTTTATTATTATTTCCCTCCAAGAAAGGCGATAATGCTACCAAGACGCAAGAAGTTGCTGGGAGTGAAAGAGAATGAGAAAATTTTAGTGAGTAGAAAGGACAATAAAGAAAAAGCTTTCAAGAATACAGGAGTTGGCGATTGACGTGGCATTTAAATTTTCGAAGATTGTAGGGGACAGAAAAGCAAGAAATCGGAAGAGAGTTTCACATGTGAAAAATGCGGGAAAAGAAACTATTAGAAAAAAATTTTCGTAATTTATCACTTGAATTATGTAGTAGCTGTGATGAGACTCATGATTTTCACTAAAGATTTTTCTCGTCCCATTGTCTATGTCTAGGGATATCTACCGCTGTAGATTAAATAAAGGGTTCAGTTGGAAATTCCCTGTAGGTTACTCTGACCGGAAAGCACCTGATGATGACCGGAGTGCACAAAGGTGACAACAACAATACGCCACATGTAAATAATCTAAATAATATCAACCATTATTGGATAATTTAATAGAAATCAGTTTGTTTTATTATACTTGAGTCTATACATGATTATTTGTCGGGTTATGCTCGAATCTATTGGTGACTATTGACCAAATCTATGCTTGAAGCTATAGGTAGATATTGGCCGTGTTTATACTTGTGTAAACATTGGTCATTTATATTTGAGTATGTAAGTATGTTCTTTCAGTGTAACTCTAACACAAAACTCCCCGATGTTTTACAAAAAAGATCCGCGCATTCAGTACGAAGAAAGTGATAGAAACACTTGAGAGAGACTGTAGTGTTATTACAATTTAATGATAGCTGGCTGAACGGAACTATTTACGAAATTGGGTTATACTTGAGTGTGTAGGCAACTCGTATTTATACTTGATTCTATACTTTAGCTGTAATTTAGCCACCAGTGACCGAGTTTACACGTGAATATACAGCTAAATATTTGTCGAGTTTATACAGCGTCTTATGTAAACATTGAACTCGAGGTTATAGATAACAATTGGTAAGGTTTGTATTTGTCTCTATAAGTAACCGTTCGTCAGGTTTATACTTGAGTTTGTAGGTAAACATTGTTCGGGTTCATATGTTGGCAACTATAAGTCGGGTTTATACTTGAGGATATGTGAGCATCGGTTAAGTTTATATTTGAGTCATTTAGTAAACTTGCTTGATTGTGCAACCATTCTTCCCGGAAGGTGGACACATTTGGAGAGGGTCTTGCCCATCTACAAAGGATGCAGTCAGCGTATTCTAGACCTCACCAACAGGACAGTAACATTTGTTTTATGTGAACACTTAAAATGCTTATTATAAGATAATGCTGCATTTTATGACATGTTTATAATTAATCCTTAAATTGGACAATAAATTATTTTTGTTGGCTGAGTGTAATGGTATAAGCTCCATTTAGGAAGTAAATTCAGTGTGCTTCCGGATTTTGGGGGTCGGAAAAACTTGCTGGCATAAACACAATTACAGATACGCGTGTGTGCACGCATAGACACATATATAACTCCACCTCCCAATGAACATAAACTAATACACACACACACACACACACACATATATATATATATATATATATATATATATATATATATATATATATATATGAGTATATCGATTTAAAGATCGATATGGATTAGTAGCAAAATATTGATTTTATAGTAAGAATTCCTCTTATAGTTTTTTACTTCTTTTCTTTCTGTCATTTTTATCGAACTGAGACAGTCTCCATATTCCTCTTGATTTCTTAGAAATCGATGCAAGAAGCGGAAAGTAAACACCTGAATGTTCTTTCAGTGTGATTCTAAATTAAAACATAAGGTTCCGCAATGTTGCGCGGAAAAGAGAAGAAAGCGATAGAATGAATTGAAAGAGACTGTAGAGTTAGTAAAATGGAAAGATATCTGGCTGAACGGAACTATTTATGAAATCGGATCTATAGTATGTTTAACGCAAGGTGACTCACTTTATTATATACAAGTTCACCTCAAGCAAGTTAATATCCTGAAGATAACAGCTATGAGGCGAAAAGTTAAAAAGGGTTAGAGGCTGCGCTGTAAGCTTTAGTCGAGAAGCCACCATCTACGCGGCAAAGTGAATGTTAGATGAAAAATAGAAAAGAAGTATGTGTAAATGAGAAAGAGAGACAGATGACGAGAAACAGAGAAAAAAAAAGGAAAGAGCGAAAAACATAGGCAAGGTGAGTGTGATATGTACAACGACGTAACAGAAATGATTTTTCTTAACGCGGTTCTTGCAGATGTCGAGGACGACTTAAGAACCATTAATCTTTTCTTGATCAAACTTTTCACAATCAGTATCCCAGTAAGCCGAGAAAACATAAATACAATTCTAAAATATAGAAGTTCACGGCATGAGAAATCTGTTTTTTTTTTTGTTTGTTTGTTTTTTTGTTTTTGTTTTGTTTTTGTTTTGTTTTTTGTTTTGTTTTTTTTTTTTTTTTAATACTTTTTATACTCCATATCTGCTTTAATTTCAAATCAGAATTTTGACTTGGACGGATGAGCAGTCTCATTTTTGTATCGATTTTATTAACCCAAGTCATATAATCCATTGATGCTAAACTACTTTTAAAAGACAATCAGGACGTGTTTACAATTATACGTTATTATCCATAGTAATTGTTGATATTATATTTAACAATTTTAATATAAGTAGATTTATGTACAATACCAATGGGGGATAAAAATGAACAGATTTTTGGCAATATTGCATCATATGAATGAAGTAAGAAGGTAGACTGTATTATCTAGCTTTGAACGGTAACCTTTCTGAAAGAAACACTATACTGAAGTTAAAACTATAAACAAGGCAACCGAAAACGATATCATTTCTCAAGAAATTATGATAGTTTGAAGATAATAATGAAAAGTAATTTGTGTAGAGCCATGACCCTCTACTCCAAGAATAACATACTGAATATTCAAAAGTGATTTGTAATGATTTTTTTTCATTTTTAAGCAGACAAATTACATGCCACGTAGATTTTAAGAGAACTGCATTGCTACTTCCGAAATTTTATATTATTTCGACTGAATCGTGATTCAACAGCATGTTAACTTCTAATACCGTTAAAAAGGGTGATTGTGGAGACGACAGAAAGGAATTGGGCTCAGTTTAATAAAGGAAAAATAAAGTTAGAATAAGCAAAGATTGTATACTATTTAATTAAATTAGAATCACACAAACAAACAATCGTCATCATCACCAGCTCTCTCATGACTGGGCGTGGTTGGGATTTTGCGAATGAGTATCTGACCAGTCCCCCTCACTGTGGTGTGACAATGTTTGAGCTGCGGTGAATGATCTTTCAGCCCACTCAGTGACGTTATCAGCCTATTTCTCCTCTGTCTGCCTCTTCTTCTTCCACTTGTTGGATAACAATGAAAAGACTGCTGTAAATGATGTGTTCATACCATTTCAAGATAACTAATGCAAGCTTTCAAATAGTATATTCATTCTGACTGTATCAGAGATGATTTGGATGTGTAGGTAACTTAACGGTTATCAACGCGGAAACTAGAATCATGCAAAGTTCAAATACTTGCTTAGTCCCTTGCGTTCACTTTCTTACACATGCTGTTAGGAAAGGTATGAGTCCATTTCTTATTCACCCCGGCTATAGATTAAATAGCATGGAAGATCGGGTTTTCTGTAGAAGGAAAATTATCCAATTAAAACCGTAAAAAACCAATGGGAGACTACCTGTCTGTCTTTCCTAAGAAATCATAGCAATTCATCGATAAATAAATTGTAGAGGTTTAGTGGCGGCTACAGCCCGAAGGAAAGTGGCATTTGAAATAAATTAGAATCATAATCACTGAAGTTTAATAGGTCGCAGTTACGGTTTAAAGATTAAAACGTTGTTTCGTGAATTTGGTGAAATAATAATTACAAGTTCAATGCTGGGCTAGGTAATATAGATTTATTTTAAGTGGAAATATTATTAGCAATAAGTGAGAGAAAAAGACGAGATATCCTTAGAAATTGTGAGCAGAACGAAAGCAATCTACCCATAGATTATGCAAAGTGTTTAGTTAAAAATTCCTTAACCCTATCCCTGATCGACTAAGGAAGACCCGAAAGCACAGCAGCTGAAAATGTTTTATGATAATAACAACAAAAATGAGAAAATTATTTAAAATGTAAATAATAATTCTAGAGTATTCAGTTATTTTGCTTTAGTTATATTTGTATTCAGAAAAATGTTTACGGTCAAATCACGTCTGACTACTGAAGTTAAGTAACGTGGAGGCTGGTTAGTACCTTGATGGATGTCTGCTTAGAAATACCAGATGCTCTAAGTTTGGATGTTAGGTTCAGGTGGTCTAACGGGATAACAACTTTGAATGGGAAATCCGAGATTTGAGTTTAGATTCCATTCGAGTTTGTTACATTCACATACATGCAATTACTCCTGAATCGAAAAAAGATATGATCATCCAGGCGTTTCACATCCCCCGTCTACCAACACGCAGTGGGCAAAAGCGCGGTAGGGTAATGACCCGTTCTTCCATGTGAATCTGGGGAAAACCTACGTCCAACAAATTACCTTCACAGACTAAGAAAAAGAAAAAGTATTCATGAAAAAAAACTAAATCTTAAATGTCTACATGAAGTTAAAGACTTGTCAGGATTTTCTCTGAAACTAGTAACAGTTGCTAGCTCTACTCTAACGGGTGCAATCTTTCTCCCTGTGGCTTTCTGCAGAAAAAGTTGGCCTGTTCACAAACAGAAACCGGTGCAGAACTTTCGGTTTCCCTTTGACGGAAATTAAACACCAGGAAGCCTGACACAAAACGCCAGTTGACGATCTGTCATTTTCTTTCGACCTATTTGGCTTGAAGTACTCAGTGTGATCTGATAAGCAATCGAATAAAAAGTTATAATTATAAAAGCATCATAAATGCAACAATAGATACAACAGAAGACACAAAGAGTTGTCTTTTCCTACAAACACAAGGGAAGAAATCAGGAATATACATGATTTAATGGTTCATTAAATATTTAAACATTTTTGAAAAGTCAGTAGCGGATATGGATTTGTTGGAATCAATACCAAATCTGGATTTGTATGAATCAAAGTGGTTTGTTATTTAACAACAACCTAAATATTAAACGGTTAATGCAATAATATTGTTATTTCTATTTCTTTTATACAAGTATTCAATCATAAAAGCACGTACTGAATAATATAAGAATTTTGAGATATGCAGCATCATTTAATATAATTGCAGATTTGTTTCAAGGTTAAGTCAAAAACAATAAGCAGAAACTAATCAAATTTAATTGGTGGTCAAATCCCTTGAAAGATGTACAAAGTTACAGGAAAGCTGTTCATTATCCTAACAAGATTGAAATTAAATGCTCTTCATGCGTCAGGATCATTTTACGATTTTACATGTAAATATAAAATTGGGTATAATGAGTAATGATGACAGATTTTGCCGACTGTTACAATGAAAGAATATTTCTGGAGTAATAGAGAAAAACAGAGTAGATGATGAACATTAAGAATGAGTTGCGACTGATCGAATACGAAGTATGTTGAACTAAAACTAGAGACCCTCTAAGGAAAACTGGTAACTGGAAGGTAGAAAACCACGATAAAACCGATAGCTACTGCATCAATCATATAAGAAGCTAGAACAACAGAATGACAGAAGGAAGCAGAAATCCCTAAATGGATGACAAAAGGTAAAAACCAATCTCTATCACCGGTTTTTATTTTCCGACGGCATGGCTGCTGCTAAACTCCAGGATTGTGACTCGTTGCGTTTTCTTGGGCTAATATTTTATGCTGACATGAAGTGAAAAGATTATTGCTGGTCGATTTGCTGCTAGGAAAATTGGTTTATTATGTCGTACTAGACAATTTTTCTCTCCAGAATCTATCTTACAAATTTATAACTCTACAATTTGTCCATGCATAGAATATTGCTGCCATATCTAGTCTAGTTCTCATGATCTACACTTAGAGATTATTGATAAAATCCATAGAATCTGTAATGTTATTGGTCCTGGCCTGGCATGTCGTCTTTAGTTATTTTCCCAACACTGTAATGTAGCTTCCATGTAGCTTTTTATATAAATATGTTCATAACACCAAAACTTTATACATTTAAGCGCAGTACTAGATTGGCGGCAAGGTCCCATCATTTAACAGTTGAAATTGTTATATGCAACCGTAAGATATTTGCTAACAGTTTCTTCTGTTGGTCCTCTCGTTTGTGGAACTCGCTTCCGGCTTCTAGCATCCTAGTAAACGTTGATCTTCAAAAATGTAAGTGTATTTTCAATCATTATCTTCTGTCTTCTTAATGTTTGTTCTTTTATTATTCTCTCTCTTTAATACTATTTTTCTTTTTTTTTCACATACCTCTAGCATTCAGTAACCCCTTACGTTTCACTGGCTTTATTGCTTTGCTTGGGTAGAAATGATAAAAAAAATGTTTCTGATCTTTAAAAAATGCACCAAAAAAGTAATACTCCCAACTAACTATAGATTGATAACATGTCTACATATGATGATAAAAAACCCTCATTAGACACATTTCGAAATTAATCTGTTACTTGATAGTGATCCAAAGATTCCATCCGGAGAAAAAGACAGGTTAATGAAAAGGAATACGAAAGGAAGGAGTATCTGTTATTCATCGTTTAAAATATACTGAAATTAAAAGAAACACTATAGTATAGATCTGGTGATGCATACACCCGTAGATATGATGAAGTCATAAAAGATATTCCCAGGAAAATCAAATTGGTTGATGATACTTTGCTCTACGACACCGGCATCAAAGAGGCATTCTATCATACCTTTGATTTTCTAATGAGATGTGCACAAAATGGGATTGTACTCAGCAAAGACAAATTCCAGTTTTGTAAGGACACTGTTCAGTTTGGTGGCCTTCAAATAACTTCATCGGGAGTATCTCCCTCTGAATCAATGCTTAATGCTATTTTAAATTTCCCTGTTCCGAAAACCATCACCGATGCAAGGTCTTGGTTTGGACTGGTAAACCAACTTGCCTGGGCATATTCATTAAGTCCCATTATGCTACCTTTTCGGGACCTTGTCAAAAAAAACTCAAAATTCACCTGGAACCAGACCCTTGAGAAAGCATTTCAGGAATCAAAGCGGGTCATTGTTGAACTAGTAAAGCGGGGCGTCTCAACATTTGACATCAACAGAATTACCTGCTTAGCTCCTGACTGGAGTAAAGACGGCATGGGATTTTTACTTCTTCAGAAACACTGCACATGTGCAATCGAACGAGCCCCTGTCGGTTGCCCTGAAGGCTGGCATCTTGTGTTTGCTGGAAGCAGATTCTGTACTGAGGCTGAGCAAAGATATGCACCCATAGAAGGTGAAGCAGCAGCTATCAGCTGGGCACTTGAAAAGTGCCGTATGTTCATACTAGGTTGCCCAAACGTTATAGTCGTGACCGACCATGAACCACTCAAAGGACTTTTTGGTGATCGAGATCTCAGCAAAATTCACAACCCTCGCCTATTCCGACTCAAAGAGAAAAGCTTGAGATATCGTTTCACCATGCAACACTGCCCTGGAAAATGGCACAGAGCCTCTGATGCTATTTCCCGCAATCCAGTCACTACAGTACAAAGCCTACTTGATACATTCTCCATAGAACCCTCCCTTATAGAAATTGATGAATCAGATGAGACTTGTGCAACAATGAGATTGACAGCCCTCACATCAATATCTCAATTAGATGATAATCCTGCCATAACTTCCCCTGACCACATTCGTTTTGCTGGTCAAGAAGACACACAATACACCCTATTACGGAAAACCATAGACAATGGTTTTCCAAACAGTCGTCAAGCAACACCACCTACAATCCGGGAATACTGGGAAGTTCGTAACCGCCTAAGCAATGAAAATGGTCTAATACTACTTGACAGGAGAGTAGTGATACCAACCTCCCAGCGCAAGAACATATTAAAATGCCTACATTCGGCTCATCAAGGAGTAGTTGGCATGAAAGCGCGTGCCAATGACTCAGTTTACTGGCCTGGAATGAATGCCTCAATTCGCAATTACAGGTATAATTGCATTACATGTTCAAGGAATGCCCCAAGTCTACTACATGAACCAATTCAAATGACACCTACACCTGAATGGCCATTTCAACAGATTGTAATGGATTTGTTCTATGTTAAATCCTTCACATATCTTGCTTGTGCAGACAGGCTCACTGGATGGCTCATTCTGTACCGCATCAAGCCAGGGCAAGCGGTTGCTTTCAGGTTGATTTCCATCTGCAGAGAAATATTCCAAACATATGGTGCACCTGAGGAACTTAGTACAGATGGTGGACCGCCATTCTCAGCTTACTCATTCCAACAGTTCCTAAAAACCTGGGCTGTTAAGCAAAGAATTTCATCAGTGGCCTATCTCCAGTCTAACGGACGTGCAGAATTGGCAGTCAAGACTGCAAAAAGACTCATAAAAGACTGCACAGGACACCAGGGTTCCTTGGACAATAACATGGCAGCACAAGCAATCTTGCAATATAGAAACACCCCTATCCAAGGCATTGGCTTATCACCAGCGCAACTCCTGCTTCATAGACGTCTCCGAGATTTTATCCCATCGCACCCACAATTATATAAACCACACCCTGAATGGATAGCCGCAGCGCAAAAACGAGAACAGAGATTATCCAAATGCAATGCAGACCTCATCGAGAAGTACAACCGTACTGCACATGCACTATCCCCACTTTATAAAGGTGACACAGTCTCCATTCAAAACCCAAATAGCCATCGATGGGACATAGCTGGGCGAATAGTAGAGACACTTCCCAACCGTCAATATAGAATTAGAGTTGCAGGATCAGGCAGAATAACCCTGCGGAACCGTAGGTTTCTAAGGAAACTTGAAGCACCCATAATCAAGACCCCCATACCAAGCGCCATGCCTGTGTCACCTGAGCCGACAATTACGGATACATGCAGACCACATCAATCTGCCAAAGACTTGGAAAATGGTGACATTACATTACAAAATAAACCAGCGTCCCAGGGCCCTACTCAATCACAGCCATCAAGAACGAGGATTCCCAGGGCGCTATCCCGACTACTCTCGTACAATCAGCCAGGCAATAGGGAATTAATTCCTCCCCAACGGCCAATATGCTTCCGCAATGGGGAGAGGAGGGAGATGTAGAAGTCAAGTGACTTACCTGCCAACATGGCTGCCTCCTTCTATTTCCTTGTAAAAGCTGATTTTACCTTATTTTATAGGAGAGCGCCTAATACACCAGTTGGGTTGGTCCATTTTGCTAGAATGGACCTTCCCAATACATTTGCATGAGGGGTCTTTGTTCAGCTATATATTTCTCCATAAATGACTCAAGTCAGTTTTGGCTTTGGCTACATTTGCCTACTTGTGTGCTAAACCTCTGGCAAACTAGCTAATATTCAACAAGTACAACAATGCATATGATGTAGTCCTACATATTAAAATTGAAATAGAGTTAATGAAATGTTTGTAAAACCTTTTTCTTGTATAGAAAACTTCAAGAAATAATTGATGATATATTCCTGTACGGAGGTATTTTAAAATTCTATGTCGTCAGTCACATACGCAAATGCTGAAAATATTAAATTTGATTACAATGAAACGTGCGAAAATTAGCCTCTAATTTCGAAATAAAGGGATTATGAGGTACAGTTCAGTGATCTGTAGCTTAACTTCTTCGTTATGTACCGTGTCCCCTCAGGATGAAGGTAGCCACCACTGTCCATAATTTCCTGTCTTTTGTAGCTCTTAATAAATTTTGTCTTTTTTATTTCTCCTAAATCCTATTCCGACATTCATTTACTCGTCACTAAATATGCCATGTCTTGTTTCCACCGTTACTCTTGCCTTCAATCTGTCCTATGATTATTAGATTTTCCAAGGCCTCTTTCCTCATTATGCGTCCTAGAAATGTCAACTGTCTCTTCCTGATGTTAAATATAAGTTTCCTTTTTGTTTCCATTTTCTATAAAACTTCCTCTTTGCTGTAGCAATATGATTTCTCACACATCCTTAGGAAATGAATAGATTCTTTTTTCCTTTGACCCAATTAAATGACCATGGCTTCTCAGGAATCTTGTTTCCAGCCCATCTTTGAGTAAATTTAATGGCCCACAGGGTCTTTTTGCCTCTAGCCCACCTTTAAATTTCCGGACATGAAATATGGCTAGTGTAATAGTCGTAAAACTTTTTAAAGAGTGGGAACCTTTGAAAAACTAACCTCCCAAAATCTCTATAGAGGGTCCCCTTTCCGATTGGTGGAACACAAGCCAGTATCCATATAATGAATCGGACAGTCAATGGAATGGTTAGGAGCCAGTGACGTCTGAGTGTGTAGGGATTCTTTTTTCCGTGACCGAAACTTAGTGAGAAGTCAGTTAAAAAAAATAAAATAAAATAAAACACGATTTCTCACTTACTCGGCAATGTCTTCCTTCTGTTACGAGAAAGCAATTCTTTTCTTTTCTTTTTTTTTTTTTTTTTTTTTTTTTGGCTACTTCCCGAGCCAACAAGTGTCTTAAAAAGCATTTTTAGTTATAGCTTTGTTGACAGCGACCACAGCTCTAATAATAGTCATTGAGACGAATCTGTGGAACATAGCGAGTGCCAATGTATTCACATACATTTGACCTTGGTTGTCATCACAGCTGGTGCAGTGACGTGCAGAATAGCATTACTACATTGCCCGAATAATTGTTCCATAGTATCTTCAAAATAACACTGAAATCAAAAGTGCAAATGAATTATTGCCACGAACTGGTTCTGAAAATCTATCGATATATTGAATCATCATTATCATCATCAATGACTGGATATAATCGGAATGTAGCTGCACAGCTGAGAAACTGATCAGCTTCCAACTTATATCACGGCCGCCTGCCAGTCCAGTTCACTCGGTGAGAGCGTCAGTATTTTCTTTCTTCTATTTGTCTCTTGCCTAATGCAGTATCTTTTAGGATGACGGTAGAATGATTGTTCGCCTTTATGACGTGTTTGAATCATTTCACAACCTGGAATGGTATTAAGGATTTAAAAATAAGGAATAACTCAAAACATGGAAACTCAAAATGACTGATGCCCAGATAGGGGAATCGAAGGCGTGGTAGAGCTGGTTAAACATTTCACTGCTGATGTTGGCTGCAGATGACACATTACCATGCGATTATGGAGATGACTACTGGAATCAAGTAAATAAATGTAAGTGCAACTCTCAAAGATATCCAAGCAGCAACCGAAAAGCCGAGCCATTGGATCTGGCTCAAAAGAGATGATGAATATTAGTTTAAGAAAACGAATCTCGGAAGAACAAGTAGTTAACATACAGGAAACCAGTCGGGCCAGATGGTCAGGTCTCACATCAGTAGAGCGGGTCGGTGCACAGTAGAACCTGTCGTGATGCAAACCCCGATATGAAGGGAATCCATCCCTGATGACATCCCACCGAGAACCTCCTGGTATCCACTACATGCTACATTCGATTGACAGCATTTGCAGCAGTAAACTGTTCTCATTTGTCTTCCTTTATGTCATGGCAGAAAAAAAAACTTGCAGAAAGTGAAATATTTTACTTTCAAAAATATCTTTTCATCAAGAGAAGTCGATGTTTGCTTGCATACTTTACCTGTATCTATATATAAATATAACTACGTAAGGAATTCTTTTCGTATCAGATGATATAAAGAGATTTTCTTATAAATTTGAATTTTCATTTTCCTTTGTCTATTCAACCTGTCACTTTATTCACAGTGTCAGCAGGCATCGGTTTATTGACAAGGCCTCATTGAAATTACAACATAGCTGCAAGAAGGCACTTCTTACAGCTATGTTGTATTTTCAACAGATTTTTAAACTCTCCATTCCTTTAAGATGCCAGATTCCATTGAAAGATCTGTCGATAAACTTCAACAAAACACGTGAACATATAAAGAAGGCCTCGTGTCGAATTACATTTTATGATGGAAAAAACTCCGAAGTGTCGATCGATGAAACTTCAATGGCGCTGTTTCAAAATATCAAGGTTAGTTTTATAAATTGAAAATAATATGAAAACTTATTTTGATATGAGAAAAATCGAAAGATTTGGTTAATCTAGTTATCTATGGACAAGGTAAGCAGAGTTGGAGCTATTTTCCTTCATCTTTGTGAATGTATTTAAACTTAAATGAATTGCTAAATCTGCTGCTACGAAGGTTGATTCACTGTGTAGTGCCAGACAATTTTTCCCCTCAGAATACTTGGTGTACATTTATAAATCTAGCATTCATCTGTGTATCTAATATTACTACCATTTCTTGTCTGCTGATCCGGCTATATAAAGTCAAAGAAGGCTATATAATATTATTGGCCCTGAACTGGCATTTCGACTTCAGTTACTTTCCCTCTGCTGTATCGAGACTTCCCTGTGTCTTTTCTATAAGCATTTGTTCTAATGAGCTTTCTTCCTTGGTACATCGAGCCAATAAAATTAAGCGTACTACTAGCTCTCATCGTTTTACTGTTGAAATAGCAAAATGTAACCGTCAGAATAAACAGAACATTTAATATTCATAATAATATTTGTGAAGAGTACATACAAGGATGGATCAAAAGCCATTAGCTTTGCATGTATAGATTTTAGCAGAAATTCTCTCTGAAATTTTCACTGTATCATTTTCGGGCTATGAAATGAATATGTAACACTGAATTAAGTGCAATGACAGGGAATTATATTATATTAAAAAATGATTATTTGTTGTGTAAAATGAAAGCTTTTTTCATTAAACTGTAATTACGTTGATATACCTACATATGAAGGGTGCCCAAAAATAATTCAACCAAGAAGTCTCTTCAAATATAATTTTGATATTTGGTCACGTGGTCTTCTTATTCTGCTATGTGTCGTGTCCCTTCAAGACCTAAACGATTGTGGCTCTCCACAACCTCTCATTAAGCTCTTAGTAATGTTTGTTCACCGCTCCCACTCTCCGTTCATTTTCATTCACTTTTCGTCAGGTTGGTGGTCCAGTGACTCCCGCTGTCGTTTTTTTTTTTTTTTTTCGTTCCTCATTATGGGCATTTTCTAAGTGTAAATTAGAAGGCCTAAAAGTATGGCGCACCAGTGGGGATCGAACTCACTACTCAGTCTTAAACTGATCTAGCGAGACAATCTTGCTAACCCTTACATCACATCGAAATACTCATCCTTCCTCCTTACGTGTCACAGAAATTTCAGTTGTCACTTTCTGTTTCTGAGTATAATTTTCTTTTTGTTTCTATTTTCCTTAAGACTTCCTCGTTGTTTACACGCTCCATCCAATGCTATTTTCAGCATCTTTCTGTAGAACAATATATTTGCTGCCTCCAGTTTTCTATTTATTTATTAAGATTGATATTATGTAACAGTTTAGAACTCTTTTCTTTGTTTCAAACGAAATGGTTTTGCTTCTTAGTACTTAATTTTTGGAAGGAATTCCAATGCACATTCAGTTTTTGGTGTCACATTCCCATCGAAAATATTTAGACTTCTGTCGTTGTTACATTTTAGTATCGCCAATCCCTAATTCACATCTTGGCATTTTTCATTTGCTGACAACCATATATTCTGTCTTCTTACAATTGATAGTCCTTTCATATCGTTTTCCCTTACTACTTTGTCTTGGAGCTCCTGTATTTTTTTCTTTTATATCTACTATTAACAATGTCATTTTTGTTAGATTTAGGAAATGGGTCGTGTCGATAACTTATCAGCACAACTTTGTTTGCAGGTAATTTGTATCCTCCCTCCTGGTGTAAATTTTAATTAAAAGTTTACATAAAGTGGTACATGTTCACAAAGTTAATTGAGGTCCTAAATGAGAATCTGAATTAAATATACGTTCTTCGAATACACAGAAGCGTTTGTGAGTGGAGAGGAATGAGTTGTTCTCTCGAAATAAAAGGTGTCAAAAAAGAATAATGACCGAAGCAATAACTGCATTACTGACTC
Source organism: Acanthosepion lycidas (assembly GCA_963932145.1). Classification (NCBI taxonomy): domain Eukaryota; kingdom Metazoa; phylum Mollusca; class Cephalopoda; order Sepiida; family Sepiidae; genus Acanthosepion; species Acanthosepion lycidas. Next base: position 79,140,922 of record OZ010571.1, on the reverse strand, counting down.
TTGTCAAATGTGTGAGGATTTTTTCAGATCTATATCTAAAAACAATAATAATTTTCAATCTAAATAGGTGTTGATCTGCTTCATTTCAGTAACAGACATCAGCCTTCAATCTTGCCATGCTGCTATTTTATTTCGCATCACCAAAATTCTCCACGTTATCACTTTCATATGTGTTATCACTTATAAGGTGGGTTACACATTCATTTTTGCAGACAATAGATTAGATACTAATCTTAGAAAACGTAACCATCACAAGGCATATTGAGGACAAGAGAGATAGGGGAAGGGGTGAACATCTTACGTGACGAACTTGTGTGAATAGAGGGCATAACGGGTGCTGGGTCCTTAGCAAAGGGAGAAAAATTGCTCAGAGCGACCTAAGATAGAAAGTTATGGAGATCTATGTTCTGAAGGGACTTGACACATAGAAGAAGCTAATAATATGTAGAAGATAGATTAAATAACTGAGATCTCTCTTTTTTCTTTTTTTTTTTTTTTTTTTGATTTCTTCTCGCCATTGCTTCCCAATTTATTTCCTTTTGTATACATTTTTCTGTCTGTGTTTCACTATTTTTATTTTTCAAATTTCCCTAATGCTCGAAATTCCGCCCCCTTTTTTTTAAATGACCTGTCCTTTCACGACGTTGGCGGAAGTAGATCCTCAATTTCCTGTTCTTTGTACCTACAAAAAAAAATTTTGCCACTATCTGACCTAACATCAATTTACTCAAGGTTGTTAGGTAACGACACGTTATTTGCTTTTGCCGTTCGAGCCCTGTTCTGTAAGTGCCAAATTCTCCTAGCCCTCTTTCCCTATTACGAGTGCCATAAATTTCAACTGACTGTTTCTGATTCTAATTTAAGTTTCCTCTGCGTAAAATTTCCTCGTTGCTCACAAATCTGTCACCGAGTTCAAGTAAAAATAGCGGCGTCAGAAATGCATTGTGATCAATCTGTCTCCATCACAAACTATGCACGCGTGCATCTGAGGGAAACATTCACTTATATTATCGCCGTACAAGCCGATGAATATATGAATCTCTCATATATAATATTACTGCTTTTTTCAATCTGAATTTCGTCAATTATCGCCGGCCAGTAAGTATGTGGATGACCCTCGGGTCCTTTACTGAACGTATACGCTAATATTCTGGTTTGGATGTAAGACGGACATCGAAAGCGACTCTCTTTTGCTGCCTCCCGGCTCAGTGTTTATATATTTACCTGTCATACAGCTTTTACTCCTGCGCCTACATATCAGTCCGCGACCAGCGGTCCAATTGCCAGGTCAACTCTTCACCTAGCTTCTCTGAAGTGTAAAGTATATTCTAGCATGACCTGAGGTGAGACACATACAACAGCTGCACATATATTTTTGTTCGAGCTCGCGCTTCTAAGTTCCTGAAATATATTCCATATTATCCATCTTAATATGTATATATCTATCCATGCTCAAGTAATTTCTCTAAGTAAAATTCTTACTACCTTCTTCTTTCCACTTTCGTAATAAATATTTCACATCAAAAATAAAATTGTGCCATTTGAGGTCACTGCAGGGTACTCCATTGTACTTCTCTGTCAATATGAATACATAATAGCTGCTATCCCCTCTTCAAGCAACATGCGACAGATTGTACTAGCATATATAGTACCAGCAACATTTCTCATCTAACCTATTGCAAGAGGTTAATTTTCCAATCGTATTATTACAAATTGAACTCAAACACCCAAAATTGGGAGCAGATTTCTGTACACTTAATTGTTAAGCCATCCCCGAGCCTCCAACAATAAATTATGCCAAACCAAAAATAGCAATCGCAAACTCCGTTCCTTTCCCCGCTTACACAAAATCTTAATAAAAATGAATCTATTAATTACTCTGAAATTACATTAAAATCGGTATAACGTATCTTTAACTAGCTTAAAAGCCGCATCTGGCTTTATGGTCTAGTTCAGAAAACACCAATGATAATTTTGAAGAAATAACTTTGAATTCCTCAATTCACTTCATGGAACTCACTTTAATTTTGATTTGCGCTATTAGTCCAATTTCGGCTTAAAGACCGATTTGAACCGAAATTCCAATTCAGGCCGAAAATTCTTTCGTGGAACTTCAATTGATTTGAGGTCTTCAAATCACAAGGTATCTGGAACTTCAAAACCTCACATCACAAAACCTCTCACTCCGATTCCTTGGTATTTTGAGGAAATAAAATCGATTTCCTTTAAATTGATTTCAAAAGAAAATTCAGAAAGATTTTAACTGATCCCTCCTTATCCAAACACATTCCTAATGCTGGATGTTCAAGCACCAGATGAAGGGCAGATTTTCAATCCCAGCATCCTCCTCGGTTCAAAAAGGTATAATGTTTATGTAGAGTAAGTATGGCCCGAGTTAGGGGGTTTATTACACACGGAGATACAGACAGAATTTGGCGTTTATTTATTTAGAATATTATAAATTTATCTTGCGTAATACGCTCCTAATCATAGCTGAGATAATTCTTTTAACAGTGAAGTCATGTTGAAGCTACGTAAATAATTCGCTGGCATGAAGAATATCAACTTTTATTTAAAAAATAATAATAATAATAATAATAAAACGAGTATATATGAAAAAAGACATTCCATTACACAGTTTTATGACTCCATAATAATTTACTATGATCTTGTTTTTTTTTTCAAATCATGGACTTTCATAGTTCAAATATCATCATCAACGCAAACGGTTGCAGGATGATACAGTATGGAAGAAATACAGGAAAAATACAAATTCATAGATTAGTAAAACATACGTAAGAATTTCTTTGAAATTAATTTCACTTACACTTTGGGGCTAAATTCGCACATTGTAGAAAAAGATTAGGGTTAATGGAAATATATGAATAAAAATTTAAAATACACTCATCAACTAAATTCAGTTTGATGACAAAATACATTATATATTTTTTGACCACGCATCATTCATTCTTCAAACATCTCCCAACGATCTTAACTGATTCTGTGAATTCTGGGAAATGTATGAATCCATGTCTTCGCTTCCCAGGTATGGGTTAAATAACAGAACAGGACTCTCTAACCTAGTTTTGCATCAGTCTAGTAGAAGTAAAACTCTAAATTCAAAACCGGTTGCGCGTTGGTCTGGCCTCTGGTAAAAGCCTACTTACTACAGAAATAAAAGCAGTAAAATCTAGCATAATGAAATTGGTCCTATATTCCGGGTGAGTAAGAGTTTAAAAGCAACATGGAGTAGGAGGAGGATTTAGCAAATAAATCATAGTGTGGAAAAATCATATTTTGAAAACTTACAAGTTGAAAATAACCCTTAACTTGCATACTATTTGTGCTTGACAGTTAATGGTACTCCTCAATTTGATAAATAATTGCTCCTTCAAGGAGTTTACATTGTACAGAAGTGTTGGCTGAAATATTTAAAAGTTAAATACTGGATCACTTTGATCTTCATATTCCAATTTAATGAAGATATTCTTATAGAAAAACATTTTAAATGCAGAAGGATGCAAACAATGGTAATGAATAAATTCTAATAAATCATGAATTGTTCATATGTTTCTGACCTACAATTTGGGCATTGCTTAAAAGGTGACCTGATTGGTCAATTTGATATTCTAGCTGTCTAGATGTCCTGTATTTTCAGAAAAAAATGTATACGATAGATAGATAGATAGATAGATAGATAGATAGAAACGCATTGAAATATATATATATATATATATATATATATATATATATATATATATATATATATATATATATAGAGAGAGAGAGAGAGAGAGGAGGGAGAAAGAAAGACATTGAAATAGATAAAGTTATGAAGATAGATAGATAGATAGATAGATAGATAGATAGATAGATAGATAGATATTACTATTATGGCAAATCGACGTACACTTATAGAAACTATACGTCTTTATATATTTTGATGTTTTTAAGCAATTAAAAAACAACATTTTAAACATGCAAATAGAATTATTAGACGTATTATATTGTGATTATATCCATATTGCGATGATGTATTTTGATAAGAAATACTTCGACATTGATGTTCAAAGAACTAACTCGTCACCTTTTTTCTCTCTGTAAGTGAAACAATTAGTGAGTTTTCACTCAATGCTTATGCTTTATTTCCGATTTATCATGACATTACACTAGTAATTTTGTTTGAAGAGGTTAAAAATCATGCATTTTTGGTGACCGGTTACACTATACAGATGTAAATTTTTCTGAAGGGCTTAAAATTCATGCAAAAAATTCAGATGAATCACGATATATGAAGTCAACTTATTCACGAATATATACGATAAGTTTGAAATATGAAAGTGAATGATAGGCTAAAATGTAGCATTGCTATCAGAATAATTACAGTGACTTCGATCAAAAATTTATAAATGCTTATAAATATATTGCATATTTATTATCGGTATAAGCGGCTTACTGTATAATAATATTATAATTAGTATTGTGTAGCATTCTCTATAGTATACTATCTGTAATTGGCACGAAATATAAAAATGAAATCGTTTCACGTTTTAATTTCTCTTAAATTTGATTACTTATAATTGAGAAAAGCGATTTCAAATTCTAACATATTCTAGCTTACTGCTTTATAGAATTCTGAATATTGCATCATAATATCATATTCCAAGTATCTTCTCAATTTCATGCCATTCAAAACTACTGTGAAGTGTTCTCTCTTGTTGATAAACTTCACGCATCTTCTTTTCGTGTAAACCATTTTGCGAACATTTTATCATACATCTGAGGCAGAAAATTGTTCGATTAATTTGTACCATTTATAATCCACTCCCCTTCACCGAAACGCACTGATATTTATTCAACAACAGTCTCAGTCTCCCGGCCAGATCGCCACCCAATATTAATAATCTATAAATGCTACGTAACAACAGAACAGATTCTAAATTTTTACATTCACGGTGGACTTGTATCTGCTCCTGCCAACTCGTCTGGAATTTATACTTGATTAGAATCTGTGTGAATAACTTGACAGTATCTCATGCATTTTTTTATAATGATTATAATTTTATTATACAGCAAACCGCTTTTATCGAGAAGAAAAAGTGCAATATATTTATAAACAGTTATAAAGTTTCAACCGAAGTCACTATAATTACGCTGATGCTAATGCAACCAAAGAAACTTGTATTTTTCTGAATAAGTGAGTTTCTTTGCCGTCGGCAAAAAAACTTTTTAATCCGTTCAAGCATTAACATTTTGTATAAATATTTCATGGTATATGCTTTTCAGAATAAACCTTTATGGTTATACTTTAATAACAGATCACTAGTCAGAATGTAGAGAGATTCAGTCCTGAGCACGCTGTTGATAAGACTCGTTACCAAAAGCTGCATTAATAAAGTAAGATTCAAAGCAAATACAAAGTATATTTTTCAACTTTTTTCTCTGTGTGTAGTAGGGTGAGAGACACTCGCTTCTTCTACTTTTCAGAATATTAACGAACATGGCTCTCTATTACTTCCTATTTTCTGTTTCCTTAAGTAAGATTTGGCTCTATACCATCCATCTTTGTCACTGTCCTGCCAATTCAATTTGACTCTTTAACTCAATGTTTCTCTCTGTTTCAATTACATTCACTACATGCTGTACGCAGTACATTCTCTAAGCCTTCTTTCTTCATTTTTTTCTACCAATAATGTCAAATGTCTCTTTCTGATTACAACTTTCAGTTTCTATGTTAGTTTCCTTGTCATTCCTATTTAACTGAAAACTTCCTTTTTGTTCATATACACTGTCCATGGTGTTCTTAGAATTCATTTATGGATCCCCATTGCTATCGCTTCAAGTCTATTCTGCACTTTTGAAGAAATACTCCCAAGTTCACACCCATAGTTTAGATACAACATAGCATTTCAGTAAAATAATGTTTCTAACAAAGATTTTCCTTTCCTGAATAGTCTGCTCAGTTTCTGGAAGGTAACTTCATCTATTCATATCTGTCTTTGGATTTCGTTCACATTTTCTATCATCTGTTAGCACACTACCAAGTTACTTATGCAAATTTATATATTTTGTTTTAACACCCCCAATACGTAAATAACATCTTAGATGGTTTCTTTTGCTCACAACCATGCATTCTGCCTTCTTAAATTTAACGGCTATAGAACACTGAAACACTGGTTCTCGTTCGATCAACGAAGTTAAACAAACTCGAGCCTGGCCAGTATGTAGATGGGTGACCACTAGGTGATCTAAGCTTGGATGTGCATGTTGTGTACTTAGTAAAGGCTCGGAATGAGAAATTAAATGGATGAGTTCAAACTCCAGTCGCATTTTTTTATATTCACATCCGTGCAAATATACTTGGGAAAGCTATTAACTCACCTCTTCTATCCCTAGCTATGAGTTACATAGCAGCACTTGTAATAGAAAATCATTATTATCTCCAAAAAATATTTTCGGTCTCAAAACTATTTTGCTGGCTTTAAATAATCTGCAAAAAGTTGATAAACCGTAAAAAAACTATCTAAAACTATAAACCGTAAAAAATCAATCAATCTTATCGTTAATAGTCCTTTTTTCTTGCTTTGCATTACTAATTTATCTAAGAGTTATCTTTATTTCAAATCTGGTACCAATACATTCACGTATCTTGCACTATCCAATTAAATGATAAAAAAATCTAGAGTGTTAAGATGAGACAGGAATCTTGTGAACAAGTGATATCTTCAATTCTTCCTAACGTTTTTTGTGTTGTAAACAAATTAACTAGATTTATATTTATTCGACTTAAGAAAATATTCAGCACACATTGGTGCCGAATATAACCCAAAATATTTCATTTATGCGTGTTAGATTATCCTTCGAGAATAAATACCAGTCAATCTGGTATCAGGATTAAACAGAATTCTAAAAACCTGTTATAAAAAAATCTAAGAAAAACAAAACTGGTTTTCTCAAATATAAGTCATTAAATTTAATAGAAATTAAAGAATTAAACGATTTAATTTTTCTCATCGTTGTCAGTTGCTGATATTCCGCCATAGATTATGTTAAACAATAACAATTATGAAATTATTATACGGTAAAAGAAACTTTTCTTTCCAAAATAAATCACGTCACTATGGGTATAATTGCCAAATAAAGCGGCTGCAAATTCTATATACACTTAATGTTTTTTAACTTCCTTAAAACATGAACATATATAAGAATATATTGTTCGTATAAGTATATCTATCAGAACGCAATGAGAAAACGTAATATCTGAGAACTCATTTTCAAGTATCCCATTCTGCTAGTGTCGTGAGCTAATCACTGTTACAGATTCCTTCTCAGACACATTTGTGATTCTTCAGCCCCACCACACAGAGGCTAACTGTGGTTTAGACTGCAACTATGGTGAACGGATCATTAATTTTTAATCAATTCACACCAAACAAAGCGATAATGGCACTAAGACGCAAAGGGCTGCTAGGAGTGAAAGAGAATGAAAAGACTTTAGAACGAACGAGAAAACCAATCCTAAACAAGAAACAAAGAATAAACCTCTACTCCTGTTGAACCTCTACTCCTTTTATCCCTATATTTATAATTTCTGGTAGAGAGACCGTGATCAGGAGTTGAACAAAGCCCGTAAAACTTTACTGCGTCTCTCTCTCTCTATTTCTCCCTTCTCTCTCTCCCTTCTCTCTCTCTCTCTCTCTCATACATATATATATATATATATATATATATGTATATATATATATATATATATATAATGGACTCTCCCGTCGATTTCGACGTATGAGGATCTGACAGCTTAGTTGATTCAGTTATGAAATTTTGTGCGATAATCTTTAGTAGCATTTAAGACCCGCTAGTGATTTACAAAGGAGGCTACATATGGAGCGAAAGTGAGGATTGTGAGATGAGATCACTGTTACATTGGCTGGCTGACCTTTTAGATCTTGCTCTCGGTTCTTAAAGATGACAAGCAGATTGAAAACTGCTGAGTCCACTAAAACACGTTGATCTCCATTCTACCCGCTCCAAGGCAAAGCGCTCAAGGGCGTTATGTGGTATATTGACAGCTGAAAAGTTGCTTTTCAGATTGTCTTTGTATCTTAGCCATGGGCGTCCTACATTCCTGTAGCCCTGATCTAACTGGCTGTACATTAGGATCTTGGGTATCCTTTCATCAGACATTCTTAAGACATGACCAGTCCACCGTAACTGACGATTCCTCCAATATTACAACTTTTAAAAAGGCTTACATCGGAATGTTAACTCCACAGATTGCACGCAGACAGCTTTTATGGAAAACATCCAGCTGGCGTATATGGTACCTGTATGGATTCCATGACTCTGAGCCGTACAAAAGGATGGCAAGTACAACAGATCTGTAAACCCGAATTTTCGTATCCAGAATATTAGACGTTTAGATAGAATAAAAAATTGATGAAGCGGATCATCCCATGAGTAATGTCCGAAATTAAGATCAGAATATTATAAATAATTCCTATTTTATTTTAATTCATTACATTTACGTCATTATCACTTAATCCAACAAATCGATTTAAGTTATTGTTAGTCTTTTAAAATAGCAAAATGGTTGTGTAAACGCTGAATGGTAATCAGATGAAGCAAGATCTAGAAAATAAGAAGAATGTTTAATGTTGGCCTTGAAATGATCTTTGCTGTAACAGGATTGAACATCAGTACTTTGTTATTGTCTAACCGGAATCTCTTTTCTTTCTAATAAATGTTAAAATGATGTTGGCAACGATGGCAATAGATGTAACAGCTACATTCATTGGTAGCTACTCAAAGTCCTAGAATACAGCCAGCCTAAATTAAGTGGTGTGATGAAATTTCCCGAATATTTAATAAAAGATGAACTGGATGGAGTCCCAAAAGAATAATCATTACGATCTGCCTATTTGAAACTCAAAGGTAATTAAAAATTAAAAATAAGAGAGAATTGCTGTCGCAATCCATCTCTAATAATGTAGTAATAAATCCTCACTACACTCCTTTCAGGTTTCAACGGAAAAAGTGTCTAGAAGTGCTGGTTAAGGAACAATTGTAAGGAATGGCCAGACACAGATTCCATGCAAGGAATACTCTTTCCTGGTTTCAATTCAGAGTTTTCCTTCAGCAAGTCTGTCACTTGGGTTAGAAAACCAAGTCTGCCCTGCTATTTAATTCGTCATCAGACAGGGGAAGAGATAGAGTTATGTCTTTCTCTGCTGCTATGATGCAAAGTGAATGCAAGAGACTCGGCTGGAATTTGAACTTGGATCGACAATTCCATTTTCATTATTTATATCTGTTATGCTACCCGCACATTGGTAAAGGGAAATAATAAAAACCTAAAACAAAAAAGAATGCTTAAAGAAGAGAAACAATAACAACAATAAATTAAACGGAAAACAATATAAGATGAAAACTAATAATATAAAATAATAAAATATTACAATATATAAGATGAAAAGCAAAACGAAAGAAAATGGGAGAAAAATGCAATGCACAACGCGTAAAGAAAGAAAGTTTTATTTATGGCATGTACTGTGACGGATCATGACTACATGACATCAATTTAGACATATATTTTCATTTTTAATGTTTTATGCCTGGCGGCGCTGAAAATCTTTCTCGCGCCTTCGATGCTAGCGTCATATGTTCCGGTTTCCCGAACATCAGCTGCAAATCAGATACTTAATCGGCTTATTTTACTTAAGAAAACTCGATTGAAACTTTGTAATAATAATATTAAAGATAAGAAAAATCATAAGAGAAACTTCATATATACAACATAATTTTAAAAATGGCAATTGTTTACTTGTAATGCAATCTTGTTCATGACATTAGAAATAATGACATGTTTACTTCATGGTACACGTATTATTTTTGTTTCTAGACTCCAAATATTTGTATTATACAAAAGAATCTTTCCTCTGTTATGATACTGAAGAAAATATTTTAATGTTTTTTAAATAAGGTACTCTCTCATTTATGTTATTAAATCTTCAAATGATCCCCAAACTGGTACAATGATAAATCAATAAATTAATAGCCGAATTTTGATATAAACCTGTTTCTGTATGATATTCGATACATCTGATTAACAATAACCACTTTTTCTTGCAATAAAAGATTCAAGTGTTACTGAAGCTGTATGGTTATGATATGAACATAAGAGAAATTAAAAAAATGAATATTTTAGGAATATTGATTTAATAACAATTTCGCGAGCTTTTTCCATTATACTACCCATACATCAAATCTTACAGCACCTTATTTTCCCAAACGGTCACCCATCTAGGTATTGATCAGGCTCGATGTTCCTTAACTTCGGTGAACGTACAGAAACTGGTGTTTCGACGTAATATGGTCGTAAGCCATTTTGAGAATATGTAGGATAGATAATTTTAGGTTGGTGCAAAAATAATGTCGTTTTCTCACATATTAACATATGTGAGAAAACGATATTATTTTTGCACCAACCTAATATTAACCGTAAACTTGAAGAGGTGAAGATTGTACTGCTCATAAAAGCATCTTAGCCAGAATATCGGTTCTTGGAAGAAGCTTTTCCAGTTTAACCACCATATTACGAATAGTGTATGCAGGGAATTTGAGAGATTTAACCTTGCAGACGCAGCAAGGCGGATTTTTGCTCGTCTGAACATTTGCCATGGATGTAGCGGTAGAGTAACAATAAGCTTGGAATGTTGCTTTTACGAGAAATGTACTGCATTCATCTCCTAGAAAGCCATGTAAACGATTTTAAACTCCGTCAACGATGGGATGATTTAAGTGCATTGACAAAGAAGAGGCTTATATTCGAAGAGGCTTGTGTTGTTTACTGCTATAGACTGACAATATTTATAATTGCTATGATGAGGAATTAAAAATGAAAGATGAAAGGGATGTATGATAAAAGCTATTTTTATGGAATACGTCGGTCAAGACAAACCACTGATGTGCACCTGGAGACTTTTAAAATGTTACATGGTATTCCTTGTCTAATGAAATGGGGTGCCGATTAAAGGGTTACACGAGGTATGAATCTTCATTACTTAGCATTTTATTTAGTTACTTTCGACCAGTCGGTGGTGCGAGCCACAAACCTTCGATTGACCTTACATTACCCGTCTACGAAGTGTGAAAGAGTACACACCTCTTCTCTGGAATAATTATTTAAATATCCATCCTTCAAAAGTTTATCTCAGGTGCATATACCAGGCGCAGAATTGCTCGCAGGTCATCACTGATAATTGCGAATCAGGCTGATGCAATCTCAGATCAACTTATATTGTGCATAATATACAGAGTTCGTTTAGCCCGACATCAACATGGCTGATGCTAACATCTAGAAGAGCAACTCATTGCAATTGGTTGGTACATGTTTCCTAATGAATGAAGTGGAAAGATTATATTGAAGCAATTGCTAGCTCTGCTGCTAAGAAGACTGATTCACTGTGTCGTTTCCACGTCAGAAAAAATCTTGCACATTTATAAATCTACCATTCGTCCATGTATTTAATATTTCTGCCATATCTGGTCTGGTTTTTCTACTATGTATTTCGGTATTCTCAACAAACTCCAAAGAAGGGTCTGTAATTTTATCAGTCCTGACCTGGCATCTTGACGTTGCTTCCCATTGTCTTTTCTATAGATACTTTCATGGAAGTTGTTCGAATGAGTTCTCATTTTTGGTATCTCGTCAAGATGAATTTAAGCGTACAACTAGATTGGCTATTAGGTTTCATAGTTTTATTGTTGAAACAGCTAGATGTAAGCGTAAGTTCTTTTCTAAAAGTTTCTTTTCTTATACTTCTCACCAGTGGTACTCTCTTTCGGTTTCTTGCTTCTCTGACACCTACAAGCTTCAAAAGTTTAAATGCAACATCAAACTTCCGGAAGCCTCTTCTGTTATTGTCATTTCCTTTCTCTGCACTAAAATATTCTGTTCCACTCCCAGGAATCGCTTGTGTCTTAGTAGCACACTTGATTTGCTTGGCGTGAAATGATTCAAACAAAGCAATAAATAGTTGTTACGCAAAATACCTGATCAGTCAGTTTTCAGTCATTTCCCAGCGAGGCTGATATTATCAAGCAGTCAGTTCTTTCATAAATAAATCATGGCGATATTCGAACACGGATCTCATAGTCGGGATGTTAACGTGCTTAATCCACGCCAACTATAATAATTATAACAATAATGATAACTGTTCATAGCGGTGATGATTGTATAAAATGAGTTTAAATATGAAAAATGAAAAGTTGACATTTAAAAACCTAAATCCGCGACTTAATGAAAGTCTCGGAGGAATGAAATTAGTTACGAACAAGTAAAAAATATATTAGTTGACAAGGCGTTGATATTAATGCTCGCCAGTTTACTTCTTAAAGATTTAGACATGATAATGTCCTGTCAGCCACGAAAGCGACTTGAAAGTTTTGATAATCACATAATCTTTTAATGGCATAGTCATATTTTCATGTTTATATCAGCGCTTTGAAATCAATTATTGGAAGATTTGACGCCATTCTTAATTCACTCACTAAAGAAACCGCTTTAAAATCTAGCAATTAATAGAATAAAAGCAACAGACTGATTGATATTGTTATTAGTATTTACTAAAATATAAGTAGAAACAGTAGCAGTTTTTCTTTCTTATAGCATGTAGCAGTAGCCTATATACACTTCTCGCTCTTGATTCGCCTTCTTGGATCAGATTTTCAACTGACTTAAAGTAGAACAACTACATTGAATCAATAGCTGCATCTACTGAAAGTTGGTCCACGGTGACGGGACAGAAAATTTTCTCGTCAAAAATCATCTTGCACATTTAAAAAAAACTACCACTCGTCCGTACATTGAATACTGGTCTGCTGCTCATCTCGATGTTTTTGACAAAAACCAAAGGATATGTACTGTAATCGTTCCTGACTTGACATCTCGACTTCAGGCACTTTCTCACCGACGCACTGTGGCTTCCCTCTGTCTTTTCTACAAATATTTTCATGGAAACTGGTCTGATGAGCTTTTTCCATAGTGCAACGACTACATGAATTTAATCGTGCTAGGTCCCACCCTTTTACTGTTGAAATAGCTAAATGCAACCGTTACTTCTACTCAAAAGGTTACTTTTCTCAGATTTCTCGACTGTGGAACTCCCTTCCGTTTACTTTCTTCCCTGATAACTACAATCTTCAAAAATTTAAATGCAACGTCAATCGCCATCTTATGTCTTCTTGAATCCTATTCATCTTTTGTTCTTTTCTCAATCATCCCTATACTTCCTTCACTTTCACTTCCTGTAAACTTCTGCGTACTAGTGACACTTCAAATTTTCTTGGGATGAAATGATTAAAAAAAAACCCTTCTTAGACATACTCTATTCTGTTACCGAGTTGGACTTCATTCTACGTTTAGAATCGTGCATTTCTTCTTCGTCGATTTCTGGATGCACTCTTTTGAAATTTTGGCCCATTTTGATTATCATCGCGCCCCGCAGTACTTTGTAATTATTACGTTACACATCCAAAATTCTTCTTTTTCTTACAGTGAGGTTCACCCTGTAAAAGGCCCGAAGGCCACTTGAGGCAGATGAATACAAAGTAAAAAGCAGTTTATCTGGATATGCATGGAAGATTGTAGTGATCGGAGAAGCATCGTCATGGATGTTCGGTTCCACAAAGCAGTGGTTTGCTCTTTCTACCATATCCCAAGGGTGTTTAATGAGATTTAGATATGGTGGCTCCAGAAATCACTTTAATGAACTAATCTGCCGTTGTTTTTGATTTCAACGCGATGCATTGTCTTGCTAAGAGTGGCTGGATTGTCACGCTGTAGTCATAAAATAAAACAAATATAGTTAGCCTACGGCATTTAAACCATCTTTTATTTGTATCAAGGGTCCCAATATGTCGCAAGAAAAAATTCTCTTTACTAGCAGTAGTCTGAATCATTGATACAAATTAAGATGGATCCATACTTTCATGTTGTTTATGCCAAATTCTTTCTCTTCCATCCAAATGTTGCAGCAGAAGTTGAAATTCGTCAGACTAAGCAATCTTCTATTGCCCAATTCTTCCCATCTTTAGTGAATTGTAATCTCAATTTTTTCTACTTACCTGACAATAGTAAACCTACCTGGTCTTCTGCTGCTGTAGCACATCTTCTTTAAGCTTCGGCGTGTTATGCGTTCACAGATTTTCCGTTGAAAACAGTGGTTATTGTTACATTTCTATCAGTCTGAACTTGTTTCATCATTCTCCGACCTCGTTCATCAAAAAGGGACTTATTACCACAGAAATTCAGCTCATTGGATTCTTTTCTTTTTCTGACTCTTTTATGAAAACTATACAGATCGTTGTACATGAAAATTTTAGTAGATTAGCATATTTTGAAATACTTAAACCCGCCTTTCTGGTATTAATGACTATGTCGCGTTCAAAGTTACTTAAAATAATGCAGAAAATTAAATCAAATTCAGCAAGTGACAATGACCATGTTTACATGCCTATATCTTTTAAATTGCTCCCACGTCATTGCCTGATTAAAATATTGTAGTTAAGTAACCATTTAGTACGTATTGTAGATTTCCGCTTAAATTTTTAGAGATGAGAAATTTATCATTACTTACATTCAAACTAATGTCTACAGTTTTGTTGTTATTATTACAACGTTTTGACCATTATGCCTTCCGGCTTTCATCACGTGTTTGTCGATACGGGTAAACTTCAATTCAAAATTCCCTAAAGGTTACTCCGATCGAAAGATACCTGAAGAACGCTGGAGAGCAGAACGGCCGAAACTATATGTTCATAAAAAAAATATGAGAATATTACTCCGAATGTAAATGATGCAAATATATTGTTGATAAATCAAATTAGTATATGTCATTGCAACGCTTAACACGGTGTTATGTTTGTTCATTAAAATGGTTTCTTTGTAATATCTGTCACTAATATATCCCAGTTATTAAATTCCTCTGATGAAATCTCGGTCTGTTTCTTATTGTTTCAGGCTTCGCCATTTATCACACAAGATTTGGGATATTTTTGTTTATTCTATTCTGTCTTGTTCGAATGAAATAATCGATCTGCATATCAGAATCTTGTAGTCATATAGTCTTTTAAACTGGAAGTAAAGATTCCAATTTGTACTTATACAGATCTTAAACTGAAAGTAAAGATTCCATTTTGTACTTATATAGATCTTAAACCGGAAATAAAAATTCTTTGTGCTTATACAGATCTGTTTATACAGATTTGTGCAATATTGTATCTGAATCGATCGCAAAGTTATCAGCATATCCTAAGTTTTACAGAAGTATTATAATTATTAGACAATTGATGAAAAGGAATATTATTACTCTTTCGATACTTACTCATTGACGCAGCCAGTAACTTTGTTATCTTTCATCGAATAACCAGGTAATTTAACAACGTTAATCAATACAGGTAATTTAATCTATTTTTTGCACGTATCAAATATGGTCACAGGATTATTTAGACTTTTTCTTCTTGATAAGTGTGCGTGGTGACCAACGCTTTAAAAAAATCGGCAAAAATCAGAATAAATTAAAATACTTCAGCAAAATTAAATAAAATTATTTAGGCTCTTCTTCATAAAATTCAAAAACAAAAACCTGCGCATATTCTTAATATATTTGTTAAAATTCTCCGTGAAACATCTTGCCAAAATTTCCTGCGATATTCAGTTTTATAACTTTTCACATTTATTCTATTTTGTCTTAATTATATCCTTATTTTCCAATTAGCGATGACAAGGGATTAAGCTCTTTTCAACTGCATTAATGACTGCGTGCTTTCTGAAGGCATCAGCACCCATATTGTAGCCTTCGGAGTTTTCAGTTACCTTGAACCTCGTTATCATTAAATTAAGAATTTCTTTTAAACAAGATCTTTATAGAAAATGTTAATTTTGTATCAGGAATACAAAATTATTCTCTACGTTATTCTTCATCTAATCTATTAGTTTCTTTTAAAATGCCTTTATACTAAATTTCGTCATATACTAGTCGGTATTTCCCGGGGAATTCCTCGTTCCTCTTAGAAACATAATTTGAAATATTTTTCTTTCTGACACATAAAAACGTGTGTCGTTTCTACTGAGAAACCTGGTTTTTACCGGAAATTAAACTGATGTTTTCGCCATCAATGTTTCTGTGCATTTAACTAACCACAGCCCACATCCACAATTATGAAGAAACGGGGATTAAATAAAGAATGTATATTCTAACAGCTAAGAATTATTTTCACACGCTGCTTCTGAGGTCATTTACAGATTATTTAAATGTTTATATTCATGAGTTGCTATTTACATACAAAAAAAATATCATTTTATATATTTTTAAGAAAGCGGTTTGCGGTCATATCACGTTGATAACCAGTTCTCGCCAGAACATGAAATTTAAGCAACTTCGAAACCGATCTGTGCCACGATAGAAATACCAGGCGCTGTAAGCTAGGGTATGTGGATGTTGTAATGGGTAACGGCACTGGAATAGAAATTGGTGAACTGAGTTCGAATTCCAGTCTGGTCATTGCATTAACTTACGTACAAATACCCTTGGGAAAGGTATCAATCCATCTCTTCTCCCTCAAACCAGCTTTGAGCTAAAAAGTAGGACTTGTATCATTAGATACATTATTATCTTCCCCGAAAGATTAATACAATATTTACTCGCAAATGAAAGATTTATTCTTAAAATACAAAAATATCTTTCGGCTTTACATAAACTACAAAAGGTTGGTAAGCCGTAAAAAAATCAACCAATATTTTAATGAAAAGTCCATTATTGGTTCATGCAGCTTAAATGAGAACGTGCCCTTGACATAGGAATATTTTATTTGATGCAATCAGGATACTTAACTAGAGAATACGTATCTAATTCAATAAACATGAATACATTTGAAAGCCCTATTTCTGACAAATCAGTAGATTTAATCTCGCCGACATACGTTTTTTTCATCAAAAGAACACACTTAGACTATATCCTCAATATGCTGAATTAATTTCCTCCCAGAAGCGATATATCACGTGCACATCATGAGATGATAAATACATAGAAACGAGCGCCCACATACATACAAGCCCATTAACATACATCTACACGAACGCAGATATATATTCTTTAGCAAAATTCCATACAAATAAATTTAGGAATTTATACATAAAAATAAAATAAGCAGACATATATCTCGTGTTTATTACAGTGTTCGAACATAATTTCATATTTGACCGTTATGATTTATGAGTCAATCAACCAAGACTAAACCAACATTAAATAGTACAAACTGCGTTTAGAATTAGTTTATAATATATTCCCTCTTTGGCAGCGTGTCTTTAAAGTTTAATCCAATGGAGGATTATCTATATATAAAATTCTGTGACTTCCGTTAGTCCGTCCGTCCGTCGCAACCTCTAAAATAGCTATAAATTGACAGATCGAAACCAAATTTTGGAGAAAAGTGCAAATAGGTAAGGCGGGGTACAAAACACAGTTTGTTTTACTAGGGTGAGTGGCTTAGTACAATAAATTTTCATTCATTTCGGGATAAAAAATAAAACTTTTATTGTTTAACATACAAAATACACTATTTTAAAAACAATTTAATCATTAAAATAACAAATACTTCTTAAAATAACAAAAATGCAATATTCTTTTTTGCATATCTTTTATTTAAGTTTTTTATATATCCAAGAATGCAGTTTCCAGTTCGCGAGAACTATAAACAGATCACAAAGCAAAACGCTTCAAAAAGTTGGAATTTGGCGACAGAAATATATTACACATGGCCAGTTATATGTCTCATGCTCAAGAGTAAGAAATCCTAAGAATGTATTCTTAAAAAGAAAACTAGAAAAGAATTCTTAAAAATAAATTAAAAAATTATTAAACCGCGAAATAGTGTTTTCGTCAAAGTATTTTCAAAGAAATCAGCTTATTCAAATTTCATCGATTAGTTTGCGAAATTGAACGAATCGTAGAGTTTGTAAATCTCGACAAAAATGTTAGCGATAACTTCAGCTGATGCGTGTTGGAAAAACATTGTAGTCTTTCAAACTTTTCTGAAGGAAAACCCAGAATTCATTAAACGTAGAATAAGAAAATGTCTTCCCCTTGGCTACAGCCGCCCCTTAAAAATGAAGCTGATTATATTTTGGCTAAATGATACGTCTTAAAATTAACTTTTTGATATACTTGTTTTTGAATACTTTCTTGTAAAATGGATTATATTCTTAACACTGTAGTATTTAAATAAATTCAATTTACATTTGTTTATATAAGGCCTTCTGTTAAAACGTAATTATATTCTAAACAATCTCATATTTAAATAAATAAACCTACACTTATTTGTATATCCTTTCTGGTAAATTATTTTCAGAACACCCTGGTATTTTCTTTATGAAAGGTTTAAATATACAGATACAGCGATTTAAATTGGTTATGTCTACATTTGGCCATAATCCACTTTTTCAAATTTTCTATAAAATATTTGAATAAATACTAGAAATGTCATTGCCAATATTAACAGACAATTTAAGAATAGAAAGTAAAAATGTGTATTAGAAAACAAGACAAAATATTACTCCTAGAGAAGCAATGGATGATGTTATAAAAATGGGACAGTATATAATTTAGATTCAGTATCTGGGCTTCTCTCATCTAATTCTAAATACATTTACAGTAGAGTAAGCAGGTTGACCGGCTATAAAAAAGTTGCTATGGGTTACCAGAATCGTGACGTAATTACAAAAAGTAATTAAGGAAGGTAAATGAAATTGGCTTCTTAAATCTCTATTCAACTTGAATTTTACTGACAAGATGAATTTAGAATGTTTACATTATTTGCATTATTTACATTGTTCGGACTGTTGTCCTCATCTTTACTGTCAGATTCACGGCGTCTCGGCCGTTGTACGTTACGGTCTTCTTCAGGTGATTGAAATTTCGGACTGAACACTTTATTTCGTCCACCGAGGTAGATTTTTCTAGTTCCAAGTGCCACACCAATTTTGTTTTCCTTTAGCTCAACGCCCCATGTAGCCAGGTATTGAACTTTCAACCCTTTGGGTCAAGTCATTGGATTCAACCAACGCTTTTATCCACTGGGCCATGTGTCCTTGTGGATATCACTATCTATCTATATCTATATCTATATATATATATATATATATATATATATATATATATATATATATATATATATATATATATATATATATATATATATATATATATATATATATATATGTATGTATGTGTGTGTGTGTCTGTCTGTCTGTCTGTCTGTCTGTCTGCATGCGTGTGTCTGTGCGTGTATAAAATTTTGTGACTTATAAACCTAATGTCTCAGTACATATTTTACATATATTGCATTTTGTTATTATTATTACGTTTCTTTAGCACTCCGTATTACTGGTTCCCATATTGTATTTCTTTCTATGCTTGGCCGGCTTAGGAGATTTTTGTTATGTAGCATATGTGCTGCTTCCATAATTTTTCGTATTTTCCAGTGATGTTTTCTGTCTTTTATTTCAACATCACCACACACAGGGCGGTGATCTCCCTTTTCCCTCTACAGGTGGCCAGCTACACCAGATTTTTCTATTTCTCCTCGTGTTACGGCTTTACGATATTCTTGCAGTCTTATCATAAGGAGGCGGCTTGTTACTTCTTTATATTTCTTACCCCAGCTGCTCTGGGTTGTGTATATACAGTCCTTAGTTATCGTCTCCTCTATGAAGGGGTCTTACTTGGAAGGGGGATGTATGCTAAGTGTCGAATCATTTTGAAGGTCGTCCTGATGTCATATGGACCACAGATCTTTCGTATTTTATCCGATAATCCCTTCACATAAGGTAGACAGACCGAAGCTGTTTCCTGAGTGTTTTAACAGGATTGTATGTACGCCATCCCGTGCAGCTCTGGTAAAAAATATGAAGCAGAAACCGGCCGCCCCCTTAAGGTGAGACTTCAGAAACATCGTAAAGCCGTAATACGAGAGGAAATAGAAAAATCAGGCGTAGCAGTCCAGATATGGAAGGAAAAGGGAGATCACCGCCCTGTGTGGGATGAAGTTGAAATAAAAGACAGTGAATATCAATGAAAAATACGAAAACTTAAGAAATCAATGCATATGCTGTACCACAAAAATGAATACAATATGGAAACCAGTAATACGGAGTGCTAAAGAAAAGCAATAATAACAACAAATTTCAATATGAGCTCTGGTAAAATATGGGACTGAGACGTTAGGTTTATAATCTCCAAAATTTATACATTGATGGCCCAGATGATAAAAGCGTTGGTTGGATCCAGTGACTACAGTGAGTTCAATGTCTGATTACTGCAGTCCTGAACAAAAATAATTTGGAGAGTTGAATTAATGGGTGTTAAAGATAACTGAAAAGGCATGGCATGCAAAATAAAGGGTTCAGTTTGAAATTTCAATCACCTAGAAAAGGCCGGAGCGTACAAAGGCCGAAAGGTTGTGCATATGACAATAAAAACGAGGATAACATTTAGAACAACGTAAATAATTACAATATCTCATCTCAGAAATATAAACAGAATTAAGAATGACTAAATCCAACCTCGAGCGCCAATGGCTATGACACTCCATGTAGGAAAATGACTTCCAGTAGGACTGAGATAATTTCTATTTCTATTTCTGAGCTGAAACCCCAGATATTTACATCTAATGCTATTCGCTAATATAGTGACATGTTCTTAAATGATAGAAACAAAAGTGGTGCTAAAGATTTGGAAATATCATGTCATATTAAAAAAAACTTAAGAATAAAAAACAAAGTGTATTTGGAAGACAACTTTGTTTTCAAGCAGTTCTAAAATTATTATCGAGAAGACTTTAAGTCTTCACAATTAACAAAGATAACTACTACACAATTTAGAACAATAAAATTGTCGTGTTTCTATGACACTAATTTTGTCCAAAGCCCCAAATTCCTTATCATCTCATCAATGAGGTGTGCTAATTTGATCATATGATCTCCATTTTCCTGAAATACAAACCGAATCAGCAAAATATCATCCAGTTTATGAGGGGTTGTTGTTCTATTGTTGTAAAATGATACTGTCTAGAATATCAAGTATAGAACCCATTTCAATCAAATAGTTTGATTTAATCCGTTTTTTTACTAATGCCTGTGTATGATCTCATTTTTTGTAGAATAAATATAATGTCTTGATAGATTTAGAAATATAAATGATATCTTAAATCAAAATTTGATATCAATATTTCGGCTTCCTTTTTTATCAATTTTCTTTAGTTTTGTTTTCTGTCGGGCTGATATGCATACTGAATTTTTGTTCAAAACTTGTGTGACCAAAAATAGATTGTATATTCCTACTTTAATCATCTGGATAAAGATCTGTTCATATATATTTCCATTTACAGTTTTTATTCAAAGTTATGGTCAAAATATATTTTTAAACCATTTCTCGTATTCTCATGTAATTTTTGTAGCATTCAATGAACACTACACATAAAACTGAAGTTGCTTTGTTTTTACCTATTTTGCTTGCGGGCCTGTAGATCTCCTTAATTCATGAACGTGTCCATATATCTTAAGGCATGGTAAATAGGTTAGTTCTACCGAAAAATAACTAAGCAACAGAATGACTCTGGACAAAGACCGTTTATTCTGTCTCAAGAAGCCAATTACACCTGGTTTATAACCGCAAGGGAAGTTGCCCACCATAATTAGTGTACATCGCGATTTTTTTTCTCCGGTAACTCGTTGTTAAGGAAAAAAACTTTTTCAGAAGCTTTAGTGATTCATGTTCATGCATCAGCTTATTGTCTTATCGCTGTCCGGACGATTAGCTAACTTCTCCGATTAGAAGAATGTAACTTCATGCTATAATATCGGCAGAATAAAAGCTCAAGATTAAAACTTACCAATTGTTTTTGAAATAGATTCCAGTGGCTTAGACGTTCGAACAATTTCCACGACGAGTCACAATAAAATATTTATCTCTTCTTCCTTTTGTGTACCGTATCCCTGAAGGTTGTTGTGATGATGGCTCTCCACAACTTTGATTCTTTACCATCACACGTTATCCCTATTCTTCTATTCATATACACAAAAATATTAAATGAGTTAAACACTGTTTCTTCCTATTCCTTTTTCCCTCAATGTGTCCTGTGAGTGTTAATGTTTTAACTCCCACTTTCCTCATAATACTTCCATAAATTTGGACTTTCTCTTTATGATTTTAATTATAAGTATCCTTCTACTACCCATATTCTTTAAAACTTCCCCATTGCTCAAATATTCTCTGCCGCTTTGTCTGTGAAGAAATATTAGGTTGGGGCAAAAATAATTTCGTTTTCTAACATATGTTACTATGTGAGAAAACGAAATTATTTTTGCGCCAACCTAAAAGTAATAAAGAATATGATAAAGCTAACAGTTCTTTGTTTCTAACTGAATTTCCCAGTGTCTTAATACTTTACTTATTTTCTAGAAGGCACTATTGCTATTCCGGAGCGTTATTGGGTTTCTGCATCACATTTCCAGTCATTCCTTACTACACTACAGAGATATCTACTTGATTCAATTCTCCAATTCGAAACTGACACTTTTGACTGTCTCTTTATAAACTTATAAACTCAACGATCTGATGGAATGTAAAGGAACTATTTGTCCCGAAAGATATCGACGAATGGCTGACTGTTGTTACAGCCGTAAAATATATTATCTTATATCTTAGCAAAATTCTGACAACATGTGATAATAATGATCTTACACCAGACTTTTACCTCTACAATATTTTAACATTCGTCTCTTTCCAATGAACAATTTTTTCTTTCTTATTGTACGAGAATTCATGAGTAAAATGTCAAATCCATTATGCGTAAATGTATCTATGTTTAATTTTCACATAAGAAGACAGACGAAATCCTACATTTAAGGTGCCAGTGTGCAAGACGCAGACACGTCTGCACACAAGAGACAGACAAGTCGACATCTACAATGAGCAAAATACAAAAATGATTAAAAAACAAAAAAAAACATATTAATTTTTGGAGATTACCATAGAATTTACAATTATATGAATATGACGGGAACATTTGAAGATTGGCTTGAAATTATTTCTTTCGCTATTTATTTATCATTATTCCTTCTTATTTCAGTTTATTCTAAAGGGACCTTTTCTAATTTTAATGTAGATTTTTCTTTTATATAATCTTCCCTTTATTGGTTCAAATTTTATATATTAGATGATAAATAAATATTTTTCAATGTAGATGGGAATTATTTAATTATTTAATACATGTTTAACTTTAAATATGTTCATTTAAATGTAGATTTTAATTTAGATACTTGATCCTTAGATAATTTTAATCATTTTAGTATATTAATTTCTATTTTTATATTGTTTCTTATTATTATTCTTTCTGATATATTGTTTATTTTAATATACCTTTAATTCTAAATTAATTCTCTCTCTCTTTCTCTTTCTCTCTCTCTCTCTCTCTCTCTCTCTCTCTCTCTCTCTCTCATATATATATATAAATAGGTTTATGCCTTTATTTAATATAATATTATTTTTGTTAAAAGATTAATGAAGTATTCTGAAGTGTCTTCTGTCTGCTACTGGGTATAAAATAAATAGGTCATTTCTTCTCCCTTTTTTCTTACCCTTATTTGCTCTTTCCTTTCCTTTCCTCCTTAACTACCCCTCATATCCAGACTTACACTACTTCCTTGCTTTTATTTGCTCTCTTTCTCTTTTTTCCATTTCTTTTTTTCCATTTCTTCTTTCCTTCTTCTGCTTGGCCATTTTTAATTCAATATTTTATCATCCATTGACTGGTTAGAAAAATCCTTGTAAATTTTATTTCAATTTACAAGGTGAAAATGATCATTAACCTAATGTAATTTAATTCCTATTGTATAATATATATATATATATATATATATATATATATATATATATATATATATATATATATATATATATATATATATTTCAATTTTAGGTTGGAAAACGAGTGGCGATGGTTACATTAGTCCTTGTTGCCATTTCACCCGCAGAAATTCCAATGTATATAATTTTATTTCAATCCTTGATTAATTAATTACGAACATCTCATTTTCGTTTATGATCGATTTCATCACGATTCTTCTGTTAAGCTTGGAGAGTAATTATACATCCCTATTGCTCAAAGTAGAGTCCAATAGTGTTATAAAAATTCCAGTAAGATATCTTTAATCATTTCTAAGATACACCGGTTTAAAGCTTAATCTAGCAATTGGCCAAATTTGCTGTTACACCCGGTATAATTAACGTTTTTCTCTGTATAATATTCTATTTATGTGATTAATGAAAAACTATTTTCATAATTTCGCTGCGCATTTATTGATTTATCTACGTAGATATATATCGATATATTAAGTTTGTACATGAGAATAAAAACATATTAAGCAGCCACTTGTGTAATGAATTTTTTACACGTTCTTTAACTTAAATGTGTTCTTTGCATTCATATCGGCAATCGTATCATCCCTGGAGAAACGCTGATCTAATAAGCTATTAAAGAAATCGTGTATTTGGGCTTCTTCTACATAGCAAAGGATGCTTCGATGAGGATTCCAGCGATTCAATAAAAATATTTTCCAGGCTGTATCGTTTACTGTAAAAAGAATTTTCTTTAAGTTATGCTCAGTCGCTGGAAATTTTCACATTCCGTATTTGAAATAAAACATGATTTATTTGTTCACTGACAACAAGGGCAAATTGGCTTTTACAATCAAAATTCTTTTTACTATTCTCTTCATTTTCTTAACAAAGATGATTAGTGAACTCGAACTATTAATCTTTTCAGCATGACATTATCTCAAGACGATGATAAGTTATCATTGTCTCTTTTCAAAATCATTTCTCTGTTTCCTACTATTTAAAGAGAATTCTTAAATGAAACGGTTTCTTAATTGAATTCCAAAAAGACGCCTACCTCCAATTGAAAAACATCTTGAGCAAAGGCTAAGCTATTTTACAAGCCATTGCAGATGTCCTACAATTGTGATACCTGATTAGACTAGACAAGGCTTAGTAAATATCTCGCCTAAGAATCACACTCCTTATCCAATAAGTAAAGACAAAATCATCTGTGTATTATGTTGTTTTTTCTTGTTTTTGGTTATCTATTTATTTTATATGTCCAGATTATTTTCTTAATGCTTTACTCAATTGTAATCTTTAAGGCATCATCTAAATTATTTCCATTAGATAATGCTGTTCACATCTTTGTTATTATTGTCAGAACTTTTTGGCCGGTGTAATCTCCGGCATTCTTCAGGTGTTTCTCGACCCGAGTAAGCTTCAGAGAATTTCGAAGTGAACACTTTATTTAATCTACTGGATAGATTATTTTCATTCCATTGTCCATGTCTAGAGATATTGTAGTTTTTATTTAGTACTGCTCAGATTTTTCTAACCTTATTTACAGTTAGTCTGCACCACCTGTCCCAGGAACTGAACTTTAATTTGATATCCTACCAAATTCTCAAACAAATATCTATGCAGTAATGAAAAAAAAAAGTGATATTCCTAGACATGGAAAGCAGAACGAGAACAATATACCACCAGTAGAAACAATAAGTGAAGTTTTCCGAATCCACAAACACCTGAAGAAGGCCGAAATGCTGTGATAGTAACAACAACGATGAGGACAATAGTCCGAATATAAATAATGATAACACTTCAACCGAAAAATTCAAACAGAATTTCAAGTCATTATATTAAGTAGCTGGTATTATTGGTATAAAATAGTTATTTTAAGTCGTCTAGTACACATGAATTACTATATTTTATTATATAAACAATATAATACAAAGTATGTTCATTCTTATTATACAAACAGAAAAATAAATTTAGATAATAATCCTAAAATTACACAATCCTGACATTATAATACTGAATGTGGAAATTTCGATATATCATCAAACTAAAAGGCAAAAATCCCGAAGCC
Organism: Acanthosepion lycidas; assembly: GCA_963932145.1. NCBI lineage: Eukaryota > Metazoa > Mollusca > Cephalopoda > Sepiida > Sepiidae > Acanthosepion > Acanthosepion lycidas. The sequence goes on along the minus strand of OZ010571.1, from coordinate 79,114,894 downwards.
ATAGACCCCTAAAATTGAAACAATAAAAGCGGAATCCTAAAATACTGCAATTCCCAAATAAAAAAGATTAAATAAAAAGGGAATCAAAAAACCGAATTATTAATTTGTAATGGCTTTGGTTGCTTACATATATCTATCTATATAACTATATATTAGGTTGATGCAAAAATAATGACGTAATAATGTCGTTTTTTGACGTTAAAAAATACGTCAAAAAACGACATTATTACGTCATTATTTTGCACAAACCTAATATATATATATATATATATATATATATATATATATATATAAGAATCCATTGCAATATATATATATACATATATATATATATATATATATATATATATATATATATATATATATATGTATATAAAATAAAGAATCGATGTAATATATATATATATATATATATATATATATATACACATATATATATATATATATATATATATATATATATATATATATATATATATATATATATATATATATATATATATATATATATTGCAATGGATTCTTTATTAATCCGACAGACATTTATCACTTTAAACGTTATTTTAAAAAACGTAAACTCATTTTCTGTAGCCCATTTGTATATTTTATTGAGACATTGTTGAAGTTGTTCAGATCTGTATTTTTGTAAAGAGGGTTTTTGTCGTGAGTCAAATGGATTGCTGGAAATATTTTTTTTTAAAATGTAATGCTATTTTTTTTTTACAATAATGTAATCTGGTAATTTTTTTCAAGAATGTATTTCTGGTATTTTTACTATAAAAAAAAAAAATATATATATATATATATATATATATATATATATATATATATATATATATATATATATATATATATACTTTCATTGTTTTGATTTCTGTTGTTTCCAGGGTGGACCTTAGAACAACAGCAATTAAGAGGTGGTTCCACGCTCCTCAAAACCTACCGATCAAAGGACTTGATGCCGGATGTAGTTTATCGTCATACCCAGGATGATGGAAGCTTTCATTTAATCCAAATATACAGCATAATATATACCACAATTGAGTCAGCTAACTAAATGTTGCTTTATATTTATGGATCATCCAATTGCACCTGAAATCGATTTCTTTGTCGACGAAATAATTTGGCCTAACTAAAGATAATCAGATCAAGTATTTGTAATGTGATGGGAATGCATAGAAACACATTATTTCAATCATTAACAGTCAGATGTAATATAACACTTTGATGGAGAAAAATCTACTTTGGCTCTATTTATTCCCAATCGATATTTTCATTTGACAAGAAAGTTACCATTCTTCTTCTTCTTCTTCTTCTTCTTCTTCTTCTTCTTCTTCTTCTTCTTCTTCTTCTTTGTTTTATGTCCCTTCAGAACGTGGCTAGCTTTCCACAACTCTATATCCTTTGTAGCTCTTAGCAGATTTTATCATTTTACTATCCCTCCCACTCCCTGTACTACCACAGTCTTCTTAGGTAGATTATCCTCTGCCTCTCTCCGTCCCTATTGCTTTCAATATGTTATGTGGGTGTCCAAATTCGCCAAACCATCCTTTCTCATTATCTGTTCTAGAAGTTTCAATTGCCTCTTTCTGGTTCTAAGAATAAGCGTTTGTTTGTTATCATTTTCTTTAAAGAAAGCACATATCCACTATCCATGGATAAGTCTCCTCTTCATCTGGCATTAAATTGTTTAATATTCACTATCCTATAGTAGGTTTGATATTGACTAACATTCACCAAAGAGTCGGAATATCTGATTAGATGTATAAATACTTTCGAAACCAATCTAGAATCAGAGTGAACTTTTTTAACAATGAATGAATAATATATTTTTCTTTTATTTAGAGGCGTGACGGCACGATTTTAACTCTACATATTTTCGGCAATATGGATGAAGCTACAATGATTTGGTTGCTTTGAAGTTTTCCGAATTCACAAACACCTGAAGAAGGCCGAAATGCTGTGATAGTAACAACAAAGATGAGGACAATAGTCCAAATATAAATAATGATAACACTTCAACCGAAAAATTCAAACAGAATTTCAAGACATTATATTAAGTAGCTGGCATTATTGGTATAAAATAGTTACTCTTTCACAGACTATACAGTACTCTCTGACCATCTTTTACAGACTATACAGTACTCTCTGACCATCATCAGATGGTCAGTGAGTACTGTGCCGAAAATTTTCGTCTATAATAATAGTATTTAAAATCAAATCTGTTTATAGGCCAGTAAAGATGTAAACAAAACAGAATTTCCGTCGTCATTCGACAATCGCCAGAAGTGCTTCCAAGCTTATAAGCTGTAAATTCAATAAAAACATTTTTAAAAAAAGCTGTAAAAAAGCTGTAAATTCAATAAAAACATTTGTCTTTTAATCATTTCATTCCAAGCAAGGCGGGAATGTCGTACGCAGGGGCGGGGTACAGGGAGTGGGAATGAAAGAGAAAACTCAGAATTGGGCGGATTGAGGGAAGTAAAAAAGATGAAAGGGATTCATGAAGACAGAAGATGGCGATTGACGTTGCATTTACATTTTTGGAGATTGTGGTTATCAGGGAGAGCAGATAAACGGAAGGGTTTTCCAAAGGTGGGAAGTGCAAGAACTTGTTGGAGTAGAAGTGGCGGTTGTATTTATCTATTTCAACAATAAAAGGGTGGGACCTAGATGCCAATCTAGTAGCACGCTTAAATACATGTAGGGGGAGCACCAAGGAAAAAAGATTCTTAGATAAGTTGCCATGAAAATATGGATTGAAAATTAAACAACGGGTATAAATTTTAAAGATAAAGTTATTATCTCTATGTTAAAATTTAGTCTCCTATATCGCTACGAGAATATTTTTCTATATTAATTTTCTCAAATAACACAGTTTCTAAATCACTGCTTTCTTTGAAAGTTAATTGATCGTGTATGAATTATAAAGTCTGTATTTTCTAAGATATTCCTTGATACATAGACATTTAATGTGGATATACGTATATTTAAAGCATGTAATAATGACGCGAACGTGCCGATAGCTGCAATGGCTATTCATCTAGAAAATAAAATCAGCAAACCGTGTTCAGTTTCTGGTCTATTCAGAATAATTGACTTGAATCCATCGTTAGAACTATAACTGCAGAGCAGATAAGATGGCAGCTATTCTAGAAGTGCTACTCTGACCACAAAACTATGGAAGCAGTAACAGGAAACTACTATCTTTCCTAAAAGGCCATGGAATTTCACTGATAACAAAGAAAAGGCGGCTGTCAGGAGGTATGGACACTTACTTTCTGAAAGCTTTAAAAAATAATGACAGTTGGTAATGGCTATAATCGAAATCAGAAATCACGATGTACTGATCGAAGCGAATTGTTTGTCACTGCCAAATTCTTTCACATTCAATGTAATAAAATATTTAGGCAAAGGTTTTAAAAAATGCATATATATATATATATATATATATATATATATATATATATGAATATACATGCCCAAAAATTCTATGGTTATAAGTATAACATTCCTCTTTTCATTTTGCTGCGTATATGTGTTTATACGTATGTTACTGTCACACAGTAGTCGTGGGTTCAATTTTTTTCAGTAGGAACGAAAGGTTACTGGTACCAATAGCAAAATAACAAAATAACCAATAAAATCATGTATCAGTCAATCAATGAACATCTGATGATGGTCAGAGAGTACTGTGTCGAAAATTTGTGTCTATAATAATTATATAGTAACAACCGAAAGTAGAACACTAGTTCGACATAATTAAAGTATATAAGCAATGACTCATCTCAAAAGCGAAATACAAAATTATAAAATGCAGTAAAAACCTGCAATAATCAAATGTTGTAACCCTCTGACATTAACCATAAAGGCTCCAAAAATACATTACTATATAATGTGTAGTTGCTATAGAAACTGGTTAAATATGTGTCACTGTCATTTAGTGGCCGAGAGTTCAATCCCTGGATCAAGAAATGAAACACAATAATCAAAAACAATATCACATATCAAACAAACGATGGATACCTGATGATAGCCAGTCAATACTTGTCCGAAACATTATATCTATAAGAATATCTATAATAACCAAAATATGAAAAATAGTTCAATATAATAAAAGCATATTGTAATTATTCATTCCAGAAAGAATATAGCAAAATTCAGTTTACATGTATGTGGGTTTGTCTAATTGTGTGCCTATAAATGCCTTTACATCGCTAATGATATATTTATTTATTATTTCTTACTTTTACTAATATTTACTCAATTATAAAACCCAAGCGCTACTCAAAGTAGGGGATTACTGAATGATTCGAGAGATATGGACATAAGATGAATAATTAGGAAGTGAAGATTATGAGGATATGACGGATAAAGACTGAGTCTAGTCTTGAAAAAGTTAAGTTTGTATTGTTCAGAGATGCATGTACACGATGAAATGCATTAAAAAGTAGTGGTTCTTGCAAAGTGATAGAGGCCTCTTACCAGAGGAATACATAGGCAGTTACTAAATATTATGCACTGCTTCTTTCGAACTCGTATTTGTATCTGCCTTGCTTTTACCACTATGATTTGACCGCCATATACGTATGCTTTCCTCAAGGATCTGTCGTATTTGGTAATACATTTTGAAAGGAAACAATAAGATATATTGTCCTCATCCTTGGGATTTCTGAACCATAATTGTCAATTTTCTTTCAGGTACATTCAAAATCACAGTTAGATAAATCAATAAATGCAGAAAATGACGTGAAAAGAAAATGAATTAAACAAAATACAAATTTTAGACTCTTATATCCGGAAATATTTTGCTTCGCCTTTTGACTCTAGATCAATAAAAATACTTTTTCATACAGAAGAAATTTGCACAGGGGTGTTAACATTTTGATATGTAAAAGATCCCAAGCATCTTTTACTAAAACATTATAGGATTTTTGCGGGTGATGTCAACGGTAGTCACAAGAACAGAAATGCTTACAACCATTCGTAATCATGGGCGTTTATACACACACGAGCGCGCGCTCAAACTCTCGGTCACGATGACTTGTGACCGTGCTAGCACAAAGGTTCTATCTACCGGATTTCACTCACAAAGCTTGAGTCAAGAAGTGGTATAGTTTTCAGGTACTTTCTAGACTGATAACATCAAGAATTTACCTGAAGAATCGACAGATTCGAACCCGGGTCTCATGGTCAGAAATCGAACGTTCTAACGACTCGGCTATATATATAAATATATAAAAAATTAGATTTGTTTTTTATTTTGTTTATATAAATATATATAAACAAAATAAACAATAAATCTAAATTAATAAAGAGTTTAAGTAAATAATAAACAAATTAATGAACTATGAATGCACACATAAACATAATTAAAGGCAATAATAATAATCGACAATAAATAATTTAGTAATCATCAATAAATAATGACTAAAAAGTTAACAGGTTACTACATTCGGATCTACAATTATTTCCTCTAGAATAATTTGAAATATAACCGTCACAGTATAGAAATAGTCGAGACAAATCACAACACACATGGCCTAAAGATTGTGGTCAAGAACTAAACAGACTATCACCTATTGCTGTGTCCACGTTATATATATATATATATATATATATATATATATATATATATATCTGAAATTTACACACACACAGATATATATATATATATATATATATATATATATATATATATATATATATATATATATATATATATCTGTGTATGTAAATTTCAGATAGAGTATATCTGTAAAGGGGCAATATTAATAAAGTAACAAAGACAATATATATATTATGTGGGCCTCTGTGTGTGTGTGTGTAATGCGGTATATTAGGGTCATCGATTCTTAGGCAGGCTTTGGGTCTCATTTTAATTCAAAAGTAATTGTTGCTTTATTTCTCCATTTCTTACGACAAACATACAAAATCACTTAGCCTCGTTCCATCTTTCTAATAGACTGTCTCTCTTTCTTTTCTATTTCCTCTCCAGCGTGCTTTCTGCTCAACGTCCGCTAACCAACAAACGGATCTCAACGATCAAGAAAACGAATCTCCTGCGCGGCAAGTATCTCCTTAAAATCCAGTCTCTATGGCAACTGTAGCGGTGACACTCATCTGTCACATGCAGTGTCCACAATGAAAATAGCGCTCAACACGATGCGAGTACAAGCAAATAACTGATTGGTAAGGTGCCGCTTTTTCTTAAAGTAACTTTTCAAATTTTCTCCCGATTTGGTTACATTAATTTCAAATCGAAAAGATCGATAACACCTCCAGCAAAAAGAGATTAATAAAAATTATATGTTATTTCTTTACACTCACGTAAGCTTAATTTCTGGTCCTGATACAGACATAAGTCAAAAAATTACTAAATGGACTTTATTAACATTTCTTATTGTATAAAATGGGTTCATCCTCCTGCATAATTTATCAAGACATATTTCTATAAAGAATCAAATGTCAAAATTAACTTTTTAAATAAGACGAAGAAGAATAGCTTATAATAATCATCATAGCTTTATTTTGATAGCTTTGCCATTACTGCGATATCATCTAAAAAGGTTTTTCTCGCTATAAGTTTTCTGATTAACGTAACTCAATTTAATTCATTATATTTAAGGAAATTTTATATAAATAAAACAATTATTTTTTCATAAAAAAAAGTTTTTCATGACGGCCATGAATGGCTCAGAAAAATATCTAATCCTACAAAATTAAAATTACAGCAGCAATATATTAAAACATATTTATGAATTTTTTCATGCGGATATTTATAGAGTAGAATTAATATTTGTTTTATTGGTGACATTTATTTCATAACATGTAAGGGAATAAAACCACAAAAACATATCACAGTGATAATACAACATAAGGAAGTATATCTGCTTTGGTGTCTACTATGAAACCATCCATAATAAGTTAAAATTACAAATTTTATATTTTTGCAATCATTTCTTTAAGAGTTTATAGTTTAGTGGTGTGCACAAATGTGGTTTAAACGTCGAAGTAAAAAAAAAATACTTTCTCGAGAAACACAATTATAACTACTTCACACAAGCCTAATGAAAACGACTTACTTAGCCCAGATTCTAACGATGTGCGCAAAATAAAAATAAAAACTAACAGTAACCATGAAAAAAAGAAGACAAACCTTCGCATCGTTTAAGCTTATATACTATTCATCCGTTTTAACCCATGTAACCATCGTTTCTTCCCCAATTCCAAGTATGCACTACATGTATCAATTGCATCACAAACTATTTTATTCTAACATTGATTTCAGTCAAGGAATGAAGTTTTCATAAGTAGACAAGTGTTTTTCCATTAAACAATGTAGTCATTTAGAGTTGCTTAGTATCGAAAAATATAGACAGCGATAAAATAGAACATATGATTACAACAAATGGAAAATTACTCTTATATTATGTCAATTATCATTAACATTCCTTTTTTTGGTAGCTAGGATTTTACAAACCAGCAAAAGAAATCGTGACTCCAAATTATTTAAATATTTAACAGAAAATTACACAAAGTGAAAATATCTGCATACCCAACCACCGAAGCCCGGAAGAACATAAATATATACCTGAGATTTATAACTAAAGTAAACACTGGCCTATTTAACGAAACTTCAAAATTAAAAAGAAGAAACGACAATCGAAAAGATATCATTCATTCATTTCCGATTTAGATGAATATTCCAAGTCCATTTAAGCAGATTTATATGATATTCTAGAATTACGTCGCATGTTTTATTCATCGACTGATACAGAAAGTTAGATAAATACGCCATCAGGAGTGAATAAATAGCAGAATAATGGCAATAGTAAAGATAATAGTCATTTCCCTATAAAGAAACATTCAATATTCATTGACAAAGCAGACAGTACTACTGTCGGTTGATAGGGGTTTCCTTCCTAACCTTTTATTTGAAGTAGTGTGGAATGTCAACATCGTGATTATGCCATTTATTTTCTCTTCGCGATACATATGATATCCATTTTACCTGTTGCTGCTTTTGAATGTCCTCAAATGATGTATTTTATGCTATTTGGTAAAGTTCTTTGTTTGTGATTCTGTGGCACCAATTCACAACTTTCGAAGAAGGATGGTCTTCGCCAAGTGCCACACGCGTCACTTACTCAAAGTCATTTTAACCACGAATCTGAGAAAACAGTTTACAATTTAAATATTTCTTAACGTTTTTGGCGCCATACGACATCATATGAAAGTCTTGATCTGACAAGGCAATTCAGGAGCATGACTCGAGTTAATGTTTTGGTTTTGTGGCAATTCGTAGTATTTGGCCGAAAATACCTCTATATTCAATTTCCTCATCTATTATATTAAATTTGTTATAACCGATCCATACACTGAGGTATTTGAAGTATTTAGTAATTATTAATTCCATATTCTGAATTTTTAGGATAGATATTCCGATAACTAAATAAAATAATAATAATGCGCGATCCGGAACTGAATGATCAATTTCGAGAGACGCTGTTCGTTAAGTAGGGAACCTTAACTATTGACAAAGAAATGAGTCACAGGCTGCGAGTTAGAATTCAGATTTATGGCTCTTCCTTAAAATTCCAATATACGCGAGGTAATATCTCCTTTACTCAGTTATATTACTACTATCTCGTTCCACATTGTTAAATTTACACTTTATTAAAAACGAGTAATTTAGAAGGATGCCCAGATTAATATTAGAAAGGGTGGTGATAGCGAACTTGAGAAGTATAATTTTCGTAAAAATGCTAAAAGAAAAAGATTTTATAAATTTCAACCGACATTTACGCTAACTGATCGGTCAATGACTACCGAACCTTTCTTATATAGAAAGGATACTCGTAGGATTCACTGTTGGCAACCAGAATCTTAACAACATAAGATATGCATATAACACAATGTTGAAAGCAAATACGGAAAGGTAGCTACAAAAGCTTCTACAGAAGTTAACGGATAATGGACTAAGTATAAAATAAAATAAGATAGCATGGTTATCAGCAAAAGGTTGACCCACCATGCGAATTACAAATCGGGGATACTAAAATAAAATAAATACAAGTACAAAAAAATCAAATATCTGGGATGGGTTCTAACAGAAGAGGAAAGTGTGACACTGAAATCCGAAGACGTATTTGGATGACCAAAGATGCATTCCAAACGCTAAGCAGAGTATTAAGAGGCAAAACAATTTCGAATAAAAGAATAATTGCTCAAAACTATTAGGAACATTTTTCTCGTGTCTTTTTTTTATAAATATCTTACTAAGTGTTTGTTTATTGACTGCATCTTGTCTCTAAACAATAAAATTTGAACATTTGACTCAAAAAACTGCCGACTTAAGACATTGTCTGCAAAACATGCTTAAGAATCATTGGAATTTAAAAGGCACGAATATAATCGGTGTTAGCCGTATGATGAATTTGTAAAGAAAGAAATAATTGGGGAAAATAATATTTTGTCTCCTTAATTTATAAATAATACATTTTCCATTGGGTATTTTCAGTGACAATAATTTTAGTCAAGTTGCGCTTATTCAGGGTGGGCGGGGCGCTTAATGATGCACAAGCATAAATTATGTATTGAATGTATATTAACAAAAAACATAAAATAAGTACAATGATTACTTTGTAAAGAGAACGGAAATAAGAAGCTGCAATGGAAGAATAAGGAATTTGGTGCACCCTAAATTGGGTTCACACACGCACCACACACTATTATCCCTTAATACATATCTAGACACACAGACAAGCATTCAATTTCATCAATGGAATCACATTCAATGGTATCATTGTTAACCCAGATCAATACGCTTTGATTAAGAAATTGATAGCATAATTTTCACAGCAACTCTGTTTATCATGATGAATAATAGTTGAGATCAAAGTGTAAGAAATTAGAAACTGATGGAAACAAAACAGAATCAAAATCGTTGCCGTGATTACTACACATTTTCATCAACAGCTTCGTTCACAAAACAAAATAACTATTCAAAAATGGTGTAAACTATATACAGTTTAGTAACACGCAAATCCTTCACGAAATTTCTCCTTCTTATACAAATTTATTTCGAAATATTGGTTAGGCTTGTGTTGTGGTTATTCGACTTAATATTCGTTCGAGTTTTAAAATATCTTAACTATCATCAAATGTTACTTAGGAGTTAATCTGATGATTGAACTTATTTATCTGCTTAACCATTATATATATATATATATATATATATATATATATATATATATATATATATATATATATTGCCCACAAACAAGGTGATAATGCCACTAAGATGCAAGGGAGCTACTGGGGATGAAAGAGAATGAAAAGCCTTAGAAGCGGAAACTTAATCCTAAACGAGGGATAAACCTCGACTGGGGAGATCTGCGAACCGGACGATAGTTGAATCTATCTACTCCTATTGAGGAAAAATAAATAAATAGTAAATAAAATTTCAGACTTCAGAGTTATCTAGACTTAATTCCATGACGCAATCAGGGAATTGTCATGATTTCTTAGAACATATGAATGAGGTGGTTTTCTCTTGCCTTCTCCACGTTTCTTCTAATTCATTGTAGTCCTTCTCTGAGAATGGTTGCAACAGAAGCACTAAAAATTCCTACAGAACTCAAGGAGGGTGGAGAAAAAAATGGAATAACGCCTCTTCCAATGTAATTGGTGTGAAAATGAACGAAACGGACTAGGGCGAAATTTGAAAAACGTTTAACAGATTCCAGTTTCTGCTTCGATAACCGTTACACTAAATGCACACCTATCAATGGCAATAGATTAGTTAATGACACAAATGTTGTTTTAGAGAATTGATGAAATCTTGCTTTACTGTTAAAACACAACGTTTATTTGTATATTGTCTAATATATTATATAAATATATAAATATACTTTTTAATAAATATAACCACACACTTTACATATGTGTACTGATGAGATGCATGTGAAGTAGTCGAAGCATGAACTACGTAAATTGAAATTTAACATTATAAATATCATATAATATTATAAACATTATAAATATATACTAATATATATATATATATATATACATATATATATATATATATATATATATACATACATACATATATATATATATATATATATATATATATATATATATATATATATATATATATATATAATAGTATAAACATTATAAATATATAAAATTAACATTATAAATATTAAACTATTCGATATAATTTTTCTGAGGATGAACAATACAAGAAAACTGAAACTTTAGTGACTGGAAATTTGTGGTCAGTCGAATTCCATGAAAAATATTTGAGATAAGATTTGTAGTTTATAAACGAGTCCATATATTCATCTGGTCTGAAAACTCTTCATTGCATTTAAAACTTAATAAATTTATTTATACAAATGTGTAACCATCCAATAAATATTATATGAAAGATAAAAATCTTAAAAGATTTCATTTAATAGTTTGTTTTTTCTCATGGGGATGTGACTGCAACACTACACCCCAAGTTATATTCTTAGTTGCCAGATTACTACTAGTGTTTGTATCAATTTTACTTTATTTTTCTACAGATTCTAATCCCTCTTTTTGTTCTCGTATTTGGCAAAGGGTAGTAGATATCACAAAGCAATAGTCAAATTGATGTGGTTGGGACTTATTGCCTGACAATCTCATTACTTCACATAACTACACAATAAAAGATAGCATTAATTCAAGTTCTACTTTCGATATAAAATATTTTACGATTTAAAATTGCGACTTATTATAAGAGGGATGTAATTCCTCTCGGAAAAACGATCTCTTTTTTATGACGAATAAAAAGGCGACGTTTTATTTGTTTTTCTATTCAGAATGCAAACTACTTCTTGTCGACTTGGTCCCAATAGCTCAGCATCTGTGCCATAAATTAAACGAATAGCCCACCGGCTTCCATAAAATATCATCTCGCGTATATTGGAATTTTAAGGGAGGGCCATAAATCTGACATCTAACTCACGTCCTGTGACTCATTTCTCTGTCAATAGTCAAGGTTCCCTACTTAACGACCAACGCCTCTCTAAATTCTTCATTCAGTTCCGGATCCCAAATTTAATAATTTATTTAGTTATCCGAATATCTATCATAAAAATTCAGGATGTGGAATTAATAATTACTAAATACTTCAACTATCCCAGTGTAATGATGCATTGTTGTTACTTCATATGCTTACCTTAGTTTGGGCACAAGGCAGAAAGTATAGGACACCTAGTACGGATCTAATTCGCTACTCAGAAGTAATGGTTAATCAGACTTATTAACCAGTACAGCACATCGATGCATGTCATGCATATATCTATTGATGTTAATAGAGATTGTTAAGTCTTTATAATTACACAGAAGTGTGCAGGTATACAATGACCTTTAACTTTTGTTTATACTCTACTTTGTACTACAAGATCTAGAAAACAAACTAGAGATGCTATGTGCTTCTGAACGGAGAAATCTTGTCGGTGGTTAAACAACAAAGTATCAAATAACAGCGAATGGTTGCTCTGTGGTTTATACAGTGTAACGAATCGCCTAATAGCTAAAGTAATACACCTACTTCTGAGAAATAGGGTTAATATGTGTGTGTATGTGTGGGCGTTTGGCTATATATTTGTATCTGTAACGAATTGCCTAATTGCGAAAAAATCCATATACTTACTTCTGAAAAATAATGTTTATATAAGCGTGTGTGAGTAGGTGTGTGTCGGTGTTCCTATATAATGAATTGCTTGCTAAAAATGATAGACCTACTTCTGAGAAATAGGGTTAAAATATTTGGATGTGTTTGTGTGTGTGTATGCATATATGTATGAGACATTTAATCGGGTTGTTTTATATTTTAAAACATTTGTGACTGCTTGGGCAGTAATCATGATGTATGATTGTTGCAGTTAAAACAAACATTAAAACAATGAACAAGAAAAGGCATATATAAATAAGTGTGTGTTTGTTTATATATATATGTGTGTGTGTGTGTGTTCTCAAATGGAGTATATCTGTAGAAAATACAAAATAATGAAAAGACAAGAGGAAAACTAATAGTTTAGCCGACGCCTTTCGCCATTCAGACTTTATCAAGGTAAATGTGATGGTTTTATTTAGCAACAACTATACATTTGACAGTTACTCAAACTTTTAGGTGTTAGTAGATTACGTCATATAGCATTTTCGGAAGGAGATTTTTAAATTTAAAGACGCTCAGTAACAGGTTAACTGATATGTCTAGGTATTTTGACCTTAGATTACGTCATTTAGTATACTCGAAAAAGAAAAAGAAAAAAGAAAGAAAAGAAAGAAAAGAAAAAACAAAAAAGAAGAAAAATTCTTTTGATTGGAATATGAGATTTGTATTATACATCTTCAAAAGTTGAAATAATTGATTCCTTTGATTTGACAGCACATTGTATATGTTGGCTTGGGAAAGTAGCAATTTCTTCAAAAAAGGTGAGATTGGGAAAAAAAATTGCGGTGTATATTGATATTTTGATAATATTCGATGGCGTCACTCTCGAGGATAGTCTTCTGAGTAAATTACTTTCTCTTTGATGAATGTAGCATTTTTAAATCAAAATTGTGGTCGAATTTATTTTTGTGTTATGCTAGTGCATTTGTTAAATTTATCAGGAACCTTTTGTGTTCATCGACACTTTTTTATTAATTTCTGCTTGTTTCACCCCCCCTCCCAATGTAGTGTGAATAATAGTCGAGGCAATTTATTTTATATATGCCAGCTTCTGAACTATTATTGATATTAGATTTGATTATATATCCATGATGCAATAAAGTGTTTGTAACTATTTGGATGTTGTTGTGACGGGATAAGATATTCTGGGTAGTGTAATGAGATAAGGTATTTTGGAAGATGCTATATGATGTAATCTAGAATCTAACACCTAAGTCTCTTCAATTAGCCTGCTGATTATTTATGGGCGTTCTTAAATCTAAAAATTTTGAGTAACTACCAAATACATACTTGTCGCAAAATAAAACCATCACATTTGCCTCGATGAAGCCCGTCGAATGACTAAACACGTCGGCTAAGTATAGCTTTCCTCTTGTCTTTTAATTCATATATATATATATATATATATATATATATATATATATATATATATATATATATATATATATATATATATATATATATATTGCCGTCGTCCAGTAAACAGACAAATGGAAAAAAAACTGGTGGTTATCGTCCTTCAAACTTAGAAGTTCTATCGAGAAGTAAAAAAGGCCTGCGCAATAAATATAGTAGGTATATATATATATATATATATATATATATATATATATATATATATATTGTTTCATATACCCATTTACAGCACTTTTCACGATTTTTTAATACAATTGTAGAAGTTCATTATTCTTTTCACATTTTAAAGAATATCTCCGCGTGTCGATAGTTAGAAATAATTTCATTTTTTTATTATATTATTTTCGTTCTTAAATTCTATTATATGTATTTGTATTAAAAGTTCATTTTAAAAGAATTTAAAATAAACCACACATATAAATCAGAAAACACATATATATATATATATATATATTAATTGAATACGACAGACAATGCGCTTTTATTCAGTTTTTTATACAATTTTTCATGTAACCTAATTATTATTTTATTTTCAGATGGTAAATTATATAAAAATTGTCCGAATGTTCTTTTTATCCGAACATTTTCGGCTATACATTTAGCTAATTTCAAAGTAGAAATATTTTAACTGTTAAGTAAGAAATAGTTTTTTCATGTATTTATTTATATAATGTTTCATTTTAAAAACACGTTCAAGATATTGTGTCCATGTTCATAGTTGATATTATTGAGTGTTGTTTTTTTACTTTTATTAATAAGGCTTCCATTATTTTTAGCCTTTTTTTGCATGCAGATGATGCTATTATATTTGTGTTGTCAAAAAGTGTGTCATGAATAGGGTCCGGTAGATTTCCATGAATAATTAATTGGTATCTAATTGAGCTATGGTCAGAAATGTGTATAGCGAGTCTTCGTGTCAAACATTGCCTATATAATTATTTACGGATTTTGATTGCTCAGGAATATATTTCCTTAATGGGTATTTAAATTCATAAGTAATATTTGTACTATTTAATTTTGTTCTAAGAGGTGAATTATTAAGCTTAGAGGTTTTAAATTTTTTGTAATAAATAATTAATCGAATGTTTTTGCTATTGTCAACTGGTATTTTCCTTTTTTTTTTTTATTATGTTCTTAATTGTATTTTCGTCTTGTTTCTAATTTTCGTTCATTTGATTTTTATAAAAATATTAATGTTATTGTTTAGGTTTCTATTCTCGTCGTTGATATTAGCTACCTTAGACAGACTACGCCTAATATGTGCATGAAATGAAATGTGCATGAAAGATGGATTGCTGCCTAAATACGCACACACGCACATACACACACGCACACACTCACACACACACACACACATATATATATATATTGAAACCAAATGCATAGATATATGTGAGAAAAAAAGCAACAACTAAGCGAGAAAGATTAAATGAAAGCCTGAATGGGCTATACGCCGATAAATGATAAAAGATTAACATCAAAAGGATACTTAGCAAACTGTGTTAATATAAGTATAAGTAAAACAGGCAATGAATTCTATGTGCCTTGTCTCTACGGGACATTGGCAATCATGGGTCTTCATAATTTCCTGTAATTAGTAGCTCTTAGTAAATTTTGTATTTTTGCTATCTCTCCTGAACCCTGTTTTGCTACGCATTTATTCTTTTATTTTTACTGTGTGTGTCAAATTTTCCAAGCCTCCTTTCCTGTTATATGCTCTACAAATGTCAATTGTCTCTTTCTTATTCTAAGTAGAATTGTCCTTTTTGTTTCCGGTTTCCTTAAAACTTCGTTGTTCCTCACGTGATCTATCCATGGTATTCACCTTTTGTAGAACCATATTTGTATCGCCTCATGTTTCTTCTTCATCTGTCTGAAAATGGCCCAGCGTTCACTGCCTTATAAGAGAACTGATATTACATAATAGTCCAGTAATCTTTTGTTTCTAATGAAATTTTGCTGCTTTTTTTTTTAAATATTTTGCTTAACTTTTGCACATTTCACTATCTCAATACCACTTCGGGCATATTTCCCTATATTGGACACCTGTTGTAGGCCGATTACTCAAAATTACTTTTGCACATCATCGATCCTTATAAGGTACCTAACATTTTAAACTCTGTATCAAAATGAGTTAATGTTGATACAAATATTTAGAAGTACAAACGACGAAAGAAATTATAAGTGCGGTCTTTTCTCTGTTCGTTTTAGTATTGTTATTAGTACTGGCTTGGACGGATTGGAGGATTCCGAAGGTTCTTCTATACTGACTACCGGCAAGAAGGTATAAGGGCGGCCTCATCTTCGCTTCAAGGACGTCTGCAAAAGGGACATGAGGGCGGTGGACATTGAGATGGACATGGACATCGAGAAGTGGGAAGACGTCACCAACGATCGCTCACGCTGGAGACGCAATTTACACCGAGGGTTGGAGTGAGGAGAGGAGAAACAGGAACTTGCTGCTAAAGAGAAGCATGCTCGACAGAAAGAAAGCAACACGGCAACATTGGAGGAGAGTGTCTTCACATGTATTCGGTGCAATCAAGGCAGTCACTCTCACGTAGGCCAGTACAGCCATAGCTGATGCTGCGCCGCCATCAGCATCTGATGCATAACTCTTTGGGTGCAGTTGCATAGTCTCTACCGATGGATGGCATATATATATATATATATATATATATATATATAAAGAGATTTTTATGTTTAACATTCTTTTTTTCTTTTTATAGATACAAGTATTTAAGTAAATACTCTGTTTATAATAAACAGTATTAAATAACATTTACCGGCGAGAAAATTTCATAGAAAATATTCGTCCTTCGACAGGATTCGAACCTGTATCCTATATGGAACCGTCATATAGCCTGACGTGCCTTACCGCTCGGCCAAAAAGTTTGGCATAGTCGAATTTACTGCTTATAAACTTCAATTTTCCATTCATAACTGCTCATAGCGTATCAAATGTAAACAAATGACGTCACACATAATTATTATTATCTCACTTCCGAGTATTTAATTTTTTCTTCTTTCAGGGGATAGACGATCATGCTTTTTAATCTAAGTAACTCTTGATCATATAATTCCGATATGTGTGCTTTTTGTCATCCATTCAGACTATTTCGCTAAGTAGACAACCCCCTGTTTTCCCCGCTTCTCTTGTTTTCAATATGTCCTGTGAGTGTTATTTTACCCAGGCCTCTTCTTTCTCATTATATGTCTCAAAGTCGTTTTTTTTCTTATTCTAAGTATTAGTTTCCTTGTAGTTCCTATTCTCATTAAGAACTTCCTCGTTATGTGAGCATAAGTAGATGTATATGACCTTGCATAGAAACGTTGAAAACATGGATTGAATCTGTCAGAATGATTGAATTAAGGAACCAGAAGAACATCTTCATAAATTGTTTTGCTACTTATTTTGTTTCATTAGAAATAAAACATAAATTTATAAACTTAAAAATGATACCGAACCATTCTATTCCAGAATATTCGACGAACTTAAATAAAAAGCGAAACATGTCAAATTTATAAAGAGATTTTACTTGTTCCTTATTCAGTCATAGAAACGTACACAAACTGAATAAGATTTTCACCAATAAATGTACTTGTATTTTGAATACAACTCGTATCACAATTGTTTAATACAATCTATCCAAAGAAGAACTTAGCTTGTAGTGTAATATAATTGAAATGTTATAGCCTGTGTTTCATCTTTTTCTTGGTGGTATGATATCAAAGAATCACAGCGTATTATATTCGGTTGTGGAACGAAGAGAAAATATAACGTCTAATAAAGGATTATATTTATTCTTTAGTCATACAATGATCTCATTTACTCTAACCTTCTCTGATTGCACGAAAACATTTTAATTCTCTCTTTCTTTTTCACTTCGTCTCCCTGGTGCTTGCCTGCCACCCTCCCTCTCTCTCTCTCTCTCTCTCTCTCTCTCTCTCTCTCACTCTCTCTGTCTACCTTCTTGACTTTGCCCATTGTCGTGTTTGTTTCTGTGGCCTACAAGCTCGTCGCTTTTTATACGTTTTCATGGTCAATGGTACATTATCCTGTCACGTGGCTAGCTGTCAGCTGCTCTTTCATTTGGTCACATTTATTACCTATGAATATGCAACGATGTCCAAATTATGTTACCGAATATCTGACACGTATTTTTGTCGTCATTTAAACCCATACATTCCGTAACGCTGAAGTTTAATTTTTTGAAAAAACTCTTTGTAATTACGGTTTTATTCCAAATTAATGATGTCTTGGACTGTATTACAAAAATCAGGATATTGAAAACAAATGACCGAAAGTTCTCGATCAGAAATTTGTAAAGAGATTTGAATACACTATCTTCCCATTTTCATTCACTTGTAAGGAAATAACAATTCATTTCTAATTCGTTACTTGTGACCTTTAATCAAATTTACCTACTATGAAATTGCCACTTTTAATCCTCCTAATGATCACGGTAGTGTTTGTTCGGTCTATGAAAAGTGGTGCACACAAAGTATATATATATATATATATCCAAGTATATGATTGGTGTATACGGAATAAATTCCAATAACCAACAATTACTATTCTTAAAAGAGTGCTAAGTACAGAGTAGAGCAGATATAATTATTCATTTAAAAATTATAACATAAATATGTCATAAAATCACTACAAAAATAGGCATTTCGTTTCAACACCTCCGGTGTCTTATCAAGTCATGATGTTGAATGTCTGAAATCCCTTTCGTTCGTGGTGAGAATGTTCTAAATAATAATCCGAAATTGATTGTATCCATAGTATAAGAATAGAATAGACAGTGCTCGGCAGTAATAGCAGCTAATATCCAAGTATATGATTGGTGTATACGGAATAAATTCCAATAACCAACAATTACTATTCTTAAAAGAGTGCTCAACATTCAACATCATCACTTGATAAGACACCGGAGGTGTTGAAACAAAATGGCTATTCTTGTAATTTATTTTATAACATATTTATGTTATAAGTTTTATATATATATATATATATATATATATGTGTGTGTGTGTGTGTGTGTGTGTCTACACATTGATTTTTATATGTGAATTAATATAGCTCAAAAGTGTATTCACATTTCTTGTTTCTTTTATTGTAATTTTTAATGATAATTTACAAAATTGTGCTGAAGTTTGTAACTAAAAAGTTTACCCCAATTGTATTTACTTACCTTACATAGCGAGCTTGCCACTGGTGCCGCCCACGAGGTTACCCAAAGGGCTGATGCAAAACCAATACAGGATAGCTAGACCAGTAAAACCTAGGACCTAAATTATTAGAACATTCCTCAAGTTCTTATATATGATCCATCTCTAAAGTTGTAGGTAAAATGACCGAATCCCTGTACTGCTCCAGCAAGTACATGACTCCTCATGCTATCGTCTACCTTTTTACGAGCCAGATCAGACTGAAAATGGAGTACTGTTGCCATATTTAGGCGGGAACTCCGCAGTCCTTACTTTTCAGTCTTGATATATTTCAAAAGCGTCTCCAAGTCTTTGTTGGAGAAGAATTATTTTTAACTCTCCAAGCTCTCTATTTCACAGGCGGGATGTGGCGTGTCTCTCACTGCTCTATCGTTAGTACCATAAAAAGATCTCTGACGAACTATGTTACTTTGTTCTGCCCGTTCTAACCTTCACAGATATGACCCGGTATGTCACGTATATAGTAGCAAACTACCCACATTCCCTCCGTAATCCATCGGCAAGAATTTTCACTTGATCATCTTCCCGCGAACTACTACTCTGTGGAACCGACTCCTAAGTGAATGTTTCTCCGATCACTACAATCTTAACTTGTTCAAGTCATTATTAACTGTTATCTTCCCAACTTACCCATATAAACTAATCCTTAACGTAACCCTCTACCTTGAGTGGCCACCGGGCCTTGTACAGAATGAACCTGTGCGACTTTGGCTTGTTATATACAAGAAAAATATCTACTTTGGTTTGTTACCTATAAGGAAAAATATCTACACTGTACAAATTTTATTTTGGACGATATCTACATAATAAAACAGATGTTACTTTGGCTTGTTATCTTTTCCTTGTAGATAACAAGCCAAAGTAGCATTAATTTTTACTATGTAGATATTACTCTAAATAAAAATTTGTACGGTCTAGACATTTCAGCCGATGCACATGCTGTTTATCGCTAGAAAATACATTTTAATTAAATTTTTTATTATATATATATATATATATATATATATATATATATATAACTCTAAGTCTTGAAATGTTGAATGTCTAACTATTTCTATTTTCCCATCGTTACACTCTATTAATTTTATCTTGTAAATTTTCCCGTTCTCTCACCCACGAAATAAAAAATAATTGTTTGTGCGGAAAGTAAGGATCTACATACATTAAATTGTCTTTAAATTAAGTGGCAGCAGAAGAATTATCATTGAACTTTTAAAAGGTAAGCTTAAATATTAATTCAATACTTAAATGAAGCGATCAATTTTGAGTTCTTCTGTAGTTTATTGATGCATATCGCATCTACTCCTCTCTGGCTATTGTGATGATGGCCAAACCAAGATTCGTTCAAAGGAACTAGCTGAAATGCCGCCTGGTAAGGCGGCTTTAAGCTAGTTTATAATAAAACATGCACTGAAATTTTGGATACAAAAGGAAAATAAGAATTACTCTCCTTGAACCATGAAAGCAACGATAATGGCTAGTATTATGTATTAACATATCTATTTTTAAGTTCGCATAATCTGGCAACCCTGAATCTGAGCTCAACGAAAATCGTTCCCTGCGCCTAATTTTTCTAGGGCTTTTGAATGAGCCATGAATCATTAAAATAGGACCAGTGGGAGCGAAAGAGTTGCTTGGACACAAACAAGCACAAATACACACACATACTCTGTACTTTATATATAAAATGATGCTGAATATTTTTCTCAAAAACAAAACGCTATGAATTTGTCACAACCGTTTTTGTCGATAATTTGTTTAATGTGATCACTAATAGACAACCATTCTATACAAAACATATTAATAATGTCCTCCTCGGACATGTGATATCCCTTGAGAAACATACCGTTATTGCATTATTTATATTATAAACTGCAAGACAAAATGAAACATACTCTGTTTTTAGAGGAAAGTGAATAAATAAATGGCCATAGTAGATTTGACACATACGAAAAAGAAAAATATTTTTTCAAATTATTTGTATTATAATCAACTTGCCAAACGGTTAGAAACTGCTGATATAAAAGTTCGTACTAAAAGAATTCTACATATATAAAAACATCTGCGTATTTGTCTTTCTTACTGATCAATTTATCTAATATATCGTACATATTTCAATAGTTTACTAAGACTTTGTAGTACGACAAATTATAGATAACGTATGGTATTCTTTTTTATTTGCGACGCAGTTATTGACTTTTTTGCAAATTTATCATATTCCTAACACAGAACCAAAACTCATTAAGATGCAAATTAAATTATATATGTAAATGAACAATTTTTAAAAGGCATAGCTTCTCTCATGATTAAATTAGCTCACTAGTTAAAAAATATTTCTACAACATTCATCTAAAAGAAACGATGCATTTTAATGGAGTCAGTAAATTAAACTTGTATAAATTAATAAAATGTGTACATACATTTGTTTCTTGGTTTGATTATTGGGCGAAATAGTTTTATAATTCTCCACGGCGTCAAACAAAGCCAGAAGTTCTAATACTGATTTTCAAGATAGACACGTCTTCCCATTTAAGAATATTACACAAGTTGTTCTTCTCTCACATTGCTTTTATTTATTTATTTATTTATTTATTTATTTATTTATTTATTTATTTGGCTTTGTGTCATACAAAGTTTAATTTAATCGACGGCAGAAAAATATTTCCTTATCTGCATATCCTATTGCGGGAAGATACTGCAATATATATATATATATATATATATATATATATATATATATGGGATAAATATATATAAATTGTTATATATCAATAACAATTTTAGTGAAAAAGAGAAAAAAAATGATATTTAATTTTGTCATACATCTCTCCCGTAAGATATATATATATAGCCATTATTAAAGATGACAATTACATTACAATATATTAACCAATACACGGACAAGACAGTGATGATAGTCTGTTTCTGTTTTCAAGCAACGACAAACTCGTGCATATAAGATGCTGGAAGCTAAAATCGCACCGCAACTCATGACGTCACACATGACCACGCGAGAGTGAATTCGAGAAGTATTAAGTATTGGAAGCCGTTGGTATAAACCAATGGTTTCTGTTACCAATTATATGCATTTAACAATATTTGTGGATATTTCATAGTTTATTTTGTTCAGGTTAGGTTTCAACTGTTTTATGCATATAGCTTCAAGAATTTTTAGTTTTTGTTTATTGTTTTCATGTTTAAGTATAGTTTTGTTTTCAACAAGGATTTTCCGGAATTGTGTATGCGGCCAAACATGTTGTTTTAAATGCCTAAAAATGTTAGAGTTTTCATTCAAATGTAGTGTCAAGCGTCGTAAAAACGAGTTTGTGGTGTGACCAACAAATTTTACTTAATTCATTGGAGATACAATCTCCCAAAGGTCACTTGAATTTGTAAACTATGTTGGTTTTTTTGCAAATTATTGCGAATAATTGAGTTGTATATACTAGATTTAGTGAAGTATATGATTAACTTAAATTTTTTTACTAGGATCTGCTGGATATATTAGTATTTACTAATTTTTTTTAGTATATTTTCGTCTTGTTTATAATTAGTATGCATTTGATTACGATATAGGAGATTAATATGTTTGAGATTAGTAGAAGCAGCATTATGTACTATTTGCTTAGTATTGAGATTTCTAAGAAAGCATCTTATTTGTTCATCAACTATATAGTTTGGAAAGCTATTATTAATAAATGCTTGTTTTATATTCTTTAGTTCACTGTAAAAAAAATCTGTTTTGTGGATGAATTAGTTTCCGCGCGATATATTAGATTTTTTTATAATTGCTATTTTGTAGTAATATGAACATTCGCTTTTGTAGTTAAGTGTACATGAATTTATGCTTGTAGGTTTTTTTGTATGGCAAAATAGTAAATTTGTTATTATTTGTGTTTATAAATATGTCAAGGAAGCGAATTTTATTAGTAGTATTGAGTTCATAGGTGAATTCAAAGACAGAATTATCAGTACTGTACCCATGGAGACACCATCACGTTGTATATATATATATATATATTATTATTATGATGATCTAAGAAAGGGACTTCAGTAGTACAAGCTAATAGTAGTTTCCGTAATATATTAGGATTAATTTTAAGTGGCGGTAAAGATGACTTACTGTATATATTTCTTATAATTATGTCAATAGTTTCACTAACAGGGACATTGGTAAATAAGTTTTCAATATCAATTGAAGGTATGATTTCATTGTTGGGTTGTTCACTTTTTAAGATTTGGATTACTTCTAATGTTGACTTAATACTATATTTACTTGGAAGGTAGGGAATAATGAGCTGAATAATGTATTTTGTTAGCTAATATACAGGAGTTGGAATTTGCGATATGATAGGACGGAGAGGATAGTTAGGTTCATGTGTTTTTATAGTGCCGTATATGTAACCAGGTTTATAATCACCAACAATTTTAGGGAGTTTTAAAGAGTTCTGTTCAGCATTATTAGCATTAATGAGTTTATTAAGCTTTGATTTTAGTTGGTTGGTCAGGTTCTTGTTAAGTTTTTTAAACTTTATGTGATCATGGAGTATGTGATCAAGTTTTTAGTTGTAATCCAATTTGTTTAGGAAGACGAAAATTTTGGTTTTATCAGCTTTTTTTTACAATTATGTTAGGGTGGTTGCGTAGTCATATTAATGTTGAGCACTGTTACTAACAATTCGCACTGGGCATTTCGCTGAAGAATATTCCCATCCCAAGCAAACGAGAGACCTTCAAAATCTAGTCGCAAAAACTGAAGATTTAATCAGGAGAATGAGCTGGAAAGAAACTCTAAAAAGATGGATACATATGGATTTAAAATTTTAAAAACAGCACCTCTCAACGACCAATTACAAAAATTTGAAAAGGACCTTTTTGAAATCATAAATAATATTAGTTCCACAAAAGCAAGAACAACTTTCAAAAACGCTTAGATACGGTGGTCAGACAAATCAGCCACTCAAAACAAATATTTGTAAAATCAAATAAGTCTGCAAACTTTTATAAACTCGATCTAAAGAATTACGATGCCTTGATTAGAAAGGATTTTACGAAAGGTTATAAGGTTGATAAAGATAATTATAACTATGTATACATCATCAACTCGTCGGACAAGAAGATTACCGATAGGCTGAAAATCAGTGATAGGGTACCCAAACTTTCTACTAAGGAAGCCTACATTCTACTCAAAGACGATAATCCTGATTTTCTAAGCAAACTACCTACAAGGATTATAAACCCAACCAAACCTGAAATCGGGAGAATCAGCAAAAGGATCCTAGAACGTATAAACAAACAGATTAAGAGCCAGCTCGGCCACATCCAGTGGGTCGGCACTTTTAAGGGTCGATATTAAAATCACATATCCTCATTTACAAATGCAGGCAAGAGTAATATGACATCACTTTCTAAATATTTTTGGAAACTGAAGGAGGAAGGAAAAACGCCTACGGTTAAGGAAAATCCTAAAACAAGTCAGAACTTGCAAATCTTTGAACGAACCTTGTTTTTTATGTTTGCAGGAAAAAAATATGTATTATTGAACTTTTGAACAACACCCAATTATTAAATCAAAGACATGAAACCACCGTTTTTGTAGGTATATTAAAGATCTAACATTACATTATCTTGCTGAACTTTTAAATTCATAACTCTAAACGTTTAAAATCATATCGCACTTTCTTTGATATACTTTCTACCCTCTTATATACCTCTCCACTAATCTATCTTAGATTATGATTCTAAAATATTTTTTACGCGGGCATAATACTTGTAATACTTTCAGATTGATTTACAACCATACTTATTCTACACGTTATACAGTCCGACAATAGGTCAAAATTTGCTTATAAATGTTATATTAATATCCCATATTTTATATACCTTTCTACTTATATATTAATTTCTAAAGTAAAACTTATTGTTTAAAAAAACGAATAACTGATGAATTCAACAAACCAAGAAGAAACCTCCACCTCTTAATTTATTAATTTACAAAACACTTTCATTGATTACAAAACTAGTAGTGATAACTCCAACCTAAATATATGCAATTCAGCTCTGGCTTAGTTTTTAAAATAACCAAAAATCAATCCTAATTACTACTATAACTATCGTTTGAATTTATCCTTCATTGCTCTTTCATCGTATTACTATCTCACCTTTCCTCGCCAAGCCCTCACTCTTAGAACGATTGGAAATACTGTGCCTAAACACTTGACCGTTATTGTCGAAAAGAAATTTTTCAGGTCTAGCTATCAATTTAACACCTCAAGCATCATTCACCAAACTGCTATCAACAACCTCTATTGTTTCACTCCGTCACCTTTTTGCCTTTATTTATTTGTTCAAACAGATGGAAAGAAGGAAGTGACGTTTCACATGCGACTTGCTTACAAACAGAATTGTTCATAACGATCTTGGTTTTCACCAGTCGAAGTGCAATTAAATGCACTGAAACGAAGTTGCATCTTTGTAGTGAGTAAATTGTTTTTGTCTTTATGAAAAAATAATATATATGTGTGTGTGTAATTACACATATACCTACATTTACAGTACGACACAGAGTTTCATGGTTTTCCCAATCATCAGCAATGTATCATTGCTCCCATAAAACCTAGAAATTAAAAAAAGACAACCGTATTGAACAGTTCGTAAATTTTTGTACCTGATGATTGTGAAAGTCATGAAAATCTGAATCGTACTGTAAACGTTGGTATATGTTTAATTATTAATATATACTTTATAACTGTTTAACTACATTGAGCACTGTTTTAATAAAATTATTTGCTCATCTATATGTGTACGTCATCTATATATGGTTGATCGTATCTCATTTAGATAATTTCTATATATCTCCCCCCTCCCTCTCTCTATCTCTCTACATATATAGATACATATACATATTATAATTATTTTTTGTCGTGGCTCCTTATTTATCCACATTTACTTTTTCACTTTCACTGTTTATGATTATTTTCTTCTTTTTTTGTATGTTTGTTTTTTCCAAAGAATCTTTCCGAAGAAGTGTTGGACGAAAAATATTCCTTTTAAAGAATGCGCTCCGTCATTTTGAAAACAATATATATATATATATGTGTGTGTGTGTGTGTGTGTGTGTGTGTGTATCTGTGTGTGTGTGTGTGTGTGTGTGTGTGTGTGTGTGTGTGAATATGCGTGGATATAGCGAAGAAATAAGCAAATCTTCTACAGATTTAAATATTTTTTTATTATTTGAGTAATATTTTTCTTTCAAATTGAAAGAAATGAATTATAAACATTCTTTGCGAAACAAATTCGCCCAAAATATTTTGTGTTCATTTAATCTTTTATTTAAATTTCTTGCGGTTTCTACTATGTATTTTCGGGGGCAATCATATCAGTAACAGAGTAATTTCATCCCTCAAGTTTTAACGGATTGTTTTGTTTTATATTCAGTATTTTTATTGTTTTAGATGTGGTTGTCACGAATGTTATGCTCAGTTTATACAGATTATTCTCAATTATATATATATATATATATATATATATATATATATATATATATATATATATATATATATATATATATGCGATAGTTTTGTGCAAAAGATTTCATTTTTATTAGAAGGAAAAGTTTTCTTTTCAGTGCATATAAGGAAAAGGCTGCTGTGAACTTTTGACTACGCCTAATATATAAATATTTATATGTGTGTGTGTATGTGTGCGAGTGTGTGATTTCTGATCAGACAAAGTTTATCTAAGTCGAACACCATTGCTCATGCAGGATCCATGTAATATATATGAACAAATGGCCAAACATAATCACATCTTATGTTGGCTGTTGTATATCATTCGATGTAGGAATGCTTTTCTGACGCGTCGTAAAAAATCGCAGAAACGGTTTATTCTATGCTAATTGAAGGTTATGGGGAAGAAAGCATGTCACGTGCCGGTGTGTTCGAGGGACACATGAAATCTTGTAAATGCCCTGGTGATGTCAATGGTGATGAGCGTGTTGGGTACCAATGCATGTTAATAAAAAATAAAACTCAAAACAACTCATTCAAAATGATAGATGACTCAGAATCAAAAGGACTATGGAAATGGTCGCCTTTTTTATCAAATTTTACAATCGTATCTGAATATGAAAAAAATTCTGCGGAGCGATTGTTGTAGAAAGAAATGAATTTCCGCAGAGCCTGATTTAATTACAAATAAAAGCTAAACATTTTTTTAAGTATGATCCAATGCAAGAAATCACTACTGAAAAGCGCCTTCCTCATTAAACCCCTTCATCAGTAATTCCTATCTCAATAGCGTTGACATTATATGGATACAGGGTGCGATGATTAAATTGTAGTCTAAATTACACAAAAATTAAAATAACACTAATATTTCATTTTAACAAAATTACACAAATATATCTTGAAATAATAAAGAGTAAATGTATTCAATAAAATCGCCATTGGCTTCAACAAGGCCTCCAGACGACTTCGGAATCTCCTGCAACTCTTCTGGACGGTCTCCTTGTTTAAGTCAGCGAATGAAGTGTTTGTATTGGAGCTCCCGGCAAAAGCAGTACAGCATGCCATTTCCAAATTTCTGGTGGAGTGAATTGCGTCATGGTGCTCTTTTTCTCATAGACGGTGCCCAACTGAGCCTACTATTCTGTGCAGTAGACAAAATCAAAAACAAACAACGCGCATGCGCGAAATTAAACATATGAACTGGAGACTATTTACCCATCCTACCCTGTGAATAGACTGTATCATTACGGAAAATTAGGTTCAGATGGAACTAATGTAATCCAACATTATTAAAAAAAAACTGATTTCAGGCACTTTGCAAGTGAACTTCAGAAGAAATGATCCACAGTCATATGAAAAACAAACTCAACGGTTTCAGTGAAACAGACTTTTCCGTATAATATCGTCGCAGTATTTGATCATCGTCCCTATTAAACAAATCCTTTACCATGCGAATTTTTCTTTCCTTCAAAAGTAATTTTTCATCAAAAAGAAACCGTTTCGTGTCGGTTCCAGAAGCGAAGAAAAAACGACGGATCGTCTGAAACAACTACTGCTCTGATGTGAGGAACTGGAAATGCGAATGTAAAGACGTGGATCTGTAGAAAATGTATAGTAATTTTTCGTTAAATTTGATTTTTTTTTTTTTTTTTTTTTTACATTGATGTTCACTCTGTACAACATCCAGAGCCAACGCGAGGTAGAGGGTTACGATAAGAGTCAGTTTATATCGATAGAAGGGGAAGATACCGGTTAATCCTAGACTTGAAAAGGTTAAGATTGTATTTATCGGAGAAACATCCACTTGGGGGTCAGTTCCACAGAGCAGTGGCTCACGGGAAGAAGCAGATCGAGTGGAATTTACTTCTAACCTATGGAATATGGAGGAAATGTGGCATGGCGAATCCTAGCCGTGAAGAACTGGCGGAACCAAGGAATCTAGTTCGTCCGAGCACTTTCATGAAGTAAAGATAGAGCAATGAAAGGCTTGCCGCATCCCGGTTTGGGGAGAGAGTTTGGTGGGCGGAAAATAATTTGTCACCCAGAAGGACTCGGAGACGCCTTTGAACTCTATCGAGACTGGAAAGCGCCCAAATTTGACGACACTACTCCATTTTCGGCCTGAGCTGGCTCATGTAAAAGTAAAGGATTGCATGAGGCATATCTCGCATCATTTAATAAAAGAACAATTACTCATTGTATGCATGTCAAACAAAAAGAATTTGTTTCTCTCAAAAAATAGTAATTAAGCTGTGTATTTCTGGAAAAAATGACAAGCTTTCTCTGTAAACAATATCAAGTGGTTGAGCATTAATAATTCTTTTTCAGATTAAATGCTAAGCATCTTTGTTCCAACTTTCGAGTTTCGCGGAGATAGCATCCATCCGACCGTGGGAGAAGCTTCATAATATGATTGAATTTATTTACAGAAATCATGTCTTTCTTTCTTCTACAGGAATATGATTTCGGCAAATGAATTCTATCTTACTTTCAAGTTTCCTGAAATGTGAAAACTAAATCAGGTAAACTCCGTGTAACGACAAGTTAAGCAGTTTAATTTGTTGCAATATGTACATGTGTACTTGCGTGCGTGGGTGCGTGTGTGTGTGTGTGTGTGTGTGTGTGTGTGTGTGTGTGTGTGTGTGTGTGTGTGTGTGTGTGTATGCCCGCGCGCGCTCGTGTTCTTGCTCATATTCATCATCAAGTTCCTTCGTGAATATTTTGAAAGTCGTTAATGTGAGGATTATGAGCAGAATTGTTACCCTCCAAATGCATAATTTCCACAG
Organism: Acanthosepion lycidas; assembly: GCA_963932145.1. Lineage (NCBI taxonomy): Eukaryota > Metazoa > Mollusca > Cephalopoda > Sepiida > Sepiidae > Acanthosepion > Acanthosepion lycidas. The sequence goes on along the minus strand of OZ010571.1, from coordinate 79,085,228 downwards.
CTCTGGGGCGAACTCCAGATATTTGTATTCTTGCTTTGAGGTCTAAGATTTTTCCACAGCTCTGGAGCGAATTCTTGATATTTGTTTTCTCACTCTGTGGTTTGAGATTTTCTTTTCTTTTCTTTTTCCAAGGTCAAATACAAGTCATTTTCACGGTGAATTAATGGATTCAACCTTAATTTTTTTTTAATTTTCATTTCTTATGTCTTCATTTCATCTGCATCGTCATATAAACGAGAGGCGATCTTCTTGATCCCTATCTAGTCTGGTCTTCATGTAACTTATATTCACTTATTTTCAAAGGCTACCACTAGTGACTTAGTAATATATCTTTTTCACACACACATTTATTTCCTTTGGGATTTGCTTATTTCATCCCTCATTACTTTTCATGTTCGCATTTTCCCTAGAACCTATGATTCCATTTGACTGAACCTTCTCTAAATTTGATGACTTTTTGTCAGATGGTGAATAGCCAGTATAAACATGGCAACAATGAAAAAGGAACACTCTTAATGATAGTTTTACAATAGGTTCTGAGAAAGTAAAAATATTAAACCTATTTAGAAAATCATATCTTTTCGCTAGATGCATTTATGAAGGCAAACTATAAGCTGTTCTGAAGTATACAAGAAATGATATTTCGTACAAGCTACAAGGAAGTTTTTAAAATAATTAACAAAAAGAACACTTATAGACAAAATCAGAAAAAGACAGGCGAAATTTTTTGCAGAAATGAGGGCTTGAAGAACTTGACCCTCTCAAATCATATCGATGACAAGAGAGATAGTAGAATGCAGCGGGTAACCTACCCAAGGAGATTGTGCGAACAATCCAGAACGGGTTGCAGATGTCTAAGTAAGAAATGCTGCTAAGGACCACAAGAGACAGGAAGCTGTGAAGAGCTATGATCACAATTGACACAGCACAACGAAGAAGAAGAAGAAGAAGAAGAAGAAGAAGGCTGCTCTGATCCAGGTGAACTTAACTATTGGGGGTGACCTAAATGTTATCAACACCGACCTAAGCACATGCTACAAAAATCGCAGAAATGACTTTTACGTTTCATCGGCATTTTTTTCTCGTCTATGTATGCTATGCTCTTTTAGAATTGTTTACGGAGACTTAATTTCACTTTATTTTAGTAAAAACTCCAGACTGAATATACAATTATATTCGACACTCCTTACATGTCATCTTCAGTTTGTGTTGCCAAATGATTTGCATTTCTAGTAGCATTTGGACAATGTCCTAAAAACCAAAACATACGAAAAACAAGGACTTCTTGGGATCTCCTTTGATTAAACTCTATTTTATAGACAAAATAAGTTACATATTATTGATACAGTTATATTAACTGATAATGATTTTATTTTTTATTAATAATCTTGAAAAAAAGAGCTGTAGAAATGGATAAGTGGGGTTAATATCAGTTTTGTGAAGATTCAAGCATTGAATGATTTATGGAGTTTCCAAAAGGATATTTTAATCTCAAGAAAAGTAAATATTGCGCAATAGATCAGAACTTGAAACGTGATTAACTGGGAGAATTTTCAAAGAACGATTCAGTAATAACAACATCTGAATCTGCATAAAAAAGTAATTATAAATTAACCCCTGTGTGAAAAACCTCGAAAATAGGCTCTACATAAATTTAAAACAAAGAACATCTATCGACTTTTAAATATTTCTCACACTAAAATTCAAAAACCAAGACCTTTAAGAGATTCTTTCGACCGATTATAAAACTGACAAAGCGTAGTTGTATGAGCTGGAAAAGTTTACTGGTGTCAAGTTACATTTAGTGACATCTAAAAAAATTGATTTGAATATAAAAACAATCACAATATTTGATATATATTTTCTAGACAAAGGAAAAGACTTGTAAAAATGCAAGGACAAAAAAATACATACAATAAACTAAAATAATAGAAATAATTTTGATTTAGTTACCCATTAGTAATGACAAATGAATGTATTGTAATAATTCAATGCAAGTCAAGTGGTACTTAGATCACGAATAACCTTCAGCATCTCATCTCAAGTGTAATCTACCGAACAAAAATATTGTTCTCTGTGTTTGGTTAAAGTTAAAACAAAATTCTTTATAGCGATTTACTGAAACAAGGACAAATTATAAATTTACGATTTTAAAGCGAGTATTTAGCTTGGTTGAAGTTGCATTTCCAAAGAAGTATGGTTATTAAACAATTATATGGATCCAGCATGATCCACAACAGTTTCTTTCATGGGACAATAATACAAAGGTCTTAACGGCTTAGCAAATAGAAAAGATTCATTGACATTTGCATGAAATAAAACCATATCTTATTAATATAAGGCGACATAATGTTTCAAGATAACTCTCAGATAGATATTGTCCGCATGTTACTATAAACTTCATGTTGAGCTACCTACAGATTTGCATTTCGACAATGATTTAAAATCAAAACTTTAAAAAAGTAGTATGTTTTAGAGTCTAACAAAAAATGTTCTATTTTACAAAAAAGATATATTTATTTTTTATTGACAAAATTATATTGACACAAGATATCTTTACTGATAACGTGACTTTTAAATCAATTTATTTTTTTAATTTTAAAGCAGCCATTCTTTTCCGGACAACGAAAAGAAAGTTAGAAAACTGTGCAATCGTCCTATTATGACTATGAGGCTTGAGCTATAAAAAATGAAAGCACTAGGAAAGTCTCAAATTACCAAATGAAATTTGAGAAGGGTTGAATTAGTTGAAAATTATTAAAATAACGAATTTCCTTATTTTCCTGAATTATAAAGACAATAAACATCTAAAAGCGATTTCAGACAAAAAAAAAAGAACAATATTTGGTTTACTATTAAAAGTCTGTAGCTATACATCAGATATGAAAGGTTTTGTCCGATTTTTTTACAAAAAATGTTCAACAAAGTATTGTCTGTGTATATTGTTTCGTAATGTTAATATGATTAATTTATATATTTTCTGTCAGAATATTATGTATAGTATAGATCGGAACTGGACCTTATGTTCTTCCCAACTAAAGAACATATAATGTTATAGTCTATGAGTTTAAAGGTATCCATATAAGTGCAGCATCAAAATCCATCCAGTGCATGTATGGGTGAATGCACTGAATGAAATGAGTTGCAGAAAGTGGTTTTCTCGTATCAAAACTGGGTATCTTAATTTAGAGGACAAGTCAAGTCCGAAAGGACTCGATTCAGAGGATTTGGAATCTACTGTCACAATAAAACCTGTGACTACGGTTAAAGAACTCATGAGACATTTAATGTTAGTTATAGGACAATCCTACGCGAACTGCAAAGGTTTCAGTGGTTGAGAAATGGGTCTCGCAGGATCTGTTTCCAGAGAGCCGTCAACAATATTTCGATTGTTCCGAGGCATTGCTAACACGACAATTTCAAGTGTCCGTTTTGAACAAGATTTCATTTGCTGATGAGAAATAGAACATTTACCGTAATGTTAAGCAGCGTCGTCAATGGATCTGTCGAGGAAACATACCTGTTCATCAAGTGAGCGGAGAATTTCTCTGCTGCCAAAAGCTACGCCATTTTAAAGCAGTTTTGGACAATAAACGTCCATCCTTAGTCAAAAAATGGAGGAATTCTCTATCAAGATAATGTCCATACTGACACTCCACGTTTGAGTAATTCACTTGGTTGCTACTTATTCTCCCAATCTTACTCCTGATTATCACTCATTTGGTTGGCTTACGTTTGATATCAATATCTAATGAAAGAGACCTTCTTGTATTTTATATCGAAATCTAAATATTTTTACAAATGTGGTATCTATAAACTTGTTGAAAGCTGGAATAATGTTCTAGGAAATAGTTAAGGTTATATTGATGATTAAATATTTCTATATGCATTAGTATCGTCATTTGGAATATGCACGATAAGATCAAACAGAACATTCGATACAAGCTGGTACATATTTTGCCATTACCTTTATTTATCAACAATGTATATCCGACTTAAAAATAAAATTTTAAAGAATAAATGTGTTTTTATAAACATGCGATCTTTGATAACATTTAACATAACATGTTTAGTTATTCAAATGAAGTTATTTTCGATCTGCAAACAGTAGAAAATTTGACCACTGGAAACAGGAAGAACAGTTTTAATTCAAAGTTAAAATTTTATTTTTCAAATATTTTTAAACTTTTTGATTATAAAAATAATAAGGTAAGTTACTCCTTTTGTTTTTATTTAATAATGGATTTATTTTTCGACTTTATTTAAAACAAACAAAAATATTTTTCGTTCAAAACGAGTAAGTCGCACTTTGCATTTGACATATGAATGAAAAAAATGAATTATCTACGATTTTGTATAACGTTTTTGATTTAATCTTTTTTCCCATAATAAATAAAATTCTAAATAAATACACAAATATATATTGTTTAAAATCTTCTTTTTCCGTTAAGATTGAGTTCCGCAAATTAGTTTATTTTTTGTCAGAAAATGTATTTTTAATATGCAGTTTCAGCTGCTTTTCTAAAATATTACTTTGATATCTTTGCGGATTCTTTTTATTTTATTAAGTTTTAAAGGGGAACTTAGTGAAGTATCTTGAAAATGAGGCTTCGATTTACAGTGTGAGTGTAAGTCAAAACTAGGCCCTAACTTTATGCCCATCCTTATGTCTGTGTTGTTTCGATTTGCAGTATAAGTACAATGCTAAACTTGAGCCTTATTTTGTTTCCATTTTTATGAAAGTATGGCTGTATTTTTTCATACATATTGATTCTTTTAGAGACATTGGAAATTTCTTTGGGAAAGTTCATTTTTGAGAAAAACGACATTTTAAGTTAATGCCTAAATAGGGTTAATATTTTTAAAAAATAAAATAAAATAGAGAATTAACTGAATTTTCACCATAACACTAAAGCATTACTTTGGGAAACATTTAAAACCGAAAAAATGCAAAATAAATTGAAATAAAATTTGGAATTACTGAATGTTGTTTAAAGGCAAAAACAGCTTTTAGATCGCCTTTGCTGATAACAATTTTCACATTCATAAGAAAGGAGATAACCAATATTTAAATAGAAAGTTGATATTAACAAATTTTGTTTTACTGTTTAAAGAAAAATATTTTCCGGGCAAAATTAAGATCGTAATCATCGATAACCCATGAAAATAGATAAAATTAAAAAATGATAGCTTTTTTAAAAACAGAAAATCAGTATACTTAATTTCATTAGTAATTATGGAAAACAGAAAGCATTGTATGACCGAAAGCAATATGAAAGATACATTGATGCTATTTTGGTTCAAAAACAACACTAAAATGATAACAATACGTCTGGTTTAAGTACATAAAGTTGGAGGCAAAAACGTAATATATAAACGGAAATAGAAAATAGTAATTGTCGTCATTATATTTTCTTTGTTTTATTCCACGAGAGTTTCCTAATTTAACATGATTTTTTTTTTCTTTTTCTTATAGAAGGAAAATTGTTGAACATTCTCCGTTTAGTGAATTGATGAATATATTTATTGAGTCTGTATTTAAAACATTGAGTATATTCTCTGGAGATACACGTGCTTAGACATGTTATTAAATCTTGCTTTCTTATTTATCTATTTAATTGCTGCTTACGAATATTTATTTGCAGGTATCTTTCCCTGGGGAATTTATCTTTCAGATCAACTGCACGGATTCGGGTTAAGTAAAGAACTCAGAGTAACTTCTACAGACATGTTTGAAAATTCGTTTGCTGAGATGCATTGACAAGACGAAGGATGAACAACGACTCTGTAATAAACAAAGGGAAATTAAAAGAAAATATATCTGCATGCATATATGTATATAATCTATGCCCACACTCAAATGTTGAGTATGTATTACATATGTATATGTCTACGCAAAGAGATGGAAATATACACAATGTTAGAATTTATTATGCAAGTCAATCTGTTCACAATAAAACTAAAATAAAGCAACTGATGCTTAGGATATTTTTATTAAAGTAAATATTATACTTAAATCTTATTATTATTATTATATTAGTGTTACGATTATTATTATTACCTCTATTATTATTATTATTATTATTATTCGTCTGCACATCCTAAAGATTTGCAGGTAGTGTAATGCCTGCTCGGCACGAATTCGAACTGCGGCCAAGTTCATTATTATTGACTTTCGCATAACTATCCTTGGGAAGGGTATGAATCCATCTCTTCTCCTCCAGCCCGTCTATGGGTTAAATAGTAAAGACTGGGCTCTCCAAACGTGGTTAGCAAGAAGTCTAGATGAAAGAAAAACAGAATTCAAAGCCGTATGCAGCCCTAACGAAGCACATAGGGTAGAGCGGGGTACATTGATGCACGGGTAGGTTGATGCAGAGACGATTATTTCAGAAATGGAAGCATCTATTCGTTTGCAAGTAGGACCGGCACATGCATATTTAAGCCTTCCTGATTCGTTCCTGTTTAAATTTTTCGTCGAAGCTACCAAATTTGTCAAAAATCACCGACTTTAGTAAGTAAAAAATATTTTTGTTCTAATATATTTCTAAGTTAAATTTATTTGCAAATATGTTTATGACCTTGTAATAAGATAAACTACTATCATTTTCCTTTAACTGAGATCACTTGCTAAAGTTCTGCAAATAATTGGTGTTGACCATCAAGTCTTTAACAATTTCCTTAGGTGATGGGGTAGGATGATGCAAACCATGAAACACTGATGCACTGCATCAATATGACCCAATACTTTTTTTAATTTCCATTTATTGTTAAATTTAGATTTCTCATAATTTGTAATGTAGGTTTATATAATTTAGCGGTATCACAGAGACAACTGAAGAATGCAATCTTTCGATGGTCTTCTCTTATCGAACGTGGTTTCGAACACAATTATCACCAGTTTTTTTTCTTTGTTTTTTGCATAGTACTTTAAAGTTATTTCTGTATTTTTAAGTTTTAATTTTGTGTTTCATTTTTAATTTTCAGTTTGTTTTTTTCTACATGTCTCTTGTAACCTAGGGGGGTTACTGTATAGAATAATCAAACGAGGGTTGGTAACGAACGATAATACTTAGGACACGAACAACACATATAAGATTCGCCAGCGGCGCGTAGAAAAAAGTAGTCAATTTCTAGAAGTGAGTCAAATGAATTCCACAATGAATCACCAACTGGAGGCTATCTACCAACCGCCTCACGTGGTCAGATGTGGCACAAGGCCGAATTTAATGTTGGGTATCTGAGCCCGTAGGCTTGGCCATAAATTACCCGTAGACCCCGTATAAAACGTGGTCGGGTAGCTGTATCCCAAGATAGGACTCTTCCCTTCGGCATAGCTTCGTCTGGGGAGCCTCTCTGTCCGGAGGCAGAGAGTTTGACCAGCACAGCTGGAGACGGATCTCTATCAACCGCCCTACATGTTCAGATGTCGCACAAGGCCGAATTTAACATAGGGTATCCGAGCCCGTAGAATCGGCCATAAATTCCCCGTAGAACCCTTATAAAACGGGGTCGGGTAACTGTTTCCCGAGACGGGACTCTCGTCTGGGGATACTTTTTGCCTGGAGGCAGAGAGTTTGACTAGTACAACTGGAGACGAATCTCCAACTTTAGACTAACATACAGTATTTACTACTGTATTTATGTGAATGTGGACATACACATTATCGTCCGTAGGTATGCTACACCAATGTGTAGGTTGTGTATTTCTTCAATTAATTACGTTGTTTTATTTTTGTGTCTCTGTTCTTCATATCCCTAAATGTTTATTTTTTCTACTTATCTACGATTTCTTTTATACACCCGGTTATTTCCGTGGTTCTTATGCCCCTTCCTCTCTCTCTCTCTCTTCTCTCTCCAACTCTCTCTCTAACTCTCTCTCTCTCTCTCTCTCTCTCTATCTATCTATCTATCTATCTGTCTATCTGTCTCCGTCTTTAATATGTCTAAAAATCTTTGATTCATTTGTTTGTTTCAGGCTGTTATGGTCCGGTTTCTTGTACCACGGTGATAGTCCAAAGTAGAACCAATAAATAAGAACTCGAACACGGATATGGAATAACACAGATATATTACAAACAGGAATATATACAGAGAGGTAGAAAGTGTTAGTACGAACAATCAGGTTTAGTAGTAATTGTCTGAACACGACTCTGTTTCGGACTGCCTCTGACTCGACTGACTGACTCCTGACGGACTTCACTCCAGACTTCAGACGGAACTCCAGACTTCAGACTGAACTCCCTGCTTCCTCTTGAGGCGCAGTATTTATTACGTATAGAATAGTCCATTATGTTATTATGGGTAAGGTCCCATAACACAGGGCATGGTGCGAACCTACAAATAGAAAACAACAAAAGGTCAGATCAACGAATATGTCTTCAAGCAAAGACTGGCTGTGTTCACAAATGGCCTTTCTGCCTCAAAAATCCATAACCTTGATAATTGCACTCATGGCAACTATATTAAAAATGGGAAAGGGGACAACAGAACACACCACTTGACCCAGGGGCAAATAAACAGCTATTGGTGGTCATCGGATATAGCACACACAAAAAGGTGTTTAATGATGAGGAGGATCAAACACTTGTTTCATATCTAGAGGAAAGTAACCAACAGAATTTGGGCCTTATTTTGAGTGCAGAATATTTGTCAATCAATGCGTTGTTAATTTGAATGTACTGAATTGTGACAAAAGTGCTGGTAAGGACTGGATGTTGTCATTTCGGAAAATCAAAATACCCCGCTATACATGCCTCCTCATTCACCTCACATACTTCATACACTTGATTCTATGATCTATGATGATCTTTCAAAATATGTGAAGAATAGTTCTGATGCTTGAACGAGACAAAATCCAGGAAGACCAATGACATCCCATCAATTGTTGGACTGACTTTACTCCAAGTGATGCCTCGAAAAAGAATCATTGAGTCCTTCAAATGCACAAGTATCTGGCCTGTCGACAAATACCTTTTTACTGATGTTTATTTAAGCACACATATCTTAACAGATAATGCGCACAATGTCATTAGGCCTGAAACTGGTGAATACCAACACAATGTACTCAGCACCTAGTACCAGCACAGCGACTACAGCTCTCAGCATTAAGATAGCTCCTGCATCTCCAAGCCTCAGTGTCATTTCTGTAGTAGCATTACTATACCCTTAGTTCCTAGCACCAGCACTACACCTCTAAGTCCCAGTACTAGTGCTATGCCTGCAGCTAGTACCAGCACCGTATTTCCAACCCCAAACTACAGTACAGAATGTTTTTAAAAAATTGTTTAGCCCCCAGGATATTCATCCTATCCCTTTACACGTCAAGACTAAAGAAAGAGGAAAAGCGAAATTCTCACCGACACACCAGTGAAAAGTCTTCAGTCAACCAAGAAAACGAGCAATGACAAGAAAATTTCAGGTGCTGGGGGAAGGGACAAAAGAATGGGAAGGGACAAAAGGAAAGAGACGGGAAAAAAGCACCTGTCAGTAAAGGGAGAAAAATATCAAAAGAATTAAAACCAGTGATTGTTTACTCCGATTGTGAATCAGACGCAATGAGTTGCATTGAATTTATTGTGGAAAATTTTATCGAAAATCTTGGGTGGGGGTGGAGTGGATAAAATGTTCGGGTTGTGGAGACTGTGATCATAAGGAATGTATTGACTTTGGTATGAAAAACTTTGTTTATATTTGTTAGAGGTGCAATAATACGAATGAGTAGATTTTGATTAATAGCCCTATATTTACTCATTGGTGTACGTTGCCGGGTTTGCTATCATTTATTTTACTTCTATTGGTTCATATATGCTCTTGGATACATTAAAATAGCATTTAAGCCCACTTTTGCGTTGTTAATTCTTTGCATCAATTTGTTTAGTCCTGCAACAACGTGCCCCAACGGGTGCATCAATATGCTCAATGGGTGGAGCAGGTTGATGAATTTGACAGATGTATATTTCCTGGTAAGTACCTAGATTGGTGACCGCTTGGGAATACCAGGTGTTGCAAAATTAGATGTGCGGGTGGTGTAATGAATAACGGCTCGGAGTTGAAAAACGGGGAGGCGAGTTCCAATTCTAGTCTTGGGAGAGATATAAATCTACATCTGCTTGCACCAGCTATGTGTTTATTATTAGGTTGGTGCAAAAATAATGACGTAATAATGTCGTTTTTTGACGTATTTTTTAACGTCAAAAAACGACATTATTACGTCATTATTTTTGCACCAACCTAATAGCAGAATTTAAAATCTAAATTTTTTTCTGCATTTAAATAAAAGAAAATTCCTGGCGTTAAATAAACTGCAAATGCTTGATAAGCTGTAAAAAACAAATCAAGAAAATCAATCTTGTATTTGTTATGCCCGGATGTAACACTATCTATGTTTATCAAAGCAGGGCACATTCAAGTACAATACTTCGTTTACCTGATTAAGTTGCTTTCAGTAAATGTCAGCAGTGTTTTCCTTCCCTGATCCAGTCGATCGTAATAAATAACACCTTTCATATTCCATCATACACAAGAAATGGATATTGGTACTGTTTTCTCTTTCTGTGTAAACCGCTCTGTTTTTCGTTTTCTGTTGACATGCAAAACACATTTTTCACCATCTTTAACAATGCAATGCAAAAATGAAAGGTTCACCTTCAGAGTTAAAGTACTACTGTAGATGATGAAACGTTGTGTTTGGTTCGTAAGCGAAAGTTCATGTGGTGCCCAACTTCTCTTTTCCAAGTTTTTCCAGTTCGGCTGAGATTTTCATAGAGAGTTTAATATTACCCATTAAAACTTTGCATGAAACTTCTTGTATTGGACGTCGTTCCTATTCAATTATCTCCCTTTACAAGTTCTTCATTCAGAGTGTGCAGTCTTCTAACTTATATATATCACAATCACTGTTTTAAGCCTGACGTACGAGCCTTTCACTGCATCCGTATACACTTCACAAAAGTTTTTAAATGCCTCTGTAGTGGTACTACATTTTCAGCATTCATACAGAAAGAAATGGCAAATATTTTGTTATTTAAATATATAATCAGCCAATCTGAAACTCCATAAACGACACAGATGATAAAAAGATGATACAATAATTCCTGGCACTATTTTGTACCATTTCACCTCGCTTGGTTCCCTCATAAAACATAACGGTAAAATATGTAATTACATTACGAAAATCCTAACATTTATAACGATGGATGTAGAGCTACATTGGGTGAATCTGAGGTTTGGAGTAGAAATTGGGTCCTTCATAGAAATAGTTAACCAACACAGCTTAGAAGATGACAGGTGATATATTAGGTTGGTGCAAAAATAATGTCGTTTTGTCACATATGTTACTATGTGAGAAAACGACATTCTTTTTGCACCAATGTAATAGTATCATTTACAATAAATCATAGATCCCTTCGAAGTTAATGACGGTATCAAAATAAATGCAAAGAATCATTGTAAAAGGTTTTTTGAGTAGTGCAGTTCATAACCAAGAACCTGTAAACTGAAAGGTATATTCGTACGAGAGACTGCTTTTCCCATTCTTCAAAGATGAATATTGTTCACATGACCAAAATGGTTTTCAAAGCAAGCAAATTATAGAATAGCGTCCAGTCTCTCCAGATACTCCGATTCAATACTTGTGTTCCATCATTAGAATTTATGTACATAAGTGTACAAAACAATACAAAACAGAGGATGTCAAAAAAGCAATTAACACTAGAAACGTTAACAAAATTAATAAATAATAAAGATTATCGAACATCGAGAAATCCGTATTGACATATAAAAATAATAGATTTACTCAGTAATATGGGATATGAAGTTATCAAATAAAGGTTTTTGTGGATATATTTATAAATAAAAATTGATGTATTTTCTATATGTAATAAAGCTTCACACCACGATCAAACAAGTGATTATAAATAGATATAATAAAGATATATCGAAGTTACTTTATTGCTTACACTATACATCAGTATCATTGAAGATCAAGTAAATCACTTCATGGTAACAAATTTCTATGTTTGTAGTCGCTTAATTCACCAGACCGATGTGACCTGCCACACCAAACGTTCCAGACCTTAATCTCAATAAGTACTTACAGAATGTGTAATAGAAACAATTTCGTTATGTAAAACCTTGACCAAGAAACTTGCAGCAGTCAAAAAATCCTGCTGTTAACGTTCCAACACCAGATCCCAGGGAAAATCTTTAAAGCACTTCTATGGCTTATCGGATAAAAATGGTTTTGTGGACACATTAAGGAGCACACATTATTAGGCAGATAGTCATAATTAGGTTAAAGGAAAAGTTGCATATTCATATATGCACATGCAAATACACACACATAAATGCACATGCAAATACACACACATAAATATACTACCAAATTCCATACGCAATATACTCGTAGAAAATAAATTATAATAACCCATCTATATGTAAAAAAAGACTAAAAATAATGGAACCTTTGATAATAAAATAAAAAATAAAAAGCCAACACTCAGTAACATCAACTATGAATAAAGTTACAATACCCTGACCGTGTCTGGAAAATAAAAAAATATTCCCATAATTCTAGATACATATATAAAAAAAACCACACATTCAGTTAAAAATAAAAATATGAAACATAATTGATAATGGCTAAAAGAATAGCCGAAAAGGCTCGGATTATACAGAACATGCTTAGAAAAAAAAGCTCATACGAACACAAGAAAAATTAAATAAAATCTTAACTACAATACATTTAATCTTATTTTTTACGGAATATCAGTCTCAATGGATTATTTAATGCCGACAAAATTTTGAGGATCGGCTCGTATGAATAGAATATAGATTCTTTGTAGGAAATTAGTTTGTAGATCCGGTCTCATTGACGTATTTTTTAAAAGATGTTTTTTTATCGAGAGACAAATATAATGCTTGAAATACTTTTTCAAGAAATTTATTGTTGGTAATAATCTTTTCGAAAATGTATTGCTGGTATTTTTACTATAAAATCCTATTTTTATACTTTCATGATGTTTTCACCCCAGTTTGGGTGGTTAAATATTTGTGCATAGCTGGGACCCTAGCAGGTGCTACTACCCCGGCTCAGGGTGTACCTGGGAACAACAGCAATTAAGAGGTGGTTCCACGGATGTAGTTTATAGCCATATACAGGACGATACAGTACCTTTTCACTCGTCTTTAATGAAATTTGTATCAAACAGGAATTGCTTCCCAAATACATAATTATATAATATATATGTGTATGTGTGTGTATGTGTGTGAACATGTTCTGTTAAATGAACATAGAATGTCTACTGAACTTTTGGCTAGGGTTCTAAGAAATCGATTTAGTCATTCTAGGAACGTGTAAAAGAACTTGCCGATTTTAGATACTGAAATCGTTAGTCGATTTCAAGGAATGATTAAAATTGCAGAAAAAGCCAGTGTGGCGTTATTGTTATATTGCTACCAGTTCAATAGAACATGTTTCAATGACAATTTGCTGTCCCAAAATACGATAGATAGATAACTAGATAGATAGATTCACCTTTTATTATAGAAGTAAACATTATCATATGCCTAATTATCTGTTCAAAATTTAAACTTTCTCCTTTTCTCTCTCTCTCTATCTCTCTCTCTCTCTCTCTCTCTCTCTCTCTCTCTATCTATCTATCTATCTATCTATCTATCTATATATATATATATATATATATATAGGGTGTATCGAAATACTTTTACCAACTCTGGGGACGGGTTCCTCACACGAAAACAAGGACAAGAGTCCATATAATCATATATCCGCAAATCTTCGAGTTAGCATTATTGTTTAAAGAAAGTTTACGGTATATTGTCCTGAGTTGCCATGTAGACTAGGTTACATTTATAATTCCCGGACCGAGTCATCCACACTTTATTTCTGCTTATCGTTGCGTTGCTTAGATAGGATCCGTGGCACTACAAATTACGCCTGACCACGAAGAACACATATTCCAGGCAGTCGGAGACGATTCTGGTATCAGAACATGTCAAGTGGCCCTAGCATCTCGTACATATCATAATTACCACATGGAGAGTATTTCAAGAGCAGCTCCTGTATCTGTATCATTTGCATGGTGAGCAGGGTTTTTCGTCTTTTGATCACTCACCACAGGAGAAATTTTGCCGATGGTTTATTGCACAAACTGCCGATTCGTTGATTATCTCTTCAGTCTTGTTTATGGATGAGGCAACATCTGGAAGAGATGGAATAACAAGTTTACATAACCAAAATTTGTAGGTGGATCGGAATCCGCATGGTGCAATACAGGCTAGACATCAGCATCAGTTTACGTTTAATATGTGGGCTTCAATTGTAGGTTACTATCTAGTATGTCTATAAGTTATCCTAGCACGTCTTACAAGATCTGTCAAGAGGGACTTTATTTCGAACACACTTCCAGGCCTGCTAGAGGATGTACACCTGCTAATACGGAGACGCATGTGGTTCATGCATGACGGGGCTCCAGCACATTTTATTCACATTTTAGTTTTCCGCAGAACTCAATCCTTTGGATTTTTTTCTGTGGGGGCCATCTAAAACAACTGGTTTATACAGCAGACATGAATAATGCAGAGACGGTTCATCAACGTGTCATGGGGTCTATGGAACCATAAGAAACCGTGTGGGAGTATGTGAAAGGGTCCACCAGTCAATGATCAGACGAGTGCATACGCGTGTAGACGCAAACGGGGGACATTTTGAACATTTGTTGTGTGTTGCTGTTTTGAGGTGAGGTGCCACTGTGGCCTCTTGAAAATATGTTTATATGGATATTTTTTTTGGCGGGGGTGTCAGGAACCCGCCTCAATGGTTTGTAAAAGTATTTTTTGGATTGTACATTTAACAGCGTCTACAGTAAACTTTAAACTTAACAACTCAAAAACGAACGATTTGCGGATATATGTTTATATGGACATTTTGTCCTTGTTTTGATGCCAGGAATCCACCTCCAAAGTTTGTAAATGTATTTTTGATACACCCTATCTATCTATCTGTCTATCTATCTATCTATATATATATATATATATATATATATATATATATATATATATATATATATGTGTGTGTGTGTGCGTGTGTATCTGTAAGATGCTTTTATCCATATATTGATCATTATTAATCTCTTTATATTAATCTAAATTCGTTTAGATAAATGCAAAAGTTTTTGTAGCCACAGAACCAACGTATATATAAATATCCGTGTATATATATATATATATATATATATATATATATATATATATATATATGTACGTGTGTGCACGCAAGTGTGTTTACCCATATACTTAGCCATATACGTACGTTCCTATGTACACACACCTATACATCAAAATGCACATTCGCAAATGAATTCATACGTGTATATCTGTTAAAATCTTTCCAATTAGAAAATTACATTTAGGTTTGTTTTGTGGTTTTTTGTGTTTTTTTTTTTTTTTTTACTGTTTTCCCTCATGTTATATTATAAAGCATTATTTGATTTTGTTTTCTCTTTGACGAATAATTGAGAAGCAAAAATATGCAAATCGCCATTATGTTGAAAATGATGCTGGTTATTCTTAGCTGTTATTACTGACAGGAGATCGCTGTGAGACATCACTTTGAATGTCGAAGGCAGGCACAAGCATTGGGCTCTCTAGTTGCCTCAGTCCTTCGTGATTTCCTGTATTGTTTCACAGAATCTAAAACGACAACAAAATCCTAAAATATTTAGCTTTAGTGGCTTTTTCAGTGACATTTTCCATGTAATCCTTGCGGAAATGCTATCATGTATTGTTATTGATATTACGTCACATAGTTCCAAGATACATTCGTTTTTATTTTTCTGTATTAATGCAGAAAATGATTTGTTTACTCTTTTGTTTAATCTCCCGCTTATTATACGTTTTAGCGAGAAAATACTCAATGCTATAATGAAAACATATTCTCAGATGAAGGCTACCAGTGGGACGCAATGAAGAGGCATAACAAGGGAAATAACTCTATAATAAAGCGCTTCCGTATTACAAAAATTATTACTATATTTATTTTAGTTTTATTATATTTAGTTTTATTTTTGTGAGAATTAACTTTCTTATACCTACCCCACGTTAGTCATACAGAATTTAAAAGTATGATATTGTAATATGCTTGTGTTAATGAATTACTTTACATTCAAAATATGAATTAATATTCAGAATACAGCCGCTATTGACTTAACGACTGGATTCCGTTATTGTCGTTAAACGAGCTGGGTTTTACAGAAATCAAAGGCCAGGAACAGAATGGTCAGCGATTGGCCGGAGTGTTTCGTAAGCCGGGTATTCTGACAGTAACGGATTGCATTTGTCTGGGTTTTGAATATAAGTCCAAAACGGTACGAATTTAACATAGAGTCTCAAGAATTCTGAAGAATCGATAGGCCTCACACACCCACTTTAGCGACTGCCTAAGACCACCCGCAGAAGGACGCTAGCCAACGTGCGGCATGCGTTCCTGGGACGTAATTCTTCCTACTGCCTCTTATAATTCAAGCTGCCATTCTTAATGAAACGAATAACAAAAAGAAATGGTCATTTTCGTTGATATCTTTTTATGTAGTAACGTGTAGATCCAGAGACGACACAGAACGCAACATAAGTGATAAGTTCTACTTGAACGCTACTCCAGGCATCCTACGTGTGTAATGAGTTTGTTCCAAACAGCATCAGCTAGCTTTAATATTAATTTGTTGCATTTCTAATTTATTTCTAAAAGTGTATATAGTACATTAACGTACAAAATAAATTCTAAAACCAGCTCTCTATTCTCTACATTAGTTAGGTTTGCTTAAAAGCAAAAGTAAATCTTTATTTATTTTTCACCTTAATTATTCATTTTATTTTGAGTCATTCCGAAAAAAGTTAAGATCAATCATGATCAATGTTTTTTAGACAAGATAAACAAAGCCTTTTTTTTCTTTTTTTCTTTATGAATTTGGTCGTAAGTTGGGGTAATTAAACAGGTTAGTCTTTAAATAAGGAGTTCTTGTATTAACATCATAAAAACTCCCGTTACTACGACAATATTTCATTTTAATTCATTAAAGAACATTGCATTTGTTCCTTGTCTGAAATATAGTTTGTTACTGATATCTTGCTGTGAAAGATTTATCCTTTATTTTAACTCGATCAGTGCTAGTTCTTCGTCATAAAATATCTTTCTTCTAACTTAAGGACAGTTTTAATACTGAAGAAATCCCACTTCCTTCTACCAGTTTGTTTACAAAGGTGGTAGGAGTTGATTTCGTTCTTGATATATCGGTAAAGAAATATTTAACCCTAATACAAAACACGAAATTTAGATAAGAAACATAGATTAGTGATGCTAAGAATAACTTTGCATTGCAGTAAACTCACTTTGATTGATTTTTCACTGTCTTGTTTCCTTCCTATAAGATAAAAGATGCACTAATGCGCCCGTTGAGAAATAAAGAGAGAAAAATGCATAATTGGATAAAATTCACCGGAATAAGCCAATAAATTTGAGAATAAAAGAAATAAAATGAAAGGTATAAATGCAAATTAAATAAATCAAGGCGATTAACTGTAACAGAATCTATTTCGTTATAAGCAAAAACTTTACTTTCTACAAACACTTTATTTTACACACTTCAAATTATTATTTTTACTCATAGGTTTTATTTTATATACAAAATACAAACCTCTATTGTGATGGGTGGATATAGTTTCCATCTTAAATAATAGAAATATTTTTTCTTTTTTTAATGTTAAATAAGATAAACCGGTACTAGGCTTAAATTGTACGTCATTATCGTGAAAATGTGACCGTAAGATTCTCGTAAAAACTTATCTGTATGCTTCTTTGCAAGATGTTTCACTCAGCAACAAAACTCCTGATTGTAGATTATATTCGTATAATAATCTCTCTTACAACCAATAAATATCAGAATTATTTTACAGCACTCATTTAGACGACCTTCGTTGAAAGTTATTAAAATATTAGTGTTTTTTCCGTTTTTTTATTTGATTGGTTTGATTTCTATGACTTTCGAAGGTTATTTAAAGTCAGAAAATATTTATAATTTTTAAAAGAATTTTGATCATAATAAGGTTGAACTGGTACAAGTATTACTAATTAACCCATGGCTGGGGGAAAATGGTGAATTCATACCCTTCCTAATGGTATTTGTTCATAAGTAAATATAACGAACACATTTGAAATTGGAACTCGGCTCCCCGATTAACAATTCCAAGCCATTATCCATTATACCAATTGCACCTCCAAGTTTACAGCAACTTGTATTCCCAAGCGGTCACCCATCTGGATACTAACCAGGCTGTATTATCCTAGCCAAGCAAAATCCCTCCTTTAATTTTACTTTGCCAAATTCAAAAATTATTCTGTTTGGTCTCGACTTTCTCAAATATGGTATTAGAAGTCTTTAAAAGAAAATATTTCTGAAAAAATAAAACTTTTGTCTTTAGTCAAAATCAGAACGCCTTTTTTAATCTTTATACGCTAAAGTAAACTCCATAACTGGATTTTATATCCTAATTTTTAAAATGGATTTAATATTCAAATAATTTTATCCCGACTACGAAGCTGACAATAGTTTCTTTAATTCTGAGTAAGTCTTATCTGGCTAGTCTTTCAGGTTTCAGCTTCAAGCTCAGTGGTATCTTCTGTAAACCCCTACCACGAATCTGGCAGAATGAGGTTCGTGTTGGAAGTTAGTAGTAGCAGTGTGGGTGTCAATGACAGTATATTTTATGAGAGAATAAGATAAATCAATAAGCGATTGCGTACAGATTGTTCTATTCAATATTTTACTTGGATTTGAAATGCAATTGATTTCAGGTCGAAAACGTAATGTATTACCAGAGAACACGCCACCATTCCACTGCGACCTTTTGAGGTTACTATGTCAATTGGATCGAACGGTGTATAAATAGAATTATATTGAAAAAGTTTTCTATTCGGGAGTAGGAAGGCAAAAAGGAAATTTATGAGCTAGCAGTTTCATTCTATAAGCACTGATTGGATTATTTTGTTTAAATATTTAAGTTTATACAAATAGAAAATTGGGAAGTGCATTTCACACTTTGGTGGCTGATGCTTCCATCGCTTTACATTTGTTGTGATTTGATTGGTTGTCGGCCCAGAGCTATCCAGCTAAATTTTTTAATGGCGTATTTTAGGTATTAAAGAGGAAGCGTAAGTATCAAAGAGGACAATAGTATCTGACAGGATGTTTCGTTTGGATTCTATAGATGATTATCAGATAACAATGTGGTATATTGAAGACAAGGATGAGATCCTAAAAAACAAAAATGTCGAGTCAGGTCGAATATTTGAATTTTAGAAGATACTATCTTGTTCTGAATGGGTTGAATAATTTTTCATAGAGAATGATATCGTGTGCCGCCCAGAAACAAAAGCGAAATGCAAAATAATTCTGCTCGACGATATTATACTGTACACAAAAGAAACTGTGCACACCACACCGACTAAGTGAGACATCTTTTGAGAATATAATTACACTGTTAACATAGCCTTTTTAACTAACACAGATCAGAGCTAACTAAATTAAACTTTCATCAGAGAATACTCTTGGGCAATTTTTCAATGATCCAGACAATATGTATCGCTACCGTATGTTCAAATGTGTATCGTTCTTAAGATGTCATGCAGTTTGGTGATTTTTTCAATTTTTAGATATCTGCAGAAGACATGAGTGTGCCCAGTGCTGTGTCAAAATTGTCCGCCCAGGACATTTATTCGAGAAATTGTTTTATGTGACCGCTCTGTTGTTTAAAAGGAATTAAAGAAGCCAGTATGCTCAGCAATTATTAATATTTTATAAAGTACACTCTCAAATTTTATGTAAAACAGGTTTTAAAGATACTGAAAAGGGTGATAGTCTCTTTCTATCGTTCCAAGATGTACCTGTCTCCTTCTAGTGTGTTTTATATGTACGAGAGTTAAATTAGACACAAAAATATTACTACTCTACCTGGGCTGGAGCTGACTCATACTCATATTTTCCAGCCTTGATATTCAAAATCGCTTACACGATCTTACGTGTGGAAGACTTATTCTCCACTATACAGTCTCTTTCCTGTACTCGCATCGTTGCAAGCTACTCTTTTGCTATTGCCATGGCAAATGTTCATATGAGTTTCAGTCTTTGTTCTAACCGGCTCAATCCGTTACACTGACGTCACATCATGAACTTCCAGCATTTATTCCTTATTCCAAATGCAAGGAGCAAACGCCACTCAAACAGCTTTTTTCACTGCTACTTTATAGGAGAAACTTCCACGTGGATGATTCGCGGAACACTACCACCGGAGCCTTCTTCAAATCGAGGGTTAGTCGTTATTTATCATTCTTATCCTCATAATCTTCACTTTACTACCACATTCTCTTTCCTTCTTTTCCCCACATCTCATTTATCATAAAAACCCCTTTTAACAACATCCTTCTACCATGAGTGACTCGTAAGCCTTGTATTAGGTGAACTTTAGCATAAATATTTATTGCAATTTTTATCTTGATGAGATATGTAAAATTTCAAATCTTTTATTTTAAAATTCTGTTTCTCTAAGATTGGGTTTCGATTTACATGCAAACATATGTTTATGATGTAGTGAAAATGAATTTAACTCAAAATTCAGATATTTTCCTTGAAGTATTTGTAATCTCAATCAATTTTGACAAATACAATAATATATCAATATCTCACAGCTAACATGACACATATTTTACATGTTTCAGTGTATGAAAAGAAATCTGTCGGACATTTGTATTACACTGCGTGAGTATGCAGCTTGGTTGATGCTTTCAAAGTAAACAAGAATATTCTTATTTCAGAATTTTAATTTCGTTTTCTTTTTCAGTTTCATATCATAGAGCGGAAAAACAAATATCGACAAATATAAAAATACAAAATATAAAGCAAATATAAAACTTGTGTTTGATGAGGTGGCGAATTCGCTGGTGTTGCATTTTAATAAAATGCAAGAAAATTTTCTCACAGAAATAATTCTTAGTTTCTGTGCTTATAAAATCTGAGCATACAAAAGATTCTGTTTATCTCTGGTTACATGTGTAAGAGTTGAGCATAGCAAAATGTGTGATATACTTTACGTTGCACCCTCTTTTGTCTTTCTGTTTTCCTACATCAATCTCTCTCTCTCTCTCTATCTATCTATCTATCTATCTATCTATCTCTTCCTTCCCCTCTCCCCATTAGTATATTATCGTTCGGAAATTAATTACGTATTTCACCATTATAAATAATGACTCACCCAACCAAAGCAGAACGATGAGTGAATAAGAAACTGCACCTAGAATTCTATACCACATCGCCGTTTATAGTGCATTTCAGTGTTTAATCTCAATGAGGTATATATCTTTAATAAGCAACATCATCATCATTTCCTACTAAATACATTCTGAAAAGGCATTAAAGCTATGGGGGCATGTAAAACGTGTATCCAGTGTACGCGGAGGTACTGAAGACTCATATATATCTGCTGTTTTACAGGTTTTAAAAATAGTGATTGTTACATATTTGACAAGCCATCTTCTGGCAGAAGACCCACACTGAAGGAAGAATTTTTAAAAGCGTCTATTGAATTAGATCCACGTCCAACACAAACAGAAAAACCTCATTTATCATATTCAACTGTCAACAAACATTTCAAGTGTGATAGAAAAGTGGGAATTTGCGTCACCCAAGAACTTTCGCTAAAGACAAGAAAACAAAGTTTCACCGTGTCTATATCGGCCTTTTTGCTAAGAATGCCAACCTTTCATTTTTATCCCACATTGTTACAGGTGATGAAAATGTTTTTTTCATGTCAACGGTAAACATAAAATGTGTTTATCTCAAAAAGAGAAAATAGCGTCAACACCAACGTCAGAATTCTATCCACGATAGTCCTTCTCTTTATCCGGTGGAATATGAAAGGTGTCTTCCATTACGAGATACTTCAACATAGAAGGACCATCACTGTAGACGTTTATTGCCAATAAAAGATCTTTGGGATGGAACGTTCTTCGACATATTCAACATATTTAATTCGCAGGGATTTTCTTTTCATAAATGGTATAACATTCAGTAAGGAAGAAATTGAAAACAGGCTTTTAAATTTCCTTTGAACATGAAAACGAAAATCTGCCTTTCTGCTGGGCTGCAGTCTTGAAAATGAAGCTGGTTAATTTTTTATAAATAATATTAAATGAATTTAATTTATATTTGTTTTTATGTATTTTCTAGTAAAACATAATTACTTTCGGAACAAGCTAATATTTATGGATCTATCCTTCCCTAAGATTTCTATTGAAGTGAACCTTTTATTCTCTACAAATGCTTCCTTGAACAAGATTTACCTGATTCTGCAACACATGCAAGATTAAATTAGAATTCTGAAATCTCTCCTGGTTGTTCGCACCGACTTTTTCAGTTAACTAATTAGTTTTGCAATTCTACAAGTAAAGAATAATTCCAAAATTACTCGACAGGCAAAATTGAATTAATGTTTTTCACCTGCCATGGTGGGCTTTCCTGAAAACCAATTGTAGTGACTTAATTCTTTAATGTATACCCCATGGATACGGCCTTGTGTAATTTCTTTTCTTTTGTATCACTTTGTTGCTTCTTCTTAGCAATATATATTTTGGGGGTTGAACTAAATGCAATAAACTTGTTTAGTGAGTAGAACAAGAAGTCATTATATTTAGTTTTATATAAGTGGTTAAAACTAGTGTTCAATATGTTCGTTTGACGAGATCACATCTGAAATTAGACCAAAGTTATTCGAACACACGCCAGAGATAGAGCTCAATGACAATGGCTTGCAAGACCATTGCTCTAAGCAATGTATTACAAGTCCTTACACGTATTGTTTGGATTCATCCTATATAAAGGAAACTGAAAAGAATATTGAAAATTTATTTACAATTGGTATTTCCAAGAGATTTGAAGTTTTTTTTACGTTTCCTATTCGTTCACATGAACGAAGCTCATTTTACCTGAATGAAGAGATTTTCATAGTAATACATTCTTAATCATTTCACCTCGTTCAAGGTAATAACGCCACTAAGACGTTGGGTGGGAGGTAATGACGGTAAGAAAATTAAAACATTATTATGGAGAGAGAACAATAAAATAATTGGAATTAAGAAAAAAAGATAATTTATATTGCATTTAAATTTTTGAAGATCAAATATGACTGGAAAGCAAGAAACTGGAAGAGAATTTCACAAGCAATAAAAGTGCGAGAGAAGAAACTGTTAGCATAGAACTTATGGTTACATCTATCAATTTCAGCTATAAAATGATGAGACCTATCTGCCAACCTAGTACTGCGCTTAAATTCATAAAATCGAGGCACCAAACAGGTAAGCCCATCAGAAAAAATTACCGTGAAATCATTGATAGAAAAGACACAATTAAGCTACGTTACGGCTGTGAGAAAGTGACTGAAGTGGAAAATGTAAGCTCGAAAATGTACAATGTGTCTTTTTCCTCTAGGTTATCATTAGCCATGCTATTTACATACTGAGTTTTGACATTTCACTGGAGATCAGGTGACAGAATGTTTTGTTTTTGGTTTTTTTTCAAGTCAGTTCTCTTTCATGTATCTATATCTTTAGTCATTCTTTTCTATGTTTGGTTTCAGTTCTTTCTCAAATTTCCAATTCTTCCGCTCTTTTCATAAGGATCTTTGAGAGGATCTTTTTATGACGTCCCTTCAAGGCGTAGGTAATAACAGATTCATTCCCTTTATTATGTGCGAATTATCATCAGTTCTTGGGAAATATATTGCTGTGGGTTTACATTGCCTTCTCTACCATTTTAATTTCTCATAGACCGCTTGTTGCACAATGCTAGTGCACCCAATTTACCCTACTATTTAACCCACAGGTGGAGGAAGAAAAATTGTTTCATTCCATTCCCAAGTGCATCAATTCGAAGAAAACGCAACCGATTAGAACACCCTTTAAACTCGACTGGCCAATTTCAATGCCCATGCCGATAACCGTATTGATACCTACACATACTATTAATTATAGGTATGGTCGTTAAAAATACATGAAAGGTAATAGTTTTACATTATGCAATAAATAGCGACAATATCTGTCTATATCTCTGAGATGATTTATTATGATTAACATTATTTAGATTATTCGGACTGTTATCCTCATCTTCATTGCTAATATTCACAATGTTTTCAGGTGATTGGTATTTCGTCGAACCCTTTATTTCGTCCACCGGGTCAGATTGTTCTAGTTCCACATGCCATGTCTCGGTTAGGATGTCTCAGTTATTTCCTTTTAAATCACCACTCCAAAGTTTGATTCACCACTGTTGTCGTTGGTTAGATCCAGTGACTAGACCCAAAAGTGTTTTGAGTTCAATACTAGACTACAGGAAGGGTGAACCAAAAGCTAAGTTACGTTAAAGGGAATAAGTGAGATATCAGGAAGAGGTATGACACGTGAAACTAGAATAACCTACCCCGGTGGAAGAAATAATGGGTTCGGTTCGAAATTCCAATCACCTGAAGAAGGCCGGAGTGTACAACGGCCGAAACGTTCTGAATATGACAATGAAGATGGGCATAACACTCCAAATAATTTACATTATTTGGACTGTATACAGCGAAATATGAATAAATATGGACATCTACATTTTTAAAAAATCAATCCTATATTCCAGAAAGAATTTCATTATTTTTTTTTTTTTCATGAAGAGACATGCACAATGCGTCTGCCCCAAATTGAACATGCTCCACTGTGTTACTGAATAACATATTTATTTCAGTCTGAATTTCTGGGATGAGGAGTTATTATTATTTTCACTATTTTTCATTTGGACTATTGACTCCATATTTGTTGCTGTAACATGGGCAGTGGAACGAGAAGAGTCTACCTTCGTAGATTAAATAAAGGGATCAATTCAGAATTCCCTCTAGGTTACCCAGATCAATATACACCTGCTGAATTCCTGAGTGCACAACGACCGAAATGTTGTGATAACAATAAGAAAGGCGAGGGCAATAGTTCGAATGTAAATAGCGTAAATAGAGATATTTATTGTAGTCCTATTTATTTCAACAAGATAACACATTTCCAATAAATTAAGATCAGACGCCATAAGAATACCTGGTGTAGCTCTATGGCATTATTATTATTATTATTATTATTATTATTATTATTATTATTATTATTATTATTATTATTGCCGTTGTTGTTGTTAAATTAATGTTTGCAGTCTTATTATTATATAAGTTTTCTGTTACAACAGCATGGTTTATATCTATCATTATTCCAGTTGTTTCAATGTGACGAATCTTTTCGAAGCAATTCATTTGCTTATATAATATTTTCTATCAAATAAAATTGTTTAATAAATAAATTGAAAATGCTATAAAATTAAAATGCATAAATATAAGGAATTGTATATCTATCCTCAATCAGACACTTTCTATCACTTCATTTGTTACAACCAACAAAACACTTCATATCGTGAATTCATTGTATTCATGTTGTTATATAGCATAAAGATTATTTTAAATTTTAAACTTTGTGATCGTCAATGTAAATGAGCGTATGGCATAAGATATCACAGCTTTTATAAGGAAAGACATAAACGTAGAAAAGTTGTACCGATTTGATTGTCTTGATTCAATAATATTTGAAGAATAGATCGATACACAACTCGTGAATGATATCTATGTTATAAAGCACAGAGATTTCAGATGAATCTGTTCTGTAAGCAAATGAGGATTAAACTCGAATTGAAATGTGTACGATGCATGAACAGTGAACACTAAATCAATAAGAAAAAGAATAGAATAATTGAATATCGCATATTTTTATCTTTTGTTTGTATATATTTTGTTTGTATATATTTTAAACTAATTTTTATAAGGATTGCAAATTTTAATTTAATTTGATATGCTGGACTGATGAATGAGTACATTCAAGAAAAGAGACAAAATGCAAAAGGAAGTAACAGACATTTAGACTAGTCCAAATACTTCAGTGTATTTATAAAAAATCTTTCAATTCTAAATATGTTTCATTCTGTAACACTTTTTTAATTGATTTGTGTTTGCCAAAGTTTCTCTGTGTCATTTAAAGCCATAAAATATTTTTAGATTGTAAGAATTTTATAAATAATAATGATTTACTGATCAGTCTAACTAATTAGCACATAGCTAACATAGGGGGGAGAATAAGTAGTTTCATGCCTTTCCCAAGGGTGTTTACGTGTAACGAACCCTACTGGAATTGAAACTCGGCTCTTCGATCTCCAATTCTGAACCATTATCTATTACATCACTCGCACATCCAAGCTTACAGCACCTGGTATTCGCATGCAGTCACCAATCTAGTTACTGACAAAGCTCGACGTTGCTTAAATCGGTAATCGTAAGAGAACCGGTGTTTCAACGCAAGCAAGGCGATAATGCCACGAGGACGCAGGTGGGTACAGACAGTAAAAGAGAATAAGACTTTAGTGAGGAAAAGGACAATAAAGGAACAAGATTCAGGGAGACAGAAGATGGCCACTGAAGTTGCATTTAAATTTTTGAATACTGTAGGCGACAAGAAATCGGAAGGAATTTTCACAGGCGAGAAGTGCGAGAAAAGAAGCTGCTACAATAGAAAATACGGTTGCATATAGCTAGTCCAACAGTAAAACTGTGAGACCTAAATGTCGATCTAGCAGTACGCTTAAATTCATGCAGTCGAGGAAGTAAGGAAAAAAGCTCATCAGAGAGAAGGTAGCCACGGTGACGTCGAGATGCCAGGTCAGGATCGATTATATTACAGATGTTTCTTTGAATTTTGTCAAGAATCTCGAGTTATATTTTTGGAGCACTGTATCATTCAATGCACGGACAAATGGTAGATTTATAAGTGTGCAAGCTGGATTGCTTTGCATGATACAGAGAAGCATTTTTCCTACCAGTAGATGTACCAATTGATTCAATGTAATCAGCCCATTTTATGGCAATTGAAAAGGTCAGTCCAACAAGGTGCAAAATGTTGTTCTCTTCGAGTTTAGCATCAGCCATGCTGATTGCAAGCAGAAAAGGCTATCTGTGGCGATTAAATGAAAGCAGTTTTTGGGGGGACAGAGTTAAAAATTTACAAGCCATTCTTTGATTCTGTTAACCACTGAGTGGAATTTCTCTTTGAGAGCAGTTGCCAGATTTACTTGGTCGGATTTGTCGGATATATTAATTACGTATTAATTTGAAGAGAAGGTGACTTAATAAGGCGAAAATGTATTGAAAGTGCACTAATTTCGGAATTTTCGATTCAAGAGGACAAAACACAAAGAACAGCTACAAATATGGGTAAAGTTAATGTAATCTTACTTTAATAAAAATGAAACATTAATTCAGCGTATTGCAATTTTATTTAATTTTTATGTTAATGTGCAACACTGAGGCTGTGAGGTGGTTAAACATTAATTCTAAGCAGAAAAAGGGTTAAACCCAAAATGAAATATAAACTGGAATATAGAGAGATAGAAAGAGAGTATGAAAGACATTTTCCTTGGTAATCTAGAAGTAAAGAAAGGGCCCAAAAACTTGAACGAGTCAAAAATATTATGGGTTGAAAAGAGAGCAGATACAGGCTGGAGAAGTTCGGCCATCCATTTAGCCAACTTGTCCTGCACAGACCCTATCATACATAATATAGGTTTGTACGGTACACCAGTTTTATGCACTTTAGGTAACACTCTGGGCCGTTGAGAACCGACAGGTCTAACCCTATTATAAACATCTTAGATTAGGTGGTTCTTATATACTGAAAGCAACAACCTTACTAGTATTATCACATGTACTAGCAAGACCAATCATCTTGAATTTAGAGGAATTATTCAAAATAATAGCCATCTTCTCAATATAATATTAATTGTTTAAGATGACTACGCCATAACTCTTGTCAGGTTTAGTTATATACATGTCATTTCAAGACCTCAACGATTTTATAACCCGAAAATGAACATTTTGCCATGCAAGAAAATCCTGATCAACAGTGAGAGAGAAATATTCGTTAATTCCTGAACCTCTATCAGCAGAGGAAGGAACATGTTCACTTAATTGAGAGTACAGAATTTCAAACTCAGAAAAAATCTTTTCCATGCTAATTTTAGAGGTGGGTGGGGGCGGATGCAGAAATCAAGTCCACGAGAGAGAAACATCTGTTCAATCTCAGTCAGAGTAACACTGGAAAAAAATTGAAAATGTGTTTATTGAAATTTCCATTGTCAATTACTTGAATAACCTTGTCTCTAAAAGGTTCACCTTTTAGAAACAAGGTTATTCAAGTAATTCTTATCTCTTGTTGTAACGCGCTTTTCTCACTGTAACTGATGTTAGATACATAACGAAAAAAACGAAAGAATTCAAAAAACGTTATCTTGCTTCTGATGTCATTTAAAATAGAACGAAACAAGCGCAAGGACGAAGACAATTTATTTAACACATGTTTGAATAATTATATATATATATACATATATGATATCCGACAATATTACACAGATAAATTGTGTCTTCATAAACTAGGTGTGCCCAAAGTTCCCAGATGGTGCTCTCCATACCATTGCAATTCTAATATCTATTTGTTCTTGTGAGAAGTTCATATCCCACATATAAAAACATAACCCGCTTTCTTTTACGTATTCCATTGCATCTAATAATATGGGAAATTGGGAAGGGAATCTATTGATGCAAGAATAAATACAATTATGCACTTTTGATACTTTTGATGCTGCTACTCGAGAACTATTTCGATATAATACAAAATGGCAAGCAGAAACAGATACATTCGTAATTTATATCTCAAGATAATCATTCTTATTTTTAGTTGTCCCTCCAAATGCATATTTAACATGGATGATCTTATTATTATAATGATAATCATGATTATTATCCGCTGGCTACTGCTATATTTCTTGTCTTTTGGTCATCATTATCTTCTTTCTATTTTTGTTTCAATTTTTTTGTGATGAGCATCACAATAATCAACTTTGTTGTTTTGTACACGTTGGCCTTCGTTTATAGTCTGTTTGCATCTTGAACTCAAGATATTTCTGTTTTAATTATCTTGTTTGTCTTTCTAGCGTTATTGTTTCCAATGCCATATTTCAAGTTATGTATCAGTGGCCATTGATCATTATCATTGTTGCTACAATTATCGTTATCCTTCTTATTTTTATTCTAATATAGTTTAGCTTCTTCTTTTTTTTTTTTTTTTTTGGTTGTCATATTCCTGTTTCTGTTTCTGTTTGTAGCATTTGATTATATATTGCACTTATATATGTTGCTTTTGTTCTTCACCATCATCAATCTTAATAGCAACAATTATTATTATGATGCTCATCCTCTTCATCAAATCAACTTTATTCATTTCTGTTCTCCGCCATATGTATGATGGATATCGATATAGATTGAGTGATAGCAAGACTTCTCAAATTGGCAACACTTTTCTCACTATCCTCGAAGACATCAGAACGTATGCATTCTAGAAAATTCTTAATAATTCTTATTCAAATATGTAATATTTATTTACATTATCTTGTAAATGCTAATATTTTATACCAATAGTATATGAAGATGGTATTATTATTATTATTATTATTATTATTATCATCATCATTATATTTCGATTTCTGCTATCATCACATTACATACCAAGTCTGCCGGAAGACCTAAGACATGTACTAGTGTGTTGTTACGGTTATATCTTATGATTTGATTTTCTAACTCCCATAATATCACTAGCGTTACATGGACAAATGTGCGCGCTATACTTATCAAGACAATTTTTTGTATTTCTCTTAAGGTGGAATTTCCACGGATTTTTTCAGTATGTTGTTATGTTCCTTTTTTTATCATTCCAAAGGCACCTTATATGACTATAATTCTTTTCGATTTCCATATTTTTTCTATTTCGATTTCCAGGTTTTTATACCTTAATAGTTTTTTTCAAATTCCTTTGTTGCTTTGTTACAATCCGTTGGGCAAACTATATCAATTAGCAAACAAGTTTTTGTTTGTATTTTTTTTCTTTTCGGCTTTTAACAATTATGTCCGGCCTATTTGCTTCAATCTTCTTATTTTTAAAGATTATCTAGTCCCATAGAATTGTGATGTCTTTTATTTCTGTAACCGGTACTTGATAATGTTTATACTTAACATCTTCCAAAGTGTTTGCATATTGTCCAGTGTAAGTATTGTCCCACTATCGTGACGATTTTTATATTCATTTGGCGCAGGTACAGCAAATCCTAAGATGAGATGGTCTATGATTTCCTGATATTTATCACAGAACCTGCATTTTTAGATTCATGCTGTTATGTATGATATTCGCCTGACATTTTCTAGTGAAATGACTCTGGTCTTGTATAGTTTTCAGCATTTAATCCAGATGCTCGTAACCATCAATGAGTGTTAACTTTATCAACATCGGCTTTATTAGCCTCGTTCTGGATATTGGCCATGCAGAAAGTTATCTTGCTTACATTGTTTCATTTGTTCAACATCTTTATACTTGGCTTTATTTTTTATAATTTTTGCTGCAACAGCTGGTTCTTGGGTTTTGTTTTGGTTTTCTACAGAATATACTAAATGTAAATTTCGTTTATATTTACAACCTTCTTTCATCATTGATTTTTTTTTCGTGTTGTTTGACTAATTGTATCATCCATTCCTTTGTTTTTTCCATGTATGTTAGTAAGCCAATAGTTGTTGTCTTGTATGACAATTGTAAATGGATAAAACCTCTTCCACCTTCTTTACGAGTTATGTATAGACGACCTGCATCAGTTTTTGAATGATGCACGTCATACTTAGAAAGAAGCTTTCTTGCCTTAGTATCCATTCGTCTGATATGATTTAAAGTCCAGTTCAGGATGTTTAAACTATATTGAACCACTGGGAAGGAAATGATATTAATGGCCATAATTCCGTTCTGAGAATTCAATTCAGTTCTTAATATCAATCGCGCTTTTCTATTGTACTCTTTTCGCAATGTGACTCATATTTTTATGCTGAATTCTTTCACTCTCATTTACAACGATGTACTTATAATCTTTTTCTTGCTCTAAATCTTTGATTGTTATCCCAGGGTTTAAGCTAATATAAGGGGTTTGTTGTAGTGATCCGTGTAAAATTGTGGTTTTAGCACATTTATCCAAATCGAATTCCAGTCCAATGTTATCACTGAAACATTTTACTGGATACCTTCCAGCTGACTGTCATTCCATGCATACAACTTTAAATTACCCATGTAAAATACATGGCTTATTTTTATTTGAGTTGTCTTATAGCCATATTGTTTTGCTGTGTTCGCTGGTTAATGCTATTAAAGATCTACAAAATATTAAGGTGGCAAAGAATCAGCTTAAAATATTCATCAATGAGACTCCACTTATATGATGGAGTTGAAGTGTTGTTTTTCCATATCAGCATACTTTGATGAAATTGATGACGACGGGTGATACCTTGTATATATTTAAAGGCGTTAAGATCCAGGAATGGTGTACACTATCGAATGCCTTTAGGTAATCTATCCAAGCAGTACTTTGTACGGAAGCAATTTTTGAAGATCGTTCTATTAATAAGTAATTGGTTTTTACATCCATAAGAGCCACGTTATCACCCTTTTTTAAGAGGTAGTATTTCATTTTTTCTAGGAAGGAATATATCTGTTTTATCAGAATAGATGTCAACAGTTTAGAAGTATTGGTAAGACATTGTATTTGGTCTGTAGTCTTTAGGACATTTGTGTCATTATTCTTGGGTAGTAGGAGGGTAATTCATGTGGTTATCCATACTGGAATTTTGTAAGATCATTGGCCATTTCTTGAAGTTGTTTGGATAGCTTTTTGTGTGCTGATAATAGAGTCCAAAGTTAAGAATTTTATCTATTCCTAGAGATTTCTAGTTATGTGATTTTTTCAATGCTCATTCTCTTCTGTGATTCCCGCCCATGTTTGTTCTGCTTTATTTTTCATCCGTTCTACCTCTTGCGTAATCAAATCTGCTTCTTTGTTATGTTCTTTAGGACAAGCCCATATTTTTCCAGAACTGTATAACCTTTTCATTGTTGTGAGTGGGGAGGAGGGTCAATACATTTTTTTGTTTGCCTATTTCGTTGGAAAATATCTTCGCATCATTTTGAAAGATATTGTTTTGTCTGTAGAATCTTGATATTTTTACATGTAATTTTTTGAGCGTTCAGCTGTACTGTTTACTTTATTTTTTCTGTAGCTGATAGGACTTCCTTTTCATTCCCAATTCTGTATTTTCTTTTAACTTTTGTGCTCTTTCTAGTCCTTGCATTTGTTCCTCTTGCCAGTTCATCGAATACTAATAATTCACTTCTAAGTTGTTCAATATATTTCTCTATTGTTCTTTTCCAAGATGGATCTTTATTGTCTGTAAAACTGCCTTTTTTAACTTTGATGTTTAAATTTTTAGTTTTTGATGCATATATTGCTTTGTTGAGAAATATATGTGTGTCTACTTGATCCAGAAATAATATGAGTGACACATTGGAGAGTTTAATAGTTTTGAGGTTCTGCTTTGTCGGTTGTAATTTTTCGATTTGTTCTCGTTTCTCCTTGTCAGTATTTTGTGTCTGACTTATATGCCTCATACTTTCTTCCTTGGCTTCTTGTATACTATTCTTGTTTTCTGTAAAAGAATTCCGTGCAATGTGTTTTGGACTCGTTTTATTGTAGGCTTGGAAGCGACTAAGATCACGCCTTTCCAATTCTTCTAAACGTTCAGCATTATCTTCACAGTGATTAATGTCTGTCTCGGTTTTTCATTATGATCTGTGCTTTGCGTGATTTTCGTACTTTTTATATCCATTTCTGGTTCCGTTTCATGTTGATTCGTTTATTCTGGTTGCAGTTCTTTTTATTTCTTTAATTTCAGCATTTATCAATTTCTCATTATGTACCTTCTTACATTGGTGATTTTATTTTCTCAATGGACTCTCTAATTGCTTGCCCAACTTTTTCTCGTCAAATGTCATAGTTTTTCTGAAGTTTGTGCAACGCTTTTTAACGAGTTTGTACTTCTCAAGAAACCATTTTACTTTTTATTTCTTTAAATGCATGGTTGCGAGAATTTGTAGGGTTAGTTGAGGAATTTGTAGGGCTTATCCTGGTTGTGGGTACCTGAAGTTTCATTATTTGTATAGGAGTTTGTTCCTATGGCAGATTTACAACCTCAGGTAGGTTCCCTCCTCAGTGACGGCGTCCCTGTTTGTCCACTGGAAATGCCATACTGGACTTTTTGGTTTGACTTTTATTTCTGATATTGTTCCCACGAATGACGCACGGATCCAAAAGTCCACCTTTGCGTAAAGGTCTTTTACAGACAGGGTTCCGAAGTCTGAAGGGGGTCGTTCGCGACCTCGTAACGCAGCAGCCATTCACGGAACGATTAACACCTGGAATTGCGGGTTGTTCGAAGTTTTCCTTCTCGTTTAGAAAAAAAGCACAAAATGACCATACTAAGTTTTAACTTAGTATAATTCTCAATGACCACTCACTGATGAATGGGCAGGTAGACATATATTGGGGGTTATCATGAGAGTGAGAAAAGAAAAATAGGTAATCGGTTGATTACCTATTTTTTCCTTGTTTTCGATCCGTACCTTTGTGCATACATGTGCACCTACACACACTTACATATATATATATATATATATATATATATATATATATATATATATATATATATATATATATATATATATACAAATACACACCTCGACATACACTATGCTTAGATAAAAAGCGCAATTCAGCTGGAAGTGTGGAAATTTGTTCTTAAATAAAAAAAAATAGGGATATAAAAAAATTAAATTAAGAGGAAAAGAAAAAATTGAAGTTGAAATGAAGTCAGACAGACTTTAAATAAAAAGCTTACATATTGAAACCCGAACACCTAGTAGCATCGCTGAGAGGCTAAAATGTTTGCCTTGTCGACGCGACTAAGAATGATAATAATCAAACTTTATAGAGTAGATCACACAGACACACCTGTGGCGGCACTACTAGTTAATGGAAGGATCACTAAAAAAAAAAGGGGAAAATAAAATAGATTTTGCACTTGCGGTCATTTGTCACCCTCATCATAATACTCTGTACTTCTTGTCTTTCATCTGTCCTATGAGTATCAAATTTTTCAAACCCTCTTTTCTCATTATGTGGCCTAGAAATTTCAACTATCTCTTCCTGATGTTAAGTATAAGTTTCCTTTTGGTTTCTGTTTTCTCTAAAACTTCGTTGTTGCTGACATGTTTGGTTCATGGTATCCTCAGCATCCCTCTGTAGAACCACATTTCTGTTCCTTCAAGTTTCTTTGTCATCTGAGCAGTAACTACTGGAAAAAGAAAAGAGTACATAAAAAAGACAAGCCAGGAGAAGACATTTACTGTATTAACAGAAAGAATAGAAACTAAAAGATTTTAGTGTCATCCACAAAACCAAGAGAGTGGAACTGGGAAGAAAAAGTGTGAAGAACACCAACAATATTTTGGATGCTAAGAGTATATGAACATGTTGATCATTGTGCGGATTATTCCAGTTGTATGTCAAATTTGGATTATGATGGGGAGAGCTAATAATTGTTTCAGATAATATTGTTTGAAAGAAGTGACCAAAAGAGAAAGTTGTCGTTTCCCATATCTTATTCTTGTTCATTTTTTTACTGTTTCTGCCTTTCCTATGCTTTTATATGTTTTTTAACTGTTTCAAATATTGTTATGTTATACATAACATTTTGCTTATATTTCATCGTCTTTGATAACTATTATGTGTTTTTGTGCAAATATAGAACTGTACGATTTTTTAGAAGTATCTTAACCCCACCGTTCCCAGTGAAGATCTTTATACATAGTCATTATTTCTTTGATCTGTCGATTTACCGATTTTCCTCTTCTAGTCCAACCCAAGGAATGTCTCATGGATTTCGTTAATAAAATCACTTGCAACCTTTTATTGAATTGTACAAATAAATGTGTCTGAAGCACACACATTTCTAATCTACAGGTAAGGTAATTAAGTAATCCATTTCAATGCTAGGTCTTCCTTTGTTTATTTATTCCTTATTTCAATTTATATAAGAATATAACAAAATTACAACAAAGATCAGTGAAAGACGACTGAAACTTGTTGGACATTGCATGAACCATTCAAATATGCAACATCAAAACCTGTACTGTCGCAACCTAATTATATAAAAATAAGATGTCATGTTTTTGTCTGATTCTTTTCCGGCACTCGTTTTGTTCATTAATCAGGGATTTATTTCCTGCGCTATTTATTCTGATTTTTTCTAGTTAAAAATGATTCATATTATTATTATTATTAATATTAATTGTCACAACTTGGTAAAGGAATCCGTAATAATACCGACAACACAGTTTATTCTGGTTACTTCTCTGCCGACAGAAGTGATACTACTGCTTTTTATTAACACAAAACAATATGGCCGATGCGGTACTTCCGTGTCCGAATGACGGCTGAAACGGTTTTCTTAGTTCTCGGTTACAACAACAACAACAACAATAATAATAATAATAATAATAATAATAATAATAATAATAATAATAATAATAATATGATTTACAAACTAAACAAAAAATATTCAATCATATTGTCTACAGGGATGATCTCAAACTCTTTGCCAAAGAAGACAAGTTGAAGGGTCTCCTCAATATTGTAAAATGTTTCAGTGACGACACAGATATGGACTTCGGATAAATGTGAAAAATAACATTCAAGAAAGAGAGAATTACGGAAACACCCACAATAGATTTAGACTTTATCACAAAGATTAAGGAACTGGAAGTACCTAGGAGATAGCAAGTGAGATGGTATACAATATACACAAATGAAGAAGACGGTAAGAAAGAAGTACTACAGGCGTGTGCGTCTGGTACTTAATACTAAGCTGAATTCAAAAAATCAGAATATCAGCCATAAAAATCTTGGCTGTCTCTCTGATGCAGTACACCTTTAACATCCTTAACTGGACCATAGCTAACATTAAGTGAAAAAAGAGAAAGCTTCTCACTTGCTACCGCATGCATCATCACAAAACTGATGATGATCGTCTATATTTTCCCAGATCCGAAGGAGCCAGGAGATTAGTTCAACTAGAACTGTGCTACAAAACTACAACTGACCTTCAAAGATACCTGGAAACTACAGAAGACTGGATGATAATATGTGTCAAAGAACATGAAAGTAGTAAGTGTCTTTATTCCGTAATAAAGAAAGCTAACAAGTTCAAAATGGAGTTTCAAATGGGTGCAGAAATACAAGTAAAACACAACACACCGACTGAAGCTGCAAAATACTTAAAAAAGAAATCAAAAGCAAATACAACCGACCAGATACAGAAACAATGGCCAGATAAACTGCTTCATGGTCAATACTCTGCCTGTACCAAATACACAGATATAAACAAACCCCGTAACCATCAGTAGCGACGTAATGCAGGGTTAAAAGCTGAAACTGAATGTTTTATCCTTGCTTCACGGGACCAATGCTTGTTAACTAGAAATTATCAAGCACACATACTAAAATATTGTATTAACCCAAAATGCAGATTCTATGATAAATATCGAGAAACAATTGATCATCTTGTATCAAGTTGTACGGTATTAGCATCTACTGAATATAAAACCCGGTATGACAATATCTGCACTGGAAAATATGCAACTTCTACGGGAAGGAAACTGAAAGAAATTGGCATGAACACCACCCAGATCCGGTTACGGATGTAGGACCTGTTACAATTTTATAGGACTACACAATACACACAGACAGAACAATCAAAGCTAACCGCTCAGACATTGTTATTAGAGACTGTAAACAAAAAAGTGCCTCCTTATTGATATGGCAGTCCCTCCGGACTGCAATGTATCTTTGAAGATCTTCAAAAAAAAACTCTCAAAATACAAGGACCTTGAAATCGAAATCTCAAAAATGTGGCACATGGGAACATCAACAATCCCTGTTGTAGTTGGAGCCCTCGGAATAGTTGAAAAAGATTCCAGTAGACTTATTAGGGGATTCCTGGAAACCCATATCTTAAAAGATACAAAAAAATGTTCTCACGAAGGGCTTTATGTGTTGTTTTATTTTTCTTTTAGTTGGTCAGTGGAAAATGTCATCATACCCTTTCTAACGTTAGGTCTCTGGGTGCGAGCCGGAAAGAAATGTATACACACAATCAAAGGAAATAAAATAATAATAATAATAAAATTGAGAGAGCAGCATGTCAGTAAAGTGAGACTGGGTTACAAATATACCCATCATGACATTAAGTCTGATAAGAGTATACGAAGTAAATGCTTTACGGAAAAATGCACGCAATATGGTGTCAGGATTTTTTTTATAAAAGAACATTGTTAGAAATGCTTTCAGGGCGATTAACCCAGTCCTTTCAGACGCCCTCAAATTCAGGATGCTCCCAAGGCATCTAGATGTGACTCCCAAGTCACCTTCGCTGCCTAATCCTTAAAACAATTCTCTTTGAACATGGTCATGATGTTACACTACTACTCCCGCTCGTGAATGGAGATGCACGTTGCTCCACCACCGTCCATGTCGACTGCAAGCCACTTCAAATCTCTAGCAAATTTATCGAAGATCCACTCAAAACCGGCTTTTGCATATTCTCAATTCTTTCGAAGATTTTTAAAGTAATCAAATATTGATTTCGTTCCTTTGGACAATTTTCTAAGTGCAACTAAATGTCATGTTCTAAGGTTCTTTGCCCATAGTACTTTTCCGTTTATTCCTTTTCCTTCGTCTTCACACTGTTCAGTCTGGCTGATCCCACTTTATCTTCTGTAGGGCTTTTTGTTTGAATGGTCTGGTCGGCTTGGATCTCCAAGTCATCATATTTTTAGTACGGCTACTAGTTATTATTACAGCATCACCCACAAAATAATCCACTCTTATCACTGATTATGGACTTTTCCTCGAAACCAAACATAGTAAAAATTATTCTATTTCGAGTTGAACATTACTCAATGAAATAAAATGACTGAAATAGAAGCTTGAGCTTAGAACTACACAGACCAATTCCAGCATTTGTTTTTATTTATACTGGAGGTTTTCTAAACACAATTGACGTGGTCTCCGTGTCCATTTAATGTCATATACCGTTTTAAAAATAACTGGTAATTGAAAATGTATCAAAACATAGAAGAAAGCACAAAAATAAATTTAGATGGAAATATCGCTGAGATAAAATTATCAGATGGATTTGATAAGAAAATGATAGCTTTCCATTTGATAATGGCATTTTCCAGAATTCTTCAAGAATAGATTTTAAAAGTAATACTTTAACAATACAAAATGAAAAGAATATATTAAAATTCCCGGCTTATCTAAAATTATTGCATATTTGAATGAGCTCTACTGTGATTTCTATATAAATGTTAATGTATGCGTTCATCTATGCTTACATATATAATTTTATTTGTTTTAAGGATAATTTTAAATTTATATATGTATAGTTTTCAGTGACTCAGAATGTTTATAAGTATGAGAATTAGCAACAATTCCTTATACGACATAGGCATATTAACAAATGCACAAATGTGTGCATATATATATATATATATATATATATATATATATATATATATATATATATATATATATATATATTCATTGAATAATAAAGTCATATTATGTTTATTTATATTTATAATAATCCCTTCCAGTTCTCTAATTAGATTCTTGATGTTAAGATGAAATTCAACAAGGAAGGTTCCATAGTTTTTCCTACTCAGGAACTTTCCATCTCCTCCACAATCATCCTCAATCAGTTTTTACTCTCTTATGATCTAGACATTAAAATTGGGAATTATTATGATTTTAAAAATGAACATTTTAAAAGAGTATATATTCACATTCTCTGTCTTTTTTCAAATATTTTCATAACAACTGGTTTGACAAGTTTTTCCCTGATGTCCTGACTGCATGAATTTAAGCGAGCTACTAGATTGGCAGCTAGATCTCACCAGGTTACTCTTGAAATAATTAAATGCTACCGCCACTTCTACTCCAACAGTGTTCTTTCTCGCACTTCCCGTCTGTGAAACTCCTTTTCTTTTACTTTCTTCTCTGATAGCTACAATTTTCATAAATTTAAATGCAACGTCAATCAGCATCCTCTATCGTCTTGAACCCCGTTTATCTTTGGTCCTTACTTCAATCCTCTCTATACTCATTCTTTTCTTTCACTTTCACTCCCTGTAACCCTCTGCGTATTAGTGGCATATATATATATTCAAACAAAATGGAAGAAAGACCAAGGACAAGGTGGTGAATCGAAAAATATAACCAAATAGAAACAAAAAACTGCTGACAGGTTATCGTCCCTTGCTCTTCGAACCGCAATCGAGATCAAGTCATATAAATATGTTGACAACGGCAAAAAAGAAGCATAGGAAAACATTACACAAAATCAACACTATAAACAATATAAATCAAATCACTTAGACCCAGCAAATATTACCTCCTGCTGGGAAGTTGCTTAGATTTAACATATAGGTTCTCAAATTGTAATTTGAAAAAGTTCTGCTGACTACTGTAAAATATCTTATAAAGACGATGCACAGTTCGGATTATTTATTAGATATTGACAAGCCGATACAAATTTTCATTTTGCTCTTTATAAATCTTAGATGGTATGTGAATGCATCAATTATCGACTCTAGAAATACTTTAGTCTCACTCATACTTTATGTCATATATTCAAATAAGTCATAAATTCTTAAAAATATGTACATGCATTAATTCTATCGCGTCCTACAGATAATGTTTATTGGATACATCAAAAACAATTTGGTTTCAGCTAAAACAATCAATGTTCGTGTCAAATTAAAACATAATTTTAGAATATATTAATTTATGCCTGTCATGACCAGATTCAAAAACTTGTGCTATCCAAGTTATCTGAAAGAATTATCTAAAAACCAATCAAATGTGACGTATCTACATAGCGTTGCATTGTTTCCAATATCCTGCTCTTGGGTTAGGTATAAAGATAACATTTTTCACATAGAAAATTGGGTAGAAATTTTACTGAGTCGATATTAGATAATAATAATTAGAATAACTACATAAAAATATTGTCATTTTCACGAAAAAAATTATGATTCTGTTAGATTTCTTTCCACCCTCTCTTTTTCTCTTCACACACACATATATGTTATATTACATATCGTTTTTCCATATATATGCATATATATGTGTGTCTGTGTATATGTGTGTATACGCACGTTTTGCTTGAAAACAAAAGACTTCTTCGTTTAGAATTTTTATCGAGCCATAGTTTAGACATCAGCTGCCCAATGTCTTCTGGGCGCTTTCAGCTATCATAGGATACTATAAAAGAACATTTGTAGATTAGTAAAGTTGTGTCTATAGGCATGTTTCCTGTTTCTATTGTGGTTTCCGTGAATCGTATCTACATCTGTCAGTTGGGGTCATTCGGGTTTTTCTTTTTCAGTTATCTTTTGTACTGTCTCGACATTTTGTTTTTACTTTTTCATGAAATATATACGTGTATGTTTTCTCCTAAATTGAGAGAAATTTTATTAATACTGGATTATTTAATTCTGGTAAAATGAAAAGACATCACAAACTGAGGCGTGAAGAGGCGATACATGAAAAAAAAACTAATGAAGACAGACAGAGAATGAGAAAAAGAGAGAAAATGAAAATATTGCCAAAATAAGGAATTAAATCACTTTTCATGAAATCACGGACACTTTATTTGGTATGAGCAAGTATTTTTACTATGTTTAAGATAAAATTACAGATCACCCACTCCAAAAATGGCATAATCATGTTACGAGACTATAATGTTTATTGTACTTTCATCTCAATCTTATACTGTACATATCTACTAAGAATAGTTTTTACATTCACAATACCAGATCAATAATACATTCATTGAGAATGAATCTAACTAAACTTGTAATGGCCTGACAGATTAGCTTCCTAAGCAAGTAGCCCCCCTCGGTATAAAACGAAGTCATATTATATTTTATGCCTATTGCCAGATAGATAGATTTGTATGCTCTTCCTTCACTGCGAGCAGGTATTAAAATGATCGATATGACCCTCCTCCCACAATCTGAACATATGACAAAATATAATTTTGTAAATCCTTCTTGGTCGGGCTGAGAGCCTTTCAGTACCCTTTCGTAGCAGTAGAGTAATAACATATAAAAATACTCATGCAAAATATAAATACAATTTCTTCGTTAGACTAACTAATGTTGTCATGAAATATTCAAGACCAAAGTTCTTACATGATACAGCACATCTATTTCAAATTTTTTTATATCAATGATATCCTATGGAGTCATGTGGATTGGTAGAAATGCCTACCTTAAAAATTGTTCAGTTAAGAAAAGAACACAAAATATAGAGATGTGGTAAAGTAGTTCGTTGTATTTCTTAAACATTCCAGGGATATTGTTTAAATGTTGATTTCCGTCAGCCAGGTGCCGATTTCTACTTTTACTTAAAACCGACAAACTGGGTGACTGCATCTGAAAATGGAAGAGACACTTTGATGTAAACCAGGAATAAACATTATAAATTTCCGCAGCAGCATAAATGACAACAATGACGACGAAAAAAAAAGAGAGAATCGAGAAGTGGTTTACATTCACTCAATTTTCATCTTACAGTCGATAATTATTTCATTTTCTATTTTTTAACAATTTCATCCCAAGTAAGGCGATAATGCCGCTAAGACACCAAAGTTTACTGCAATTGTAAGAGAATGAGAAGACTTTAGTGAAGAGAAAGAACAATAAAATAACAGGATTTAGGAAGGTGGACGTTGCATTTAATTTTTAAGATTATAAGTGGCAGAAAAGCAAATAAACAAAAGAGGGTTCAACAAACGAGAAGTGCGAAAAAAGACATTATTAGAATAGAACTAACGGGTACATCTAGCACTTTAAACAGTAAAACGATGAGATCTAGTTTCCAATCTAGTAGTACGCTTAAATAAATACATGCGATTATGATATTAAGGAAGTACTTTAAGTTAAGGTTTAAACTAAATCTAATATCCATTTTCCTTTCAGACCGTGTGCGTTCATGACTTCCTATCCTTTGTAGTTCTAAGCAGTGTTAATCCCCTTACTATCTCTCACAGACTCTATACTATAATCCATTTGCCAAAGCTTGTTATGTAGGTTACGCGCCGTTTCCCTCTACCCCACTTGCCTTCAATATGCCCTGTGAATGTTAGATTCTCCAAGTCGTCTTTCCTCATTAGGTGTCCCAAAAACGTCAAATGTATCTTTCAGATACAAGTACAAGTGTACTTTGTGTTCCAGTTTTTATTTAAAACATTCTTGTTCCTCATATCCTGTCCATAATATTCTCGACATCCTTCTGTAGAACAACATCTCTGCTAAGCTGAAATCCTCTTTTCCTCTATTTAGAAATTATCAAGTATTCACTGTCATATGAAGGTTGATATGATATTGCACTTCGGGACTCTTTTCTTTGTTTCTAACGAAATTTTTCTGTTCCAATGCGCTTTCAGAAATGTTTCTTCTCATGTGCATTTTCTAAAATGGACATTTGTGTCAGTGAAATTTTCATGAGTAATCAAATTCTATGGCAAGAAATTGTTATACTACACTTTTCAATTAGAATTTACTTTGTCTCCAAATTCGTTTATGTCGACGAGTACGAATCGAATTTAGTAGCGGAATTCAAACTTTGTTATCAACAATGTCAAGTACTGTTAAACAGTTCAAATTTGAAAGAAGAGATAATGAATATTTATTTACTCATGACTGAACAGTAAATTTTTAATAAAATTCCGTGTTCTTTATTTCAATTTATTTAATTGTTAAATTAATAACTGTATCAGTAACAGCCAGCTTTGTTGTTGGAACAAGGGCAATATTTTCCTTCTCATTTAGCACGAAATATTGATCAGAAATATGAAAAGATTTAGTTCTCTGGTCATAGCGTGTGTTAATTTAATACTAAAAAATCTTTTCACTCTTTCTGTTTCTACTTCTCTCTCTCTCTCTCTCTCTCTCTCTCTCTCTCTCTCTCTCTCTCTCTTTGCTTCTGTGTTTCTCCTCTTCCTTTAATTCTTTCCTACTCTTTCATTTTTTCTTTAAAACCTCTTCCTATTCTAATAAACATTATCTTTTTTAATAAGGCATGTTTTCTCGTATTCTGCATGTCTAAATTCATTGCACAGAAAAGATTACAATTGGATTCGCATTGTTAGATTTTTAAAAATTAGCTCTGAAGCTGTTTGCTTCAATAATTATTAGCAGTTAACAACATTCTTCCTCTTTTCCTTAAAATTAACGCAACACAGTCTTCCTTCATCCCATTTCAGTTAGGGCAACACAATTTTACTCCCCCTTCCAGATTACAATAAATCTATTAGATATCACTAGTATCTAAATGGCATGAAAGCCTTTTCCCACCGAAATTCTTCTAATACGGAAGAAAGTCGAATTTATGTGATAACAAAGAAAAAATTGCCCATAACCCGTAGACGATCATAATTCTCCAAAGATCTCTTTTCATTATTATCAGTGAATTGCTATGAGTTCTTGGAAAGGATAGTGGAGTGATTTTTTAATT
Organism: Acanthosepion lycidas; assembly: GCA_963932145.1. Taxonomy (NCBI): domain Eukaryota; kingdom Metazoa; phylum Mollusca; class Cephalopoda; order Sepiida; family Sepiidae; genus Acanthosepion; species Acanthosepion lycidas. The sequence continues at coordinate 79,041,489 of OZ010571.1, read as the reverse complement.
CAGATTTTTTTTCATTCTCTTAGACTAGTTGCTACCCAATACTAGACGACTCAACCTACTTTACTAGCTGCGGGGAGAGGAAAGACGCATATTCAAGATAATTTTTGCGAAAGTGAATTCGAACTCGGTTCTCTGACTCCACTTTCTGCCTTGATACCCGTTAAACTACCCACACATTTCATTGAGACTATAGCCGACGAATAAAGTTTTATTACACATATTAATTAATATTCGCTTAATATGATTTTAAAAAATCGCAAAATTGAGAGATCCACTCAGAATAAAATTAACAATGAAATAGCTAATTGTATTTATATATTGTATAAGTGGAGTTAAAATAGTTTGCTGAGTTCTAATATTCTCATTATTATTAAATTCATATTTTGACTGTCTATACAGAAAGCAGAGCCTCAGTCTGAGAATAAATATATATACATTTAATATGACAAAAGTCTAGAAATCTAATTAATTTTATCACTACAACACGGAAAATATTTGTGCAGGTCATTTTTTTCTTTTTTTTTTCTTTTTTTTTTTGACAACCCTGAAGATTAAAACATATTTGCTTGATCATAAATTAATGTAAATAATGATTCTTTTCTGTTTATCCCAAAGTAAAAACAAAACATAAACTTCAAATTCATAGAAATATTTTCATAAAAAAAAACAAAATCTCGTTCTGTGATGAATTATTCCCAATAGGAAAATATTTTATTTTGTGTTCAAATGATTACGTTAAATGTAGTCTAAAAACATTCTGCTCTGTTATTAGAAAATGTAAAAAAAAAAAAAAAAAAAAAAAAACTAAATAAAATTCTTATTCTGTCTTACGACTAACGAGAATATGGTTTCCACTTCGACTGTTCCCTTGCGGACAATATATAAAATCTGATTCAAAGAATTCTACAAAAAACAAAAGGACGATTAATTACATTTCATTTTATTTTTCTATTTAAATTATCAGCAAAAGACCCTGCACTTCTTTCCACTAGCAAATATATCTTCCTTTGTCCTGTATACAAGCTTAATTAATAGTATTAATTTGAAATACGTCACCATTAATTGCCAACTGAAATTTAAAATATTCGTACTCCAAATACAATTCCTAGATTTATCAAAAGCAAGGAATAATCATGACATGCAAAAGTTTCATTCCAGTTTTTCTTTATTTACATATTTATCTCATTACATAACTAAAATAAAGTAAATATGATAGATCAAATGGCTACTCACTAATTTTAGTATTATTTTCAGCTTAAGTTTAATTATTCAAATGAAAATGCATAAATAAATACATACCGACACATATGGAGGGTGCTGCTCAGGTGCTCAGCTACTCAGCTACTCTACAATCATACTTAGTTATACGACTTATAATGCCAATGATTATAATCTGAAATCCACATGATATATTTATAATATAAATACATCTGAGTTTTGCCATTTTCGATTGATAATATAAATTTTACTCTACAACACTGACATGGATAATAAAATCTAGCATATATAGTTGTGTTTCCTAAATTGCATAAAAACATTCAATAAACTACGACAGTAATAACTTATAATCTCTATTGTGGACAAACAGTCTGTATTCGAATAGACAACGAATTAAGTTTGTACACCAAAACATGAAGAGAAGAATGGCAAGGATGCGTTTTCTCGCCGGATTTATTTAACTTGTACTGTGAAATTATTCTAAAAGAATTAGCATATCTACCAGGGTGTATTGTTGATTGCTTTGGTTTAGTTTATTTTTTTACGGCATATCAACCTCAGTGGGTTATTTAATGCCGACAAGATTTTTAGAATAGGTTCGGATGAAGTTTCATTGTCATATTTTTGTAAAGAGGGTTATTATCAAATGTATTGCTGGTAATATATTTTTTAATGTATTGCTGGTATTTGTACTATAAAAATCTATTTTTATACTTTCATAGTGTGTTGATCCTAAGTATGGGGGTTAGCTATCACCCCAGTTCAGAGTGGGCCTGAGAACAACAGCGACCAAGAGGTCGTATTGCTGATGGGTGTAACCATAATTGTATACGATATAGCAAATGACAGTGTTTTGAAAGCAGCTTCAAAAAGAAAACTGAATAAAATATAGATATGTTAATCGAGAATATTAAGAAGAAAGGTCTGAAGATTCATTATAAGAAGGAATTCAAGATGGTGAGCAGAAAGAACAGCTAATTATATATTGAGAATAAATTAAAAATGTAAGGACATTCAACCGACGGAAAGTGTGGCAGATAAAATCGAAATTGCATACGAATAGCGAAAGATATTTTTTCAAAAGCTGTGTAATATACGATAATATATTATCGAAAAATATATAATATATTATCTGTGCAAGCGAATTAAAACAGTGCTGAACTGTTATGCCATGTCTCCACTCTAGATTTGGACAATTTCTTCACAAATAAAGAAAATCCTATAGGCAACGTTGATGAAGTTTTCAAGAGAAAGGGAAATAAAAAGAAACCATAATAAAATAATCAGGATATAATCAGGAAAGAGAGTTTTGAGAATTTACTTCTCAAAGATGTCGAAAGAAAAGGTAGTAGAAAACTGCCACAAATGGCGTAGTTGGTAAGTTCGAATAGATGGAGAGAAGAACAAATACCTCAAATCGAAAGGAGAAAATACGGTTCAGAAAAACAACGACCTGTAGAGTGGTTTGATCAACCACTTCCTGAATCGATCCGATGCAGATAGAATATATTCTTATACAAACTATTTCTGTATTGCTTATAGATCCCATGGATGAAAACTCACATCCAGTATGATAAAGATATAAAAAGCTCGAAAGTCCTTTGGCCGCATGACTCCCAGCCTAGGAACAAGAAATGAATGTCTTGACCAGATGAATCCAGACAACCATTCAGTCTAAGAACAAAAGGTCATCTTCAAGTGCGTTTTAAAATAGACATATTGCAAAACAACGAAGTCAGTGTAGAAGGTCAATCTTCATAACATTTAAACGCTTTCGGATGTCATAGGTCAAGTAGAGAAAACTTTAATTCAGAATTGTTTGTTAGATGTTTGAGTCTCAGATTTGCGACGTTGAAAATAGAAAATTCTGATCAAAAATATAAAATGTTAAGAAGTATCTTTTTTGTTCATATTTAGAAGATCTTATAAAGATAATGCCAGGCAACAAGTTTTTGCATATTAAAAATATTACACATTCAGAACTAAGCACTTCACATTGTAACGCACAGACACATACACGAAATATATAATGATATGTATGTAAACCGGTGTTTCTGTGTACGCGAGTGTTTTGCCTTCTATATGTGCGTCTATATATATAAATAAAATTCAGTGTACGTGTATCCGTCCGTCCGTCCGCTTGTCGATCTCGGCAAATCATAAACAAACTAAAATAACAGATAGTACCTACTGTAGTTACATCCGATTTAAAATTAAATAAATAACTCATTTAAAGTTAAATTTAAACATCAGACAGGGTGAAAGTTTTAAAAAACAATTCTTTATTAAAGGTTTAGTTTTAGTTTGGCTTTACGTCGCAATTGCAATTGATATCGTCTAATTAAACCGTAATAAAAACTTAACATTTTTTTGCTTTTTCTAGCACTCTTACTGTACCGTATTCGAAATATTACACAGTGCTGTTCCCTTAATGTCTTTTAAGAGTGACTTTATTTGAAGGGATCACAAAGAATGGTGATATTAAAAGAAAATAAATATTGCGCGCGAAATAAATGTAAAAAAAAAATACGGAGATCGGTTGCGTATACGAAGGAAGATTATGCCGAATTAAGGTGTCGAATAAATATTAAAAAAAATTTATTATTTCTAAATTCTTATAACTTTTACGTACATAGGATGCTGAAGGTAAAAGACCGAAGGCCCAAAAGCTCTCAGCAGGAGTTAGCCTAACGTCCGCCCGAAGAGCGGTTTCTAGGCTAGAAAATATAATTATACATATGTTTTTTTCATTCGTGTGCTTGTTAACATTATTGAGTGTTGTTTTTTCTTTGTTGTATTAATAAGACTTCCATTACTTTTGGCCTTTTTTACGTGTAGACGATGCTATTATATTTGTGTTATCAACAAGTATATTACCAATAGGGTAATATCAACTATGAACATGGAGACAATATCTTGACCGTGTTTTGAAAATGAAACATTATATAAATACACTCCTTCGTGTCCGCAAAGCTATTTTATTTTTTTATTTTTCAAAAGTAATTAAAGACGTAAGTTTTTGAAGAATAATTTAATTTTTACTTAATTTCAACAGGGCATATAACTATTTTTTAATTCCGTTTTAACCAAACATACTGAAAATTTATTTTACAAATCTCTGCTGATATAATAATGCTACACAATTTAATATCAGAACATGCCTCTTGTTTATGTATCTTATGTATAGGGTACCAAGCTGAGTAGGATCAGCAATTGGTTCATCACGCTAAGACTCAAATGTCTCCTATTGCATGCTACTATATAATCAACAGAATGTAAGTATTAGCCCTAACATGCTGTCGTTTTTCGCCATATAAAAATTATATTAGTTGGCACAAAGCAACATATAATTTTACAATTATTTTCTACTTATGAACCATCAAAATTTTATGTGGCTCTGAATTTTCTTGTTTATATTCCAAAATTTCTAAATATTTTTATGCTAAATTTCACCCAATACAAGGGTCAAGAGACACTCGGCTAGAAGTTTATGGTCAAGATGGTAATGTTGATTAACGCCTGTAATAAGAATGGAAATAAAGGTGATAGGAATTAAAAACTAGAAGAAGCACAGACAACGAATGGCGCTTGAAGAGGTTAAGATTGAAATGTTCGTTGGGGGTGGCAGGCGTTTTCGAAATATAAAGATCTGAACTGTTGGAAGTAAAAAAATGAAGTGCATCTGGAAATTTGCTCTGGAAAATACGACAGGATAGCGACAGGCTCCTAACGTTGCGTCTGAGGGAAGGCGGTCTCACAGTGGAAAGTGCCCCCCACAAGACCACAAAAACGATTTTAAACTCTGTCACAACTGTAAAGTAAGGATAGAGAGGCTCCAGTCAAAATATTACAGTAATACGCCATGTGTATTCTAACCTGACGCTTATAAAGATATCTTAAGTAAGAATTAAATTAAGTTAAAACCATTCTATTTGTTTCATTGAAAGCAAATGGATTTTTATAGGTTGACATTTTGAAAATGCAGAAAGAAAGAAGGAAATGTTCTGATTCACAATTTCCAATAGATTTTTACCCAGAAAAGTCTAAAAAATATTTAATTATGAAACCCATAGATTCTTATATTAAATATAAAAATATTGTAGTTATAATAAGTTATTCATATTTATTTAAATCTACCATGTTTTGTCGTTGTAAAGAATATTCTTTTGTATTTTAAATTTCCGATTTCCAGTATCTTTGCCCTTATTTTTACTTTTTTATAAACAGAAAGAGAGAAATAGTCAAGAGATGAACTACCAGCATTCATGAATTCCACCCCTAAAATAAAAGGAAGCCCCAAAAGAAATCATCCATGAGTGTATGATATAAATACTCAATACTATTCCAAATTTCAGTGTGCAGATTTTGATATCCAAGATACAAAAGTGTCTTACCTCCTTAAATATCCACATCTTAACCAATCAAAGAATATCTACTAAAAAAATTACTTAAACACTAGTAATAGCCAATGAATTTGTTGGTCTTATTATTCACGAATACGGAGAATATGCCTGCCAAACGTAGACCAAACTGGGACTGATGGGAAACAATATCGATTGGAGGCCTCGAAATTGGCTTTCGGCGAAAGAGTGATCATTTTTCGGGCGACTGGCCATTGTTGATAAAACAAGTTTATTCAGCTGTAATCTGAAGACCAAACACCAGTTCATATAGTGGCTGAACTCGGTTTCTATTCGCCCGAAGAAATTCTCAACCCAAAAGGCCGCAAGAAAGTTCATGGCTACATTTTTATAAGCCTCTCGCTACTCTGTCGCTATTACCATGGAAAGTGTTCAGGCGAACTACATTCCTTAGTTCCACCAATTCTAACCTAAGACCCGTCAGGTCTCGTACATTGTAGCAAACCATACTTTTGTATTGTGTTGGTGAGATTTAAGTTCCATTGGAACAGCTTCTTTCCACAAACCGCTACGTTGTGGAACCGATTCCCAAAAGGATATTATTTCCCCGATGACTACAATCTTAACCTATTCAAGTCCATGGTTAACCGTTATCGTACCCACATATCCCCATAAACTCTACGTCTTACCACTTACCCTGAAACCCTCTGTAAGTGTAAGTGGCTCTTTGTCCTTGTACAGGATGAACATTATTGTTAGAAAAAATAATTATTATATTCAGAAGGGCAAGAGAAACTGAAGGTGTTCCTTTTTGCAGAACAACGCACGTTTTCACAGAACCGTCAATGGCTGTTTTCAAGAATTTGAGTGCTTACATCAACCACTCTAACCACTTGTTCTATCTGGTTATTTCCTGTTCGTAAACATGAAGAGGAAGTTGAAAAGGGAGAAAGTTATGAATGAACTAAATGCATCAGCAGAGCACTATTTCAAAGACCCAATATTAGTATATATTGAAAGTGTTAAAGAATGTTTACAACCTACATGGCAACAAAACTCAATAGAATTTCGAGGTGAATTTATGGAATACCTTAGTAAATCCCGCACGTAAAATATTTCAAAATCATAATATTTATTCAAAACAAAATATTGTATTGTGCCTTGTATCTATTTTCGTGATTTGACCATTATTAATCATTACAGTAACATAAATTTTGATCAAATGATTCTAAGACTGAATAATGGCATCCTGATCTCGGATCAGATCAGGATGAGCAAAATTAAAGTGAATAGCTTTTAACACAGCCTGAACATAAGATTTATTCTTTGCTTTTTGGATTCAATGTAAATGAATTTCAGGGGAAGATCGTTGTTCACCACCATTTTGTAAGTAGTTTTGTATAAATTTGTCTCTCCTTAACTGACATTACCAAATGTTTAGATAATATCAGTTGCCGTTGCATTTGTTGGGTATCAAGAATTGTTATTCACCAATTGTTCTTAACTTATATTAATCTGCCAACACTGACAATGTGTTCATTCAAATAGCTGGTGCTACTTAAAACAGAATAATGATATAATAATGGTAAATACTAGCTGGAATAATACTGTTAGAAATATCAAACGATTTGATAGATTCTTTTAGAATCAACGCTTTCAAGGTTATCAATATAAATAAATTGATTTACATATCATTTATCTTATTAAATAGTGTGACATCTAGCAAAAATAATGTAAACCAAGTTAAAAAAAAATGTCTTTAAAAATGTTATGTTGATCGGTTAGTGGAAAATAATAAACTGACGCCTAAAATCAAAAGTGAAAATTGAATAAAAATAACGTCCATTTTAACATCTTAGCGATATATCTTTAAAATATACTTTGAGATTTCACCTCAGGATTGTGATGATCACCAATCTAGTGACAGTGAAAAACCAAGAAATCATCCATTGTTGACACCGAAAAGAGATTAACAAAAAAAGAGAAATCCCAAATTTTACCACAAAACTATTAACGTGGTTCGGAGTAAATCAATATGCAAAACACTTCACCACCGGTTGAAAAGTGTATCGTTTAAAACGTTCACCACCCAAAACTCAGATGTTGCACTATTTTTTAACAGCAAAAATGAAATCTGTACTTTCTAACTGACTTTCTCTGACGTGGAGTTATCATTATTTACATTCGAACTAATATCTTAATTTTTATTGTTGTTACCATAGCGTTTCGGCCGTTATGTCCCTTGGACCTTCATCAGGGGCTTGTCGATTAAGGTAACCTTTAGGGAATTTTGAACTGAACCCTTTATCCGAGAGAAATCATTTTTCCGCGGTCCATGTCGAGAGATATCTCGTCCATTTTTTATTTATTACAGTCCAGTTATTACTCGCCCAGTTTCCACGGTGTCTTAGTTTTCCCTACCCGACTCATGGACTGAACTCACAACACCTACGACATCATTTTTACAAACGCTTTTAATCTGCTAATTTATTTTTCTGTGGAATAGCTTCAATCCTCAAAGATGAAGTCAGTTGAGCAAGTATAAATAATACAAATAATGAAATCTATATTGAAGTGTCTATCTAACCCCGCGTTTTGAGATAGATTGGTAGATCCTCATGCTTTTAAATGTTTATTATGAAGAACCTCTATTAGGTTACTTAATTTGCATAAACGAAAGAGTTCTACTGCGAAAATTTCACAACAATATCAACTATATGATTTGCCCTAATATTTAAATATTAAGTATATACATTTTATATATAGGACATTATGCAGCTAGAAAGTAAAAGAACTTAGTAGGTACTGATCTTTCCAATGCAGATCCATCAAACACTGAAATAGAAAAGACAGTAGAGTCTAAAACTGTGCCAATATTTGAAGCAAGCATGAATAACTTCTGATCGGTGAATCGTATGTTGAAAGACACTTATGTCTTTGTTGGGAAAAGATTACATTTTTGTTTTTCTCTTACAAGTTAACGTATACATTCACTGGGAAGAGATTTCATCAAAATGTTTACTGACCATATGAAGATATGAACTCCATTTTTTCCCTTCTATTAAAATAGGTATTTCACTTTTTACATCGATGTATTGATTCATCGATTTGCACGATTTTTCTTACTTTCTTCCCGTCATTCCACCTATTTTTCACAGTCTTCTTTATCAATATTTACACGTGGTTACCGCGCATTTTACAAGACTATAAACTCAAGAAGAGAAAACCCACTATGTTCGTAGCCTTATTTTAATTCTGTTTACTTTGAAAATCAGCGTTCTAAAACTAACTCTTTTTGAGTCGAACCCGAATTGTTGCCGCTACTATAAAGCGTACCATTGCTAAAATGCTTGAACACCACATGAATATTTACGCTATAGAGTTTTTTTGCAAAATGTAAACCTACACATTGTGCCCCTCTTTTAGTTCAGATATTACGAAAAGGAGGGGGTATTTATGTGCAAGACGTTGACCTTTATCGTGTCTCCCGATGTTTGCGCTGTTATGTAATATCAGTCCTTTTTTTATGACAATCACTGTTGAGGTAACAGAAACATGGTTCTACAGAAGGATTTTTGGAATATCAAGAACTGACCACGTGAGCAACTAGAAAGTTTTAAGGAAAATGGAAACAAAAAGATGTTTATACTTAGAATCATAAAGAGACAGTTGACATTTCTAAGGCAAAAAATGAAAAAAGAGGGCTTTGATTATTTGACACTGACGGGACATATTTATAGCAATAGGGACAGAGAAGGTCGGAAAGTAGCCTACCTTACAAACCCCGTATAAATGGAAGAAAGAATAAGGAATGGAAGGGACTTACTATTATCTACAAATGACAAGAAGCTGCGGAGAGCCATGATCGACCACATTCTGAAAAATGGAAAGCGTGACAGTAATTGGAGCATATTTCTTCTGCTGCACTGAAAATTCTTTATAATTCAAATATTGACGTTGAATATCTCGGACATTCTTTCATAAAATACAAAAAGATCTGCTCACATCCCACTTTTGTGATCTTATTTATTCGGAAAACGAATGAAGAGTGGTAAAGTGTCTTCTTTTAAAACGCTATAACTGAGAACTCTTAGATGTCTAATACAAATAGCTTGTTTTAAAAAGAAATGAATACATCGAAAAACATTTACACGTGAACAGAAGAGACAACACTGCAATACACAATAGCATGGAAGACTTGCAATATTAAAATCTGAGATAAGATCGACACTGGACAGTGACAATGAGTGTCCCTCGGTTGGAGTAATGGTTAGCGATCTAGACTCGTAGATGATTACTACTGAGGAGTCGGTTCAATCATCAATGAATCCTCTGTATTTTTGACATTATACTAGACGAAAATTAATAAATTGCAGTGATAGTCTGTTGTTATGTTCTCTGAATAATAACAACAGCTGTTGGAAGCGGATACATGAATGTTAAAGTCTAGAATACGTATTTAAATTTACTGTGATAATAGATTTCGCATGCATGTTATTTACTCACCTAAAAATAAGTTCTTCTCAAGACTTACTATAACTTTTTCTGCAACATCTGGGAATTTGTCATTTTCAAGTAAATCATCGATTCTAATAGCCCCAGTTTTAGCCCTCTTTACTCATATATTCACTCTTTTGTATTGAGTCAATGGCAATAATAATTACTACACATATCTCTGTACAATGGATGTTTCTTGCCACAGTAACTTCCTACACCTCAGAATGAACATTCTTGGTAACGGAAATAAATTTACACTCGAAAATGTATTCAACATTCCGCTGTAGAATTATGTAATTATAATGCTTCGAAAATAAAGTTTAAAATTAGATTTGTAACTTTAATTTTTATTAAATAATCTTTTTTTTTAAACATTTATTTTTCAAAGAAATATTTTCATTAAATAATCATTCCTTACTTTTAGGTTGGTGCAAAATAATGACGTAATAATGTCGTTTTTTGGCGTATTTTTAACGTCAAAAAACGACATTATTACGTCCTTATTTTTGCATCAACCCAATATTAGGTTGGTGCAAAAATAATTTCGGTTTCTGACGTTAAAACATACGTCAAAAACCGATATTATTTTTGCACCAACCTAATAGCAGTAAAATATTCAATTCTCGGGAAGTATCCAGTGAAATTAATTATAAAAAACAGCAAACAATGGACTAGGTTGGAAAAAATAAATGTGTTTTTGTTTTTTTTTTACTCCAAACTTTAAAATTCTGTTCAGAGAATAAAATAAAATAAAAACCGATACAACTCAGGCATTGAATTCATTCCGTCGCAATAAAACCGAAATCGAAAAATTACAGAAATTCATTTTCGAGTTGGTCTCCATTCGTATACATCTACAAGTGCGTATATACATTAAAAAATGGGAAGAATTGTTAAACAATAGGGAAAAGTTCCCTTAAATGTGGTTGGAACTTGATGCTTAACTGCATTATTATATTGTACCTCATGATTTATGAAGTATGAGACTTAACGTTATTCCACAGCAGGAAAAGTATGAATCTAAGATAAAATATAAATCCCGTATATTTTGAATACGATCGATATATATATATATATATATATATATATATATATATATATATATATATATATATATATATATATATATATATGGTGTATTAAAAATACTTCTACAAACTTTGGTGGGCGGATCAAACCAAAACAAAAACAAAAGTCCATATAAACATATATCCGCAAATCCTTTGTTTTTGAGTTATTAAATTTAAAGTTTACGTTAGACGCTGTTTAATGTACAATCCAAGATACAATACAAAAATACTTTTACAAACTATTTGCAGATATTTGGGGATACAGGAGTTGCTCTTGAAGTACCCTCCATGCGGTTCTATTAGCTTCAGTATGTAGAATTATTAAATACTAAATACTTAAAATACCTCGGCATATAGATCAGTTTTATCAGGTCATCCCATAAGTTCTGTCCGAATTTTGAATAAAGAAAACAAGTGACCAAATGTTACATTTAATTACAGATTCTATCAACAATGTATTTTCCCTGATTATCTATGACTTCCTTCCGTCTATTAACAAGCTTACTAATTCCATTACTGTAAAATCCTTTTGGCTTTGATTCGAAAAACTCACAAATGTCAGTTTTAACCTCTTCCTGTGTTACAAAAGCTGTTTCTTCCAAACGATTCCGTAAGCTACGAAACAAATGGTAGTCTGAAGGAACAAGATCGGGAGAATAAGGTGGATGAGGAATTTTCACCCAACCCATTTCTTCGATTTTTTATGACGTGATTCTTGCTGTGTGGGGTCGCGCATTGTCCTGATGAAACATCACCTCTTTTCGATTCACTAGAGCAGGTCTTTTTTCCTCAAAGCTTGGTTCAAACGCTCTAATTGCTGACAAGTATATTTGAGCATTAATTGTTGCATTAGGTGGTAAGAATTCGAAGTGGATTATTCCTTGGCAATCCCACCAGATTGAAAGAAGAACCTTTTGCCCATGAAATTCCCTTCTCGGCTGTGGCTGGGGTCCTTCCCCTTTACCAAGCCACTGTCTAGGACGCTTAAGATTTCGATAAAAGATCCATTTTTCGTTGCCAGTCACAAGTCTATCCAAGAAAGGTGAAACAAGTTGGCGAGAATGGAGAGAAGAGCAGATGTCAACTCGGGATTTGAGGTTGTTTTCAGACAATCCATGAGGCACCCATTTTCCAAGTTTAGGAACTTTTCCAAGTTGTTGAAGATGACGATGAACAGTTGTATAGTTTGAACTGGGAACCACTGCCAATTCCTCAACTGATAAAGCAAGATTTTCTTCAAGGGTTGCTTCAAGAAGCTTTTCATCAAACTCAACTGGACGTCCGGTTCGATCTTCATCTTCAAGGGTGAAATCTCCACCTCTGAATTTTGCAAACCATCTTCTGCAAGTTCTTTCATTCACACATTCCTCTCCATAAACTAAGTGAATGTTTCTAGCCACTTCGGCAGCTGAGTTTCCTTTCTTGAACTCATAAAGCATTATGTGCCTCAAATGATTCTTGGGTACTTCCATGTTAGCAGCGTTTTAATCAAACAAGATTTAATTTTATTGTTCTCTGAAATAAAATTTGATCAGTTTAAATGCATCTAAACATAAAAATAATGTTCAGCTCCATTAGACATTATAAAATACTCTTTAAATTTCGTTCATTTTAAGAAAAAGTTAAAATTCGGACAGAACTTATGGGATGACCTGATATAACAAATTTAGTATAGGATATACAAAAATAGAATAGGCTGCACTAGAGTGAGAATATCATAGATTGAAACCTTCATAGGACTGCCAAACCTAGCCCCAATTCGTTCAGAAATATATAAAAGGTCAGCTAAATGCGACTGCTTTTTTCAGATTAGAGATTAAAAATGACTTGGTTCTAATTAACCCTGTAGGTCTTACCGAGGATCATCCTTTTTCAGACCTTGTGACCTGGTTTTACAGTAACATAAACAAAGAACTATACTAAATAGAGCCACTTAACGTGTGTTGATAAGCGGATCGTCTCCGACAGCCTCCAAAATGTTTTCTTCGTGGTCAGGCATACGAGCAGATCGCGGTCTTCCGCGATCCATAGTTTGTGGTGCTCCGGATTCTATCTCAGCAACGCGACGATAAACAGCAACAAAGACTGGATGACTCAGCTGCCTTCGGTCTGGAAACGCAATCTTATACAGACGTGCAGCCTTGCGTCTATTATCATTCGCGCTGTCGTATGTAAAAATCATATCTCTCTGCTCACGATATGAATATCTTGTCATTATTAAATGAAACACTTCTCATTTAACTCACTACTACACATGTTAAACCTTGAGGACAGACTAGCCACAAATATGCAGGAATGACAAATGTAACCTAGTCTATATTGCAACACACCTCCATCTACCATAAACTTTCTTTAAACTCATAAAATAAGGATTTGAGGACATATGTTCTCATGGGATTCTGTTCTTTTTTAGTGTGAGGAACCCGCTCCCAAAGTTTGTAATAGTATTTTTGATACACCATATATATATATATATATATATATATATATATATATATATATATATATATATATATGAAGGTGAGAGAACTGAATTCATACTATATTTTCATGGTTATTAAGAGGTAATTTTATGTTTATCATAGAATATACCAAAAAGACTCGCCAGCACAAAGCTTTACTTTATAGTCATATAATTATATTCTCAACTTAGTTTCCATTAGTAGTAACAGTTGTTACAGTGATAGAAATTTGGGAATGAAACATAATGAAATCACTTAAGAAATTCGAATAGTCAAATTTGACACGTCTAATTACTGATTGTTTTAAATGGATTAAAATTCTATCATAGAAGTACTTGTAAAATGTACAATTTATGTCCTATGTTCCAGAACAAAGACGCGCCGAATCTTATGAAACAGCGGAAACGAAACACTTGAATGAATCTCAAACCTCAAAGGGGAATTGTTAATGTCACTTACGAATCTATCAATTATAAACTCTGACTTAATGACTTATAATTTCTCGCCGTCTATAGAAATATTGCAACTCTCATGAAAATCTTGAAGCATGATACTAGAGTATGGAAAAGAATAAGTCCTATCTTTAGTGCTGGCTTGGTTATTTATGCAAGTATTGACAGAAGATAAAGATAATTCTGATTTTAAAAAATTTCTTTCCAAAAGCAAAAGCTAGGAAATAACAGTTAATGTTAATTTCACATTTTTCCATGTCTTGAAAATTGTAATAATTGACATTGGGACATAGAAACAATAATTGTGTGCTCTTTGAAGAAGTAAGTAAAGTCGCTTACTGGTCTACTATTTTCTTATTGCTTTGATCAAGTAAAACATTCAATATTTTCCTAAATTAATCACGTTTGAAAATACTGAATCAGATACGAACTTTTAAAGCAACCGATAAAAAATTTTTAGGTAGAGATCAACGTTAAAAAATAAAATTACCAAGATTAAATCGGAGAGTCAGAAATAATATTAATTAAACGCATTCAGCTTTATTCATATGTCTAACACATCCGGGACGTGGGCAGTCATGGCTCTCCACAGTTTCCTGTCTTTTGTTGTCCTAAGTAATTTTTTACACTTTACCATCACTCTATATCCCAATTCTGACATCAATTCACATGAACTCATTATGTAGTTTATTCACTGTTCCCCTGTTTATTTCGTCGTCAGTTTGTCTTGTGAGTGTTAAATTCTCCAGACCCTCTTCCTTCATTATGTGTCCCAGAAATTTCAACTGTTTCTTTCTGATAAGTTTCCTTGTTCTTCCTATTTCTTTTAAGAATTCCTTGTTAATTACATGTTTTTGTCTATGATATTCTTAGGTTTGGATAGAACTGTATGTTTTACTTTGTGTTATTTCTTCATCTGTGATGAATTGTCCAGCATTCATTTACATATAGTAGATTACATAGGAGCCCAAAACTCTATCGTTTCTAATGATATCTTTCTAACACTTAATATTTGCTTAGTTTGCGAAACGCATCATTCAGTCTTCCTATACGTCTTCGGATTTTCGTATCACATTTTCCGTCATCATCTGCTACTTTGATATCCAGATGTTAAATTTATATAACTGTTTGATTTTGACGTGACTCACATGTATTTCACACTACGGACTGTCACTTTTGCTAACAACTGGGTATTCGTTTTCTAACGGTTAATAGTTAACCTTTTCTTCACGCTATTATTTACTACCTCATTTACAATTTCTTTCAGTTTTCTTTCTGAATCTACCATCAACAGCTTATTAAGATTATATCTGCTGATAAGAAATCCTGGTAGGTCTTCTAATTCCCTAAGGATATCTGTGTCATCTGATTTTTCCATTCTCCATCCTCGTCATTTGTTTTATTTATGACACCCTACGATGTTATATATATATATATATATATATATATATATATATATATATATATATATATATATATAGCGAGAGAGATAGTGACAGAGAGAGTGGATGATATGAGAGAGAGAGACGAAGAGAGTGATGATGAATCATTATAAATTAATACCAATGCAATGCACATAGTTGCTCTAAAATTCTATTTTCGCCATGAAGTTTGTAGTCTGTACGCAACTAGACGTTCTCATATTCTCAGTCTGCATGCAGGTATATGTATGTACGATGAAAATCCATACAAGCACAACTCAATCTATCTTTCCGGGGCATAGACTGAGGACTAGAGATAAACGTACCTCCAAAAATGTCAACTAAACAAGCATCACTTGTTATCTTTAATTTAATAAAATTCATTTTCTCTCAAACGACAGAGACACGTCTAATAATGTATTTTAGATTTTATTAATCGTCTTGTATTTAGTTCAACGAATATTTGAATAAATGCTGTGTTTTTACCTACTATGTCCTCAATTGCAACACCGGTATGATGTAAATACATTCTGTAATTGACAATATCTCCAAATAATTTGTTTGCTTAATGTCTTAAAACGCGAAAGGTTAATGCAATATCTTCTTTTTTGCTGAATGGTTTAGTTATATGAGGTTAATCAATAAATCTGTAGCCTAACACGCAGTTTTCAGTTGAATTTTAATCTAAAATATTCGATCTTTAAGACTAATGAAGTGAGGTACCGGTTAAAATGATAACACGGTTTTATTCAACCTAATGTTTCGTCAGATACTCTCAGCCAGTCACTGGTAGTGATTTTCCAAGCGTAGCTTAGATGTGGCACAAGGCTGAAAGTATGGGGCACCCAATGAGGATCGAACTCGCTACTCAGTCGTAATTGTTTTAGCGGGACAAGCTTGCTAACCATTACACCACCTCGAAGCGACCCAGCCAGTCAGTGGTAGGTAAGTATAGACTAGACGCCGCTAGCCCGTTTGCGGTGTTTGAGAGATTACCCCCCAACCAACCAACTGCATGGAGTGGTTGTTTGTATATCTATTCTCATTCTCAGGCCTGCAATATTGGATGCATGTGCGAGAGTACATACTTCTTCATTCAATGGCTGAAACTGATTCCTCACCTGACTTCCTTTGATGATCTGATGTGAATTTGAAGTTCAGCATATTCCGGCATAATACTACGTTACTATTTATCACTAAATTAAGTGCATTGAAAAGGCAGTCGATTATATTGGAAAATAAAAAGGTAGTCGACTATGTTGCAAAACCCGCATTTTGTAAACACTAACAGTTTAGTCATGTTATAAACACTGCGCACTTATTGATGTATTAAATGTTAAATAACTTTCAACTAAATCATTAAATCAGCACATATGCTAGGCCACAAAAATCTCCTGAGCCGACCAAGCATAGAAATAAATACAATATGGGAACCAGTAATAAGGAGTGCCAGAGAAAAGCAATGATAACAAAGTTGCAATATGAGCTCTGGTAAAACATGCAATGATAACAGCAAAATTGCAATATGAGCACTTGTAAAAAATGGTTGCTGAAGACATTAGGTTTATAATACCCAGAAATTCATACCCAAATGTCCTCAAGGATACATGGCACAGTGGATAAAGGCGTTGGTTAGATCCAGTTAAGGCAGTGGAGAACTTTCAGAGGGAAAATTAGCAGGAGATAACTGATGACTGACATCCATCAAACATGGCACGTAGAACTAGAACAGTCTACCAGTGATCGAAATAAAGGGTTCAATTCGAAATTCCAACCACCTGAAGAAGGCCAGAGCGAACAACGGCCGAAACATTGTGACAAATATGCCGACAAAGATGAGGACAATAGTCCGACTAATGTAAATACTGTACATAATACCTCCTCTGAGAAATATAGATAGGTACAGAATCTTTAAAACAATCTCCTTATAGTTTTCAAACTTTTCATAATTGAGATATGAATGATCTTGAACAAAAGTCAGCATCCCAAGAAAGAGGAGTCAAGATAAACCTTTCCAAAACAGAAAATCGGAATTGGAATGAAAGCACTAATGGCGCGAACCATGAATCTATCAAGTATTCAGTATGTGGAATTAGTAAATAATTCAAATACCTCGGTATATAGATCAGTTATATAACAAATTTAGTATAGGAGATACAAAAATTGAACATAGAATAGGCCGCACTAGATTGAGACTAGACTGGTGCCAAACTCGTTCAGAAATATATCAAAGATCAGCTAAATAATAAGACTGTTTTCTTCAGATTAGATATTAAAAATGGTTTGAAGCTAATTAAACCTGTAGGTCTTAGGACCATCATTTTTTGGACCTTGTGTTACACAAACAAAGAATTATATGTTATGGGGTCCACCCCTTTTTGATACAAGTGGGCTCGACCAGAGTGCTACTTGGACTGCTGTCGTTAAATACCCAGAGTCAGTCAGTCAGTATGTATATATATATATATATAGATAGATAGAGAGAGAGAGAGAGAGAGAAAAAAAAAAAAAAAAAAAAAAAAAACCGCTTGTAGAAGTCAGTTACCAGCACGTAGGCTCTAAGGAAGTCCTACTTCGAGACTGTGTATATATATATATATATATTATTATTATTTCTACTAACATCGTTCCTGGATTTACTAACAGTATTGCTCATTGTATTATTGTGTAAATACATTTAATTTCCTATATTTAATTCTTGCGTTTGTCATTTATTGGAAACCGAATTTCATCTCGGAATCCACAACAAATTAGCGACGAAGATTCTAACCCACGCGGAAAAGAAAAAATCAACAAAAGAAAATTCTTCCCTCGTCGTCCAACAACAAATTGGTGACGAAGATTCGAACCCACGCAGAAAAGAAGATATTCACGCGGAAAAGAAAAGATCAACAAATGAAAAATCTTCCCTCGTCGTCCAACAAGCAAATTGGCACACACACGGAAAAAAAAAACAAATTCGTGCCGAGCGATTCGAACTTACATAAGAAGAAATAGAAAAATTCGTCCCTCGTCTACAACAAATTAGCGACAAAGAGTTACGAGGAGTAAAAAATACGTAAAATTGAGTTATCATGGAAGATTTTTTAAATATTTTGGTAGAACTGATAAAATACCAAAATGATCAACAATTACAACTACAAGAATGAATGGAAGAAAAATGGCAAAAGCAATTATTACAAACGCAAAAGGAAAACCAAGAAAGACAAATAGATCTTCAGGAACTAATATTGAAAAAGAAGCAACATTTTCGCAAGACGCAGTGTGGAATACCATAGAGATTTTCAAATATTCTCTAGATGAGGACAAAAATTTTGGAGATTACTTCAGAAGACATCTTTAACATAGACTGTCAAAATTGGACAGAAGCAAAAAAAGCTACGTCTATTGCTTAGAAAATTAGTAACTGAAGAATATACAAAGTTCGTGGATTATATCTTGCTTAAAAAGACGAACGAATTAACATTTGACGAAGAACTATTCAGCCCGAAAACATCACTCTTCCACAGGAGGTGGAAATGCCTTAACCTGGTAAAGGGCGATAATAAGGATTATTCCACGTTTGCCGCAATCGTAAATAAACATTGTGACGACTTTAAACTAGCGGAATTAACCCCGGACAATATCAAATGTCTCATCTTTGTTCAAGCGTTAGTTTCTACAAAAGATAGCTAAATGCGCAGAAGAATGCATGCAAAATTACAAAATGAACCGGGTCTAATATTACAGCAATTATCGGAAGATTGCTAGAGATGTTTAAGTATAAAGAAAGACACAAAGGACATTGAGAAATCAGCTGTTTCTCATATACGTAAGTTAAACAAAAGTCTACGTTCTTCACCCTCCCCGGAAAGAAAACTAAAATTTTACGACAATGAAAAAAGATTCTCACCCTCCCCGGAAAGAAAAAGAAAATTTTATAAGAATAAAAGTACAACATACAGGACAAATTATGACGAATATCTGAACAAATATAAGCCCCCCCCCCCATCAGCATGTTATCGATGTGGAGGACTACATTGGAACAAGGATTTCCGCTTTAGATATAAAAACTGTCTTGAATGTGGAAAAAAGGGCCACAAGGCATCCCAATGTAGAAATAGAAAATATACTAATAGAATAAGAGCTACAAGGATGAATAACGATGACAACACCAATGGAAGGAAATATGTGGAACTGGAAATATTAAATAGGTTAAATTACAATTGGATTCGGGTTCCGACCTCACGATAATCAACTTAGACATGGAAAAAAACTCAACAGGCCTACCATGTTACACACACAAAAAATTGCCAAGTCGGTTACAGGCAAACGAATAAAATTGAGGGAGAAATAATCGTGAATGTTAAATTTCACGGCAAAACTAAAAAAAACTTAAGATATACGTCATGAAAGATACTGAAAATCTAGTAGGTATCGACTGGATGCAGAAGTTCAACGTTTGCAAAAAGTTAGAGGTTGAACCATCAGATACTATAAAATTGAAGGAAGAATTATACAAGCAATTTCCTGGGGTATTTTCAAGCAGGTTGGGACGATACAACAAATTTAAGGCCAAAATAGAATTAAAAGAAAACGTCCAACCAATTTTTAAAAAGAAGCGAAATGTACCGTTCGCTACTATAGAAAAAATAGACAAAGAATTGGAGAGACTTTAACAAACTGGGATTCTATCAAAAACAGAGTTTAGCGAGTGGGCAGCGCCGGTGGTTTATGTAAAAAAAGAAGTCAGGAGAAATCCGCGTATGCGCAGATTTTTTCGACGGGACTCAACAAGGCGATAAAAGACCATCATTACCCACTACCGAGCCCAGAAGAAATATTTACAAAGCTCCACGGCGATAAGATATTTTCAAAAATAGATCTAAGTGAGGCTTATCTACAAATTCCAGTACAAGAAGAGAGTACGAAAATCCTTTGCATTAATACGCACAAAGGATTGTGCAAATTCAACAGACTACCATCCAGAGTAAAAGTTGCACCTGCAATTTTTCGGTAAACGATAGACACAATGCTCACAGGCCAGAATTTCGCGACCGCTTATCTGGATGATATTCTAATTATGAGCGACAATGTTGAAGAGCACACATCACACATAAAGGAAGTTTTCAGAAGACTTCCGGACTTTGGGTTCAAAGTAAAAGGAGAAAAGTGTGATTTTTTTTTTCCTTGCTGGAATTAAATATTTAGGTTAGATAATAAATGAAAATGGCAGGAAGACACACAAATGAGAAGGTCAAACAGGAAGAGAAAATCTGTCGAACCCCTGATTATAAACCATAAGAGACAAAAATACTAACTCCCGCCCCAAAAAAGGGATATAAGGAGGCGGGTGTTCACCTCTTTTTGATACAAGTGAACTCGACCAGAGTGTTACTTGGACTGCTGCCGTTAAATACCCAAAGTCAGTCAGAATATATATATATAGAGAGAGAGAGAGAGTAAGCAGAGATTGTGATTGAGTTGGAGGTAGAGTAATAGTGGGGGGGTTACCGCTTGTAGAAGTCAGTTACCAGCACGTAGACTCTAAGGAAGTCCTACTTCGAGTCTATATTATTGCTACTAACGGCGTTTCTAGAATTACTAACAGTATTACCCATTGTATTATTGTGTAAATACATTTAATTTCTTATATTTAATTCTTGCGTTTCTCATTCATTGGAGACCGAATTTCATCTCGGAATCCACAACACTATAATAAATAAAAGAAGACAGCTCCTGAAAACTTTCAACAACGGCAACAATTAAAATAAATAGCACATATAACTCGAAGAGAAAAGGATGACATTAACACAACACTGACCTTTCACGTTACTTCAAAGTTAGGAAAGAATATACTGTCAACACTGGAAAGGAAAATAACAATTAATGGGATTGAGAAACTTATTTTCCTGAAATATTGTTTTAATAGAAAAATATTATAAATTTCAAACAAATGTAACCCTGGCTATTTCGTCAATGAATGCTGAATATTTCCTTATAAAAAAAAAACGTATAATATTACCATTTATGAGGAGATTTTATAAAAAACATTTGTTTTCGGAGTTTACGTTAATGGGAATAAATTTGGGGTCAATTCTTACGTGGAGAGTTATTGCCTATTTGAAGGCCTTAAGTCTATCCGTCATTGTTATATAGTATAGATTGTGGGTATACACACACACACACACACACACACACAGAGAAACACACATACCCCCGCCTACTCCTCATATAAAGCTAATTTGTCATATAAATTCGCTATATAATATATGGCTACTACTTGCAGTAGGAAATTCATTCACCAGCAACTCGTGATATCATGTGTAAAAGCTAACCTTCAACCGTGAAACGCTTAGAAACCGAAATTACAATGCTTTGGGACCCCTGAACCCTGAACGTTAAAATCCTATTATAAAATAGAAAAGACCCTCTCAAATGAACAGGTGTCGGGTTCTCTAAATGATCTATGCTTCTTGCTCCTACTACTGGTTGACTGATTGATATAAGAAGACGGACCGCAGCCGACTTTGCGACAGTTGAGAGTAAACGCAAGGAAGCGTTCCACATGACTTATTAATCAATATGCTTGGATTGTCGATAAACAGTTGACTCGGCTCAAACATTCCGTACCGAGTTCCTCAGTGACCATAGTTACGCAGTATAAATAACACTTGTGTCAGGTTAAAAAATATAATATTTGCTTGCGGCAAGCAGATTCTTGGAAGAAAATGAAATAGTCTCTATTGATATCCAGAACAATGTTGGTTATATTAGGTCCCTTCAATATTTACGAGTGAGATTTATTAACATCGTACAATTTATGCCTTTCCTAAACTGTTTTTTAATAGCCTTTAATAATTCTTTAAAAAAAAGTTTAATTTTCCTTGATTGATTCATAGTTTTACACTAAGGAATTCGTTGATACTGTAAATCTCAAATTAAATGTTGTTAATACTGATTTGAAATCATTTTTGAGAATGATGCTGCAAATAAAATAAAAAATTTTAACCAATTTTATTGATCTAATGCACTGTAGTTTCTACGGTATTAAATGTCTTGATTTATCAACAGTCTTCTTTGGCAGCACTGTAATATAGCCTAAATATTTAAGTATACTCAAAAGAGACTTTACTTATGCATTGGAGATCGAATAACATTATTTACTTGAAGTAATAATATAAAGCTTTTGTTTTCAACTTGATTGAAAAATATATTTACTGTTTTGCGCCAATATATTCTGCCACCTTTCAAGTTATGTCCCACTTTCATCCTCTCGATTATTTATATTTTTTTCTCAAGAAAGAACTACTTTATATGTCGTTTGTTATATTCCAAAGAATTTGATTTTTATTAAGAGAATTTTATAAATATGAAACGATATTAACAGCAACATTGTATTTTAACCCAAACTTGAATTGCTTAACTTTTGCATAAGGCATAGTACTAAAGTTACTTTTTTTCTAAGTCGTTTATGTGGACTTATGAGGGATGATTTATTTTCCATTCTACTGCCTCTTTTCCCCTGACGCAGCGTTGCATGTCTATCACTACTCTTTCGCTATTTCTATGACAAATGTTTTCTTTAGTTCCACCAGATCTTCGCAGTTAAGATTCGCCATGCTAGGACTACAGGGTCGGAACACCCTCATTCTTTTCATATTCCATTTGTAGGAAAGAAGTTCCATTCAGACAGCTTTTTGCCAAGAATTGTTAAACTCCTTGTGGATGCTCCCCAGAGTACTACAATGATAACCCCTTCAATTCAGCGTCAATCGTTTTCTATCCTCCATATCCTATAATCTTCACTTCTGCTTCTTGCATCTATATTACTCATCTCACTCAGTAACCTTCTACTTTGAGTGGCTTTTGAACCTTGCATTGTGCGAACATTAGTAAAAAAAAAAATGCTGGTGTCTAATAAACAGCCAAATATATTTCAACGTAACAAAACAAATAATTGATAGACTTCTTGAATACATTATAAAATAACTAAATAAATTAGTGTTTTTTTAATTTTACATTTTTCTATTTTTTATTTTTTTACTCTACTTTTTATTTTCTTCTGTGTCAGGAATGGCGTTTCTTAGTATTTATTCAAATTTGCTTATAAACAAGTTTTTTGTAAAAAAAAAAAAAAAAAGATATCGTGTAATCCAAAAGTTAAATATTTGCTGAATGCAGCATTTAAATTTTCCAGCAAAATTGCAGTAATTGTTGCCTCACCATCATAATGGGTCTCGCCTTATCCTAGTGGATTATATATTTCCAGGTGCTTTTCGTTGACTGGAATCTTCAGTTGACTTAATTTGGAGCAGTATTTTTCGTACCAATAGTTTGGTCCTCCTGAAGATCATCGTAGAGAAATCGATTTCTATTCCACCGCACTCGTACACGATATCACGTCGTTTGGATGAAGAAAGATTTAACAGCGAAACGTTTCTGAAAGAAACCCAGACTTAACTCGACTGACTTTTTTATAACTGTGTATATGTTAGGCTTGGCTAGTTTATACCACAGCGTATAAAACAGGCTAGGCTAGTCTAGGCTAGGCTTTTTTCTATTTATAGAGATATATACAGGGTGTCCCTCCAACAAATTGAAAACATTTATGTGAATATCTGAGTAATTACATGTCCCAAACGAAATTAAATAGGTTTCATGTTGAACATTAAAAGATTTATTTATCAAAATTGGAATAAGATATTCAAAGGGATGTAGGGTTTATAACTGATTTCACAAAGCTTCAAAAATGTTCAATATGCGCACGAAATGGGACTCGACACACGTCAAGTCGGTAGTCCAGCTCCTGCCGAATAAGTTGTAGCATGTCTCGCGTAACATTTTTCTCCTTTTGGCTTTTAAGTTAGATTTTACCACACTTCATTATGTAGGTGACCATTGTACTCTACAGATTTGCTTCTTTTGTATCCCTAACTAACGCTTGTCCTCTTACTGTCCCTCGCAGTTTCTATTCTACGGTTCATTTACATAAAAATACACACAATGTGTATTGGGAGCGTTAAATTCTCCACGCCTTCCTTTCCATCATTGTATATCCTAGAATGTTAAACAGTCTCTTCTAATTCTAAGTATGGGATACTTTTGTTCCCATTTTTCTTAAAATGTTATTTGGCATTCTTGGCATCATTCTGTAGAACGACATAATTGTCGTTTCAAGTCTCATCTTCCTCTGTGAGAGGATTGTCCAGCATTCACTATTATTTTATATTATTTGGGAAGATTGATTTTTCATAACACTTCAATACTTTTCTTTTTGCCTCTAATAAAATTTTCCTATTACTTCATACATTGCTTAGGTTTTGGAAGGTATGTTTTGCTATTCCACTGCGCTTCCAAATCTATAGGTCACTTATCCATTGTCTGTTACTATACAATCAAGATAATTAAACGAGTTATATTCTATCTTTCTTAAATAAAAATATGATGTGTTGAAAATGTTTATTTTCTTCAATCTAATAATTCCTCCGTCCATCCACATTCATAGACCCTGTACCCGTTGTTATCAAGAGCATTCTGGATAATCACTGTCGTATTTTACTAACATAACTACACCCCATGTCTAACTATCTTTGTAGCGCTTCAGGTAGATGGAATTTTAATTCACAGTTTTCTTTGTCCTACACAGGCTGCTAATCACAACAAGAGAGTTCGGTCTGCCCTACTATTTAATCCAGAAAAGAATAGATGTATTGATACCATTTCAAAAACTATGAGTGTGAAAGTGAGTGTAAATGAACTCGACCGGAACTCAAATTCTACTTTTGCCGATTTCTCATTCCGAGACGCTAACCACTAGGCTACTATCCCATCCATTTCAGAAGCCATAAACAAAACAATTTTATCCAAATGGTTTTTAACAGAGGCTGATCTGACGGATATCACAATAATATCTAGAGTGATCAGCTTGAAAGAAGTTAATTAAAACCAAACGCTCCTTCCATCTAATGGCAAACACAGTAGGATATTTTCGCCCAACCCATAATATACATTATTTTTCAAACAATTACTAATATTTTTCATGTCGCTCAATTCCCTCAGTTACTTACTTAAGCTCTATTCTATTGGACATTGTCGTGTATTGTTGCATACATGCAATGTTATATCCATTCTTCTTCATATATCGAATCATTATTGCTTATTAAGTCGAATACAATGACTACAGTTCGATACCTTTTAACCACATTATTGATATTTACTAAACTTCGTTTAGTACAGTACAAGTCAACAATTATGGAACACCCAGTTAGAATCAAAGTTACTTCAGTAATAATAATCTGAAGAAATAAATTCGAACCATTGCTCCTCAGCGGAACACCCTTCAAAAAAGTTTTCTCCAAACTTGAGAGGCGTTATTTTAAGTTATCTGTAAAATAATGGTCAGTTTTAAACATTTATATTTTAATCCGGTTTAAAAATATAAATACTTACAAGTTTTTCACGGGGGTGAAACTTCATTATAATATCTTCCTAATTGCTTGCAATCAAGCAAGACCTGGTTCACTTACTTTTGTTCCTATAGTAAGTGTATAGTATTTAAAGGTTTCGTAATGGAAATCTACAGTAATTCGAACCTGCAGACTTGCAAATAATATACATTTATTTTTGTGTTAGATTTAAATATTTTATATAGTACCGCTTATAGATGAGCACACAAAGAAAATTGACTTTTTTTCTAAACTAAAATTACCAGGGATTTATCTTTTCTAGTGTAACATTATACAATCAGAAATGATATTATTAGGTATTATTTACCGACAAACTCTACATTGAAACTGAAAAATATGAATATGCAGTTGCTCAAAAATAAGTACGCCCTTGCACATAAAAAGTTATTTACCTTCAATATTTGGTGTGTCCGCCTTTATTTATTACTACTGCTTGTGATGTTGACCTCACTAGACTTATACAAACCGTTACTGTCATGATTTTAACGCCTACAGTACTTAGTTTTTCAGTTCCGTCTTGTTGGGTGACCCTTTTTTCTTACTTTTAATTTAAGTATATGTCACAAGTGTTCAGTTGACATCGAGCATTTTAAGTTTTAATTCTTCAAAAACACTGTTTATTGAGAGGAATGTTTTAGGTTAATATCATACTGATAGTTACTCTCCTTGCCAAACATTTGCATGATGGCTGCATCTTTAAAGGCTATATTGAGATACATATTTTCTTCAATATGTTGGCCTAATCGTCAGCATTCACAATTCCGCCAATGAAATGTTACCAATGCCATAACACAATGACTAGCATCCTTAAACGTTCATACTAAACATTTTCCTTTGTGCATTTCATTTTGGGTGATGCCAAACCCATTGGATGCCATAACACCCACATAGGACTACTTATGTTACATCTGGTCACAGTATGTTGTCCCAGAATTTTTCTTTTTTTTTCTTTTTTTTTCTTTTTTTCTCTTGTGTAAACTTTAAACGATCCTTTTGTATCTCAAACACAGAAGCCTTATCCTATATTTTTCTAGCTTGCTCAGCGAACGTTTAATTGTTGCAATCGAACCATTTAAGGCAAACACTTTTTTCTTACTTCAGTACCAACATCTGAAGCCGATTTTCTTGTGTTTTCATCTCTCAATTTCTTGATATAACGAATCGGCTTTAGAGTCAACTTGCATTGTCGAGATTGTCACTTCTGTACAAGTTTGCTCTTTACCGCTTTTCTTCTGATATTTTTACATTTTTAACTATAGTATTTTCTCTTAACATCAGCTAGATATATTTTGGAATCCTTTCAACCATCTGTGAACATATATAATATAGTGCGTAACTCGAGAGAGTATAATTTCTTTAATAAACATCTATACATTGAACACCTATGATAATATGCAACATATATATATTCATATCAAAAGCCGATCACATTGAAACCATACAACTATTCTTTTTGTTTATGCAAAGATTTGTTTTTTTAGGTTTGAGAAAAATTCATGCCTTAGCTACTACTCTTATGAAAACAAAGAATGGTTGTTGGGTCTCAATATGATCGGCTTGGCATCTACATATATTATCTATATATTTATATTTCTTATCCTCAATTATTACTGCTACTACTACTGTTAACATGGCATTGTTGTTAGTCATTATTAGTATGTTTAACATTTTTTTCATAATAAATATTGTTATTACAATAAGCAATAGTAGTAGTAGTATTTATACCATTTTATTTATAATTACTTTTATAGCCATT
This sequence comes from Acanthosepion lycidas, assembly GCA_963932145.1. Taxonomy (NCBI): domain Eukaryota; kingdom Metazoa; phylum Mollusca; class Cephalopoda; order Sepiida; family Sepiidae; genus Acanthosepion; species Acanthosepion lycidas. The sequence goes on along the minus strand of OZ010571.1, from coordinate 79,013,804 downwards.
ATATTTGTCTAGTTTTCAATTATAATCAAATATGATTTAGGAATTGAATTTCTGAAAATGATACCAATAATTCCATCAACCGATTTTCAGTCCTTTTATTCAGTTCCTTTGATTATTTAATCTTCTTTCTGCCATCAAGTCGGGATTCGGTGAAGCGCCTCTACACCTGCTGCGAGGATAAAGACGCGCAAGTTTGTTTTTTTTTTATTATTATTATTTGCTTCTGTTTTTGATCAAATCATGTCAAGCCTTAAAAAAAGACAGGAGATTTAAAATTGATGGAATTCGTTGTGAACTGCGAACCTTTGTCTTCAGAAGAGAATCCTTATGTTACACAAAGTCAAATGAATGTGCGCCGGCATTAATTTTAATTTTCCTTTCCTGTTTCTCCTTTTTCTATCTCAAACTCAAAGTCTCTTTCTGCAACCGATTATTGATTGTCTATTGTTGACTGAATTCTATTTTTTATTTAATTTATTTCCTCACTTTCTTTTACCTGCTTTCATTCTTTCCCAGGCAAGTCTAAAAAAAATTATTACTACTAGTATGACCTTTCGTATTATTTTATTACTGTCCAGACATTAATGATATGTTAATGCACAGACACGATTTGCTTTTACTTTCATGTATTTTTCAACAAATGTTATCATTATTATCATCGAAATCGTTACCATTGGTTTGATCAAAATTTATTTTATCGTTAATATTACCAGGAAGTAATATATTTTATTAATATATCCTTATTTGTTGCATATAACAGAAGCAGATGAACATGATTTTCAGCAGAACTAGCCTATCTTCAGGAAAGTTGGTTTATTATTTACATGATTCGGACTATTGTCCTCATCTTTGTCGCCATATTTATCACAACGTTTAGGTCATTGTACGCTCCGGCCTTCTTCAGGTGGTACAACGGCCGAAACGTTGTGATAAATATGGCGACAAAGATGGGGACAATAGTCCGAATAATGTAAATAATGTACATAGTACCTCATCTCATAAATATAGACAGACTCAGTTGGTTTATTATTTTGATTATATCTTCTTCATTTATGTGCCCTGTTCCTTCAGCACGTTAGCGATCATGGATCACCACAATTTCCTGTCCTATGTAGCACGTAATAATTTTTCCTTCAGTTATCTTTTTGTCCTGCTCAAACTCGCCAGGTAGGTTATGCATTGTTTTTCTATGTTCCTTTTGCCTTCAAACTTTCTTGTGGGTATCAAATTTTCCAAGCACTTTTGAAAGGCATGTTTTGCTATCCCAAGGCGCCTTCGGATCTCTGTGTCGCACATTCTGTCCTCTGTTAGAACATTTCCCAGATATTTAAATTTTTGTACTTGTTTGATTTTAGTATATTATTTACAATTTGCATGTTGGGCTGTTTTGTTTTTGTTGTTTTGTTTTTTTGTTGTTTTTTTGCTAACAACCATGTTTTATGTCTTCTTGCATTTCATTTTTAGTCCTTTCTTCTCATTTTCCTTTACTATCTTTAGTAAGAATTCTTGCACTTTCCTTTCAGAGTCTGCTATCAAAACTGTGTTCTCTGCATATATTATACTGTTAAGATTTAGCCGCTAATGAATCCTGGTAGGACTTCTAGTTCTCTCAGAATCGCTTCACTGTATAGCTTGAATAATTCCGGTGAGAAGATACATCCTTCTCTTACACCACTCTTTATTTTCGTATATTTACTGAATTCATTTTCTCTCCGTATGGTGGCGGCTTGCAGTCAGCATAGGTTCGGGATTATTCTTTTATCCTTCTCAAATATGTCAAGGTTACCAAACTGTTCCAACAGTTCTTCGTGGTATACGTTGCCAAACGCTTTTGCATAATCTGTAAAATACAGGTATATATAATTCTGCTATCATTCTGAGGATGAATATCGTTTTCATAGTTCCAATATTTTTAACAAATACGCACAGGTCTTGTCCTATTTCGGCCTAATTCTGGCATGCACTCTATTCATTAGAATTCGGATGATAATGGCTCATTAGGCTGACTGTCCAATGGAGAAATAATAAACTCTGAACTGAAAAGCACTGGATAAATTAAACAGAAATAAAGCAGCAGGGTCAGATAGATTTGTAATAGAGATATTGGCAGCCTTAGATTATTTCGGCCTTGGCAAAATTAAAGGCATAACAAATGAAATATGAAATAGTGGTGATATACCGGAAGACCTAAGTAGAGTCATTTTCATAACATTGCCTAAAAAGCCAGGTGCAAACGAATGTGAGCTCCATGATTAAAAAGAACACTGATAGATACATTAAGAAAATCCAGGAAATCCTTCACTATCTGAGATACAACGATTGTGCCCATGAGAACCATCCCACATAATCAGAAACTCTTTCGATTTAATAAAGTAAAAAAAAACTTAATTCACCTGAGTAAAAGACTTAGTAAATGATTGTATAAAGCAGAAAATCAGGAAAACGAGAAATAATAAATACTGCGGATATTTATCGATACAAAACTACATAAATATTCAGACCTTTTTGGGAAAACTGTGAAATATGAAAATGATAGTCGTACCCATAGTTATTAAAACACCGGAAAAGAGTGTAATGACTCATGTGAAGGGATTAAAAAAAATTAGAGATCCGAATAAGAAATGAGATATTTCGTTGTGCAGCAACATATCAAAGATAAAACTGAAGAAATGAAAGATTTCAGATTTAATATCATTTATTTCATGACTTTAGTTGCAAGAAATCCCCAATCATCATTTTGCATCATTTTAATGTATTTTTCAATCTTTTTTATGTCAGATTTTCATCATTAAATTGATTTTCCGTGTCTCAAATATTTTTTAATAAATTCTCCCTCACTTCTACTAAACCTTGTTCAATCTTCGATATTTCTTCTCTCTCTCTCTCTCTCTCTCTCTCTCGCTCTCTCTCTCTCTCTCTCTCTCTCTCTCTCTCTGGCTCAGAATTACTTTTTCTTCCCGTTGTATTTCCAATCATCCATTTTACTTTATATTTCCAATGTAATTCATCTTTATCTTGCACCTCTTTCTCTCACACATTACAATGTATAAAATAAGGTTTGTCGCAATTACTTGGACCAACTGTTTTGAAAGAACGGAGGAATTTTGAGTCATCCACAAACTTCACAGTTGCTCGTTTCTAGGCAACGAAAATATTTGTTTAGTGTTTGATAGTTTAATTCGTTCGGCAATTTCATGAATGTTAATATTCTCAAAACGCACAGCAACAGAGAGACAAGCTTTTTATTTGCTTCATGCCAGCCATATGATTCAGGAAATGACCCTGGTCTTCTATATATATAATTTGGAGAATTAGCTTTGTCAGTGTTTATTGACGCCTACAATTATATTGAGACTCAAGTTTGATAATCAAAAGAGCCATTTCAAGTAAAAATGAGCCGTCCATATATCAAAATATTTAAAATTGTCTAAATAGCGAATTAATCCTTAAACGACTAAGGAAATTTAAGAAATATATTTAATAGCTGGCCACTCGTATTCGAGGATACCTGTCTACTAGGACGGTTAGCAAATCCCTATTTCAGACGCTTGCTCAGGCACAGTTGTGTTTATTCAACATCCACAGAGCACACCTGTTGTCTATACTGCAACTATGCTGAGCAGACCTTAGTTACATTTTCTGGGAAAAAGCGTGTTATCTAGTGTGATCAACAATTAGAACAAGACCAGCACACTCAAGCTCTCGGCCACGATTACTTGTGACTTCGTGCTAGGCCAGAAATATATAAATGTAGATAAATAGATCTGCAATTTAATGATGAAAATCACGTATTTTGCATAAGTAATATTAAATTATCATTAAGCTTTTCAACGCATTTAAATCAGCGGCTAATTTTAATCATATTGATAGAATATTATGAAAGAAAAATATCATATCAAAATTCATATACAGTGTAACCCGGATATAAGATAAACCCTGATATAAGATAAACCCGGATATAAGAGATATTTTCTCTGATCCAAAATTAGAGCTATACTTACCTAAACAAAATAGACCAAACCCGGATATAAGAGAAACCTGGATATAAGAGAAACTCGGATATAAGAGACTTCTTCTCCGGTCCCGACAACTCTCTTATATCCGGGTTACACTGTACTAATAACTACGTAATCCACCGTCAGAAAATACAAAAGTTAAATAGGCAATCTATGCCTGAGAATGATCACAAATGTAATCTAGTTTCATCTTTCCCTTCTTTGTTGTTTACTTCTATAACCTGTGTTTAGTGCCTACGAAAACGGAATGAAATGAACATAAATACTTAAACGCAGTTTTTATGCAGACTGCGCCAGATATTTGTGCACACACCTTCAGCGAGCCAAAAATGAAAGTCGATCTATCGTTATGCCAGGTGCCATGACCCACATTTTAACATTTTCCATCCCCTCTCAGACGTATCAAGAGCATTAACATAGAAGTTTCCAATCTGAAGCAAGTAATAAAAATGTATGCAGTGCTCATGGAACTAGCCTTAAACCGCGGCGACTTGGTAACAGTCAGTTAAACAAGACGAATGATAGGTGGTTTCTCACGGACTCCACGTAGGTTTTCACTTGCACATCAAGTTCACATCGTATGTAATAGTCCTTAGGTTCATGTGCAGAGTAAACGACGTCATGACCTCCTACTTCTTCCAACATTGGTTCAGAAACACTGCCTATAGAGAGCTGCTAGGCCTGAGGTCAGATCTTGGATCGTTTAAATTGCTAGTCATGTTCCATTAGGATTCTGATACTACCTACATGGCCCATATATCCCGGATGACTGACCAAGAATTTTCGCGATAATCCCATCGCCAACAACTGGATGTTGAGTGTCCTGATTTTAATCCCTATTGTAGACGTGCTGGTAAGCTTAGACTAGATGCACCTGATCCAGCTATGCAATTTCTTCCTACGTCCCATTGAGACTGTCATATAACCCAGAGTATATTTAATTAAATACCTTTTTCTATTTTACTAATATTCACTTGTTTAAATATACTGATTTTTCTATTGAATATATTATATTTTGATCTCAATTATCTGGCGCATACGATATAATGTATTTTTAAAGGGTTAGTATAATGAAAATGCAGTGAGAAGGAAATACAAGTGTGACGACGGATTCCGTAAGTCGTTCACTTCAGATCTGTGATGACATCTTAGGTCGCCTGTGTCTACATATACACCCGACTTGCGATGTTCACAGGTTTATCTCCTTGGCTGTGATTGAATTCAACAAAGAACAATGGCAAATACTTTTCAAGACACTGGTTGGAAAATAGCAACAATACGAGTTTTTATCTAGCCGCCAGCGTTTTTCTTCGGCTTCGATGATGTACTGTTATCTCCCTAACTTCTGGTCATGGAAAGATGTCCCTTATTTTCATTGACCGTCTAGGCAACTTCTGGTTTTTCACTGCTCGCTGGTCACCTACTCACTCCTGACTTACTGCTTCTTTTTGCTTACATGGATACTGGCTGGTGTCTCACCTATTTATTTGCCCATTTGTGTTCCTGAAAAGTAAACCCCCCAAAAGCTGGGTGGGCGGTCATTTTTTTCAAAGTCTCTTCTTTTATGACTATCTGAAATCATTAACAAGATTTTATGTTTGCCAATTCAAATCGGGCTGGTGACAGGAATCATGGAAACTGGCAATTAAGCTGGCGCAAAGATGGAGTGTAGACGAAATTCCTAGGAAACCCTGCTAATAAATTTCACTTAAAAGGAAAAAGAACATATCTATTTATCCCCTAAGGATGTACGTAAAATCGTAACGTTACACAAGTAAAATCCTTTATCACTACAAATGATTTCATTAAGTCATAACTAGCTTTGAATTCAATGTTTACTGAAGTTATGCCATGCATTTTAATGAGAATGAACTCCAGGGAATTCAATTTAAATAGTCCTTGTCATCGCAGAAATATGCCATCTGAAAAATATTTGTAAATTTTCCTTTTGTTATAATTTTATTTTGGGACGGAACTTGCACGGTTTGTTAAGAAATACATATTAAAACCAGGTCTCAAGTCATTAAATTCTTCGAAGAAATGACGTAATTAATTCATAGTATACGACGTCTATCTGGTAAGAATGCAGCAATTTAACATTAACTACTTTATTAATATGTCTGCATTCTAGCCTAGGTAGGACAATGGTGCCTTAGTCCACTTCAATTTACTTACCTTGGAATTTCAGTCGCTTATCTCAATAACACTTCTACTTTTCAAAACCGTTTGCTTCTCATTAAATTGTATGATTTGTGACACATCCCTCTTAATAAATGGTTTACTGTGTATTTATTAATAAAACCGTGCACGTTCCTTCACGAAATAAAATTATAAGAAAAAGAAAATTTTCAAATATTTGTAGCGATAAAGGATTTTGTTTGTGTTCCCTTCCCTTTGGATTTTCATTAAACTAACCATCTAAAAATACATTATACCGTATGTAACTAAGATCAAAATATAATTAATACATCGAACAATCAGTATGTTAAAAAAATGAACACATATTCATCAGCTGTTTCGTTGCCTTCTTATAAATCTTTAATCTAGGTTCTGGTCTGAAATATTCTCCATTCCAGTGGTGATTTTCGGCCTGGTAAAAATCCAGATGTTGCATGAAGCTAAAACTGAATTGTTTGACGGATGACAGATGTGAAGGAAATATTTTGCCAAAAATGATTAAATGAGATATGATGAATCTAAAAGCTCTGTTATGAAATGGTCACGCATTAGACACGTAAACTCACTGGTGACTCACTACCGACTAAGTAGCACTAAGGGAAAGTATCTGTTCACTTATGTCTATTAAGCACCCGTCTGATTGATTACCAAGTTAATTAAACCAATTCACGATATATTCATGTAGCTGATGTTTCAGACAAACCTCGCATTAAGAAAAATAAAAAGCAGATACCATTAACGATGAAAAATAAATAACAAATGCGTGAATGGCTAGGTGAACTGGAATTAAAAATAGTGATGATTAATTAAACATTTTCTTGTTGTGTCTTTGAAAACGTTTATCAAAAATGTTTAGCGTGTATAAATTGACAAAAATAACTCAAATTGTATAAGTTATTCAAATCAAGTTTAATGTTTAGACTATGAATAAACTTCTGTTTGTAAAAGTGATGGTACAATGAATAGCTTGTTTTAAAGATATGTCCATCAGCGAGACAGTATTAACGGTTGTTTCATAGTTGCTTTTGCTCTGGCTATGTAGAGGCAAAATATAACACAATGACGTTTTAATGTCAATAGATAACATTGGTCTGTTGGTCTTTGCTTCAGAAACAGATATTGAGACTTATGCGACATAATTATTGAGACATAACTCGTGGTTGTCAGTTTTTTATTATTACACCAACTACGAGTTATCTCGCGCTTGTTATTTTCTTATATATTTTATTAGGTTGGTGCAAAAATAATGTCGTTTTCTCACATTGTAACATATGTGAGAAAAAGACATTATTTTTGCACCAATCTAATATCTCCATGTGCCAATAACGACTTTATTCGCGGTGATAATGTTAAGACTTCAGTTGAAGCTATATATCAGCTTATAAAAATATTTATTGCTTAAGTTGGCTATATTGAAATTGCTATTTTTCTTGAATAGCCCCATTGGGATTGATGGGTTGATCATAATACTTCTTTGAGATTATTGTTTCGCTGGCTGGATGAAGTGAATTATCCCTCCACAATCCCACCAAACGGGCAGCAACACCTTCATTGGATGCAAGTCCGATTTAGCAAAGGGTTCTGCACATTCCTAAGTTTGTTTTCAGCTCAGTTTGCGTCGAACGTTACCATAAACGATGCATTTTTCATTGCCTGCGGTAATTCTATCCAAGAACGACTATTTTAAGAAAGAAATAGTCACAAAAGCACGATTTTGTTGAGTAACAGAATGAGGCACGCGTGTGTCGAGTTTGGAAACGAAGCCAAATCTCTTCAAGTGGCAAATGACAGTTGAGATACCAATTTATAAAACTGTTAGCAATCTATTCCATCGAAATATTTGGTTTATACTCCGTGATGGCAAACATAACGTCTTCATAGATGTTGGAAGGTCACTTGAAACGAGTGTGATTGATTCTTTAGGTTACAATCAACTGACGAAATCTGCTTAAAGCACATTTTGACCGTCCGAAGATCTGGAGCTCGATTCAAATAAACCTTCTGAATGATTTTGTCACAGTTACAACGCTTATTTGTTTCCGAAAATCATAGAGCACAATATGGCGAAAAAGGATAAAATGTTTTTTTTTATTATTCTCCATCTTTAAGACATTCATTCTTGGACAAAACGTCATCATTCAACAAAGTTTGACTCGAAAGTGAACCATGCAAGATTTCAACCTAGAATAGACCAGAAATCGGCACCAGAACAAAAACAAGTGTCAAGTTGCGGACATTTCAATATTAACAATGAACACTGGACACGAACTTTTGCAATGATTTTATATATACGTTGAGGGCGCACTACATTCTTGAGCCTATCAAGAATGAATGATAAAATGTCTGTGTGGTTTGATTTTATATTGCGTAACAGGCCAAGAAATGTTCAACACTACATTGTATGTACACAATATATTATATATTTTAGAATTTCTATATTTTTCTGTAATTTTTCGATTTTTGCAAAAATTTTCGATTCTCTGAAATATATATCCTATTTAAAAAAAAAAAAAAAAAAAAAAAAAGATTATCCCAGAACATACAGACTTTGTTTACTAATCAAAATAATGCATCATTAATTTCTCTTGTAGGCACTCAACTTAATTAGAAATTGCTTTGGAAATTCTGCTCATTAATCTTTTACTGCTTTAACAAATAAAGAAGCACGTATTTGATATGTGATATTCGTAGTGAGATACTAATAGGAACTTTTATTTATTCAATATTGTAAATGGTTGTTTCTGCGTATCAAGGAATTAGATGGAACCATTAGTATCATGCTAAAATATATGCAATAGAACGTGCGTACTTTACACTGAGGTGATAATACTTATTTATTAAAAAGTTATTTCTAGGGGAATATATATAGGACAAAAGTAAAAAAATATGTAACACGTTTCGTTCTTTAAAAGAACATTCAGACTAAAGTAATTTCAACGCAGTGTGGAATATCTAAAAGCAACAGCATTAAAAAGCCGCTGGGAAACCGACTATAGGCTGAGCTGTGCGTCTAGACACATTGACTGTTAGACATTTTAAAATTTAAAATTATGGTTCCTATATCTTCAGCGCTTCCTCTCGGTGCATAATTATAACCTACATTTAGGTTTATATTTTCTATCTCCCTCTACATATATGGAATTCCATCAATAAGAACAATACTTTGGTCTGATGAAGTTTTTTTAGAGGACGAAACGCATTATATAAAAGTGATTATTCCATTTTGTCATTCAGTTATTCAGCACTACAAGAAATAGCAGAATTTAAATGAAATATTTTCGCAGGTGTACAAAATTTTATTATAGCAATAAAATCAGGCATTAAAAAGCCATTCCTAACAAAAAAGAAACAATATTTCATCTTTCGGTATTACGAATTTACGGCAATATATATTTTTGTACACCTCTTTTTCTGTTATGAATTGTTTCTTTCTTGTTGTGAATGGACTTTTGCTTTTATTACGCTAAAATAATTTCATTGTTAATTTAAGAATTAATTTTTAATTTTTTTCACTAACCCAATATATTGATTCCTCTTTCCCAATGAGCCAATGACCATTCATCTTCCCACTTGTCACTTGCAGAAAAATAATGCATGGTTCTGTTCGATATTGTAATCAGCCTGGATCTCGAAATTTCAGAGTATTTTATCCTATTTATTTTCAATGAGTTTCTGGTATGCGCTGATAATATTTGTTTGATTGGTCCAGTTCAAGCCTTTTACACAGGTCCCAGAAAATAGCTGTTCCTACTCCAACATGCCCATTTTTTATGTCAGGTCGCAGTTCACGTATAATGGAGTTTATTGTTTCACATTTTTTTCTTGACAAAGGTAATTACTTTTTCAATGGGGTGGGGCTATTTTTGATTTAATGCATTTTGTCCCGATTCAGTTGATCTGAGCTACAACGATAAAGATTCCTTTTTATTTTATAACCATTTTTTTTACAGTAAGGTTCACCTTGTACAAGGCCTGTGCATGCTGTAATTTTCTTGTTTGTAAAAAAATGACCTTTAAGAGGAAGTTTATGCGGTTAGGAGAGAAAGATAACGTCTAATCTTAATCTTGAACGGGTTAAGATTGTAGCGATCGGGAAAATATTCTCTTGGGAGTCGATATCACAGAGCAGAGGTTCGTGGAACATACTTCTCACCAATGAAATACGGAGGGAATGAAGATTGCATGAAGGATCCTAGTCGTAAATGTTAGAATTGGCGGAACCGGGGAGATGTAGTTCGTCCGATAAATTTCCATGTAAATAGCGACAGAGCCGTGTGAGGCTTGCCACCTGTGAGAGAGAAGCTGTAGGGTGGAAAATAATTTGCCACCTACAAGAACTCAGATACGCTTTTGGACTCTATCGAGACTGGAGCGTGTGGACTGGGCAGCTCCCGCCCAAATAAGACAACAGTACTCCTGAAAAGGTAGAGGATATCATGCGGTGTCGGGTACTTACTTGGGCTGTACAGGGAACCGACCCTTTTTCTTGCATCTTTTGCGATGGGTCGTATATACATGTTCCACTTGAGTTCAGGTGTGAATATAAGGGCCAACAATCTCGCAAGCGACGGAATGTCCCCGATTACTTATGCTTATTTACCCGCAATAGTTTTCTACTTGCCTTTGAAATTTTCCATGCCTTTGTAAGTAACTTTCTTTTGCTAATATTATTATCCCTTTGCGTTATTCGTTATTCCCTCATTTCTTATCCGTTTTTCATTCACTGGGTTGTCTTAGGCGATTTTCCTGCTTCTTTCGCTGCTCTGTTGTGTCTATATTCTGTCTAAGAACGCACGAACACACATAGGCACAGATATACCATAAATGGAAATTAATCTGGAATCAAATAAATGATTATTTTCGCGTTGCATTATTGTGATTGAAAGTTTATTAGGTTGGGTATTCGTAGAAAGATGAATTTATGGTCCTCTTTGAGATTTACGTTCATCTGTAAGTAATTTTAAAGCTCTATATTTTTTTTGGGGGGATCGTTTACATTTTTATAGATAATCGAAAGCAAAGATAAATAAAGGCGTTTTTCATGTCATAACGCTCCATGAGTTCACACTCGGTCACTACGCTACCGAATATCAACAGTGTTTCAAAATTCCCTTCCGATTATTTGGATTTCAAAAATGAGCTTATCGTTGTGTAAAGCCGTCAATTGAGAATAAAGAACCGAGAGCAGCTTTGAAGGCCCATCTAGAATCAAATACTCATGTGTTGGAGATAAATCTGGGGTATCAAAGCGGAAAAATAAATGCCGACTCCATAATATGATTGATGATCAATGCCTTGCATGATTTAACGCATGCGCTGTAATTTTCTTGTTTGCAAAAAAATGACATTTTTTTTATCTTGAGCTTAGTGTTGATGTAAAGCAGTTTCTTCTATAATAAGAAACGTCAATGTGTATGTGTGTGTCTGGATGCCATGATCAGTAACTTGGTCAGACTAATTCGTTAGCTTAATGAGTTTGATCATCACTAGATGCTTCACTTTTGTGATCTTATAAACTAAACTAAGCTTAATAAATGAAACTGTGTCTTTTGAAATCGAATTGATTGATTAATTTGTTTTTTACGGCTTATCAACTCCTTTCAGGTTATTTAAAACCAGAAAATATTTTTAGATTGTAAAAATAATGATTTTAATAATGTGACTTCTACTAATTAACTCATAGAGGGCGGGGGAATAGGTGAAGTCATAGTATTTGCACGTAAGTGAATATAACAAACCCATTATACGGCACACACTTCAAAGCTTACAGCACCAGGTATTACAAATCGATCACCCATCTAGTTACTGACAAGGTTTGACGTTGCTTAACTTCGGTGATTGTGCGAGAAATTTTTAAATCGAATGTGTTTTAAAGTTTATTATAAGCGTTATTCTTCGGTCCAGATTCACAAAGCTTCAACCATTGTACCTTCCGGCTTTTTTTCAAGAGAATGTCACCAGCTTCAGCATTCGCCTCGCAATTTTGACCTGAACCGATTAATCAATCCATTCGGTATAGATTGCTCATTCTGGTTTGCATACGCAGAGGATATTTCTTATTAGTTAATGCTCATCAGCATGTTTATCATTGGGTCGCTTGTCGGCCTGTTTTATTGAACCAGTGTATTGAGATTTCAGCACTAGCAGATTTAGACATAGAATTGCGAGGGAACCAGATATATTTTTAACCAAATCTTTAATCCACTAGTAATGTGCTCAATCCATGAGTCTATTAGTACTGAAAGAGTAGTTAGTTCACTGGTCGTGTCGAAGTAATGGATAATTTAACATAAAACTGAAAAAAGAACTGGTGAGTTTAAATATATATTAAATATCTTTTAAGCATAGAAAACGAAATAATTAAAATCTGTCTCTAAGGATTGCATGTAGGTTGCAGTGCAAACTTCAGAAGTTGGGGTATCACATATCTAAAGGAGGCCAACGTGTCCAATGGTCGAAACGTTGTGGCATTCGATAATTCCTCACCTCGAAAATTTAAACAGATTTCTAAGCATCTGTTACTTTTTCATCAAAGAAAATATAAGTTTTATAATCTATCTAGGATAAGGAAATTCATCATTGAATAAGCGGTTCTACTTTTTACATTTTGACTGCCACTCTATAAACGAACAATGAAATAACTCTTCCAGAGACACTTAAATGCACTAAGAAACCTATCAAAAAAATAAGGAAATTCAACTCACCTCCTCGAATTTAAGAAGCTGGGATTGTTATTATGAATAAGAACGCATACAATGATAAAACTAATTTACGATTCAATGATACCTAGACATGTGAGAAAATAGATGAATCAAAATAATTACTGAAATACAGAAATGTAATAGAGTGATTAGAAAACTAGTTAGTAATGAAAACAAATCAGGATATAACCTAATAGAATCTCCCCTAAAATACCCAAATTTTATGGTCTCCTTAAAACCCACAAAGCAGGCATTCTGATGTGCCCTATTATATCAGCTATTGGTAGTGCTCCCCACAAACTGGCAAAAACGATAACAAAAATTGTAAAACTACATCTTGGAAGAATCACATGTTAAAAATTCAGGTAACCACGTGTGCAAATGAAAACATTTTTCTCTTTTCATAAAAGACGTGGTTTTGACGAAGAAAACTGGAAAGTTTTGTAACAGCATCAAGGAATCCTAAGCATAATTATATCAACCCAAAGATCAAAACTGATGAATAGGTAATTAGCAAGATCATTATTATCTCTCTCCAATAGTTTAATTACAGAAAATAGCATAAAGACAATAGTCAAGGGAGCAATGTCCTTCTATTCACCAGGTGTTAACGGAAGCTATAGAAACTCGTTCAGATTATTAGATTCATTCATCAATCTAATGGATGCTATCTGGGATATGACTGACATTTTAAAAGTCCATTATTTCCTCAGAGATTCCGGTCCCATTTAAATGTCACTAGGAAAAAGAAGCTTATCCACAATGATAATCAGAAAAATTAATTATTCTATTCTGTTGGTAGCGAAATCTCTCACTGTTTTTATGAGTTATAAGTGTGTGATATGATATACAAGATCACGAAGAGCCGTGGAGCTAATAATGTAATGATAGCATAAATATATATCATCTGTCGGGTTATCTTATGAAACATAAAAATTAGTATGAAATATTTTGCTTTCAATTTACAATCTAATACTATGTGATACTTGTGACAAAAAACGAAAAATAGTGTAATATTATTTTAGTGTGTTGATTACTTCGATAATTAATGTGTAATTTTTCTTACGAGAATTATTTAATAGTGTTGGTGAAAAAGTACATGCACATAATAACAGACCAATTGATTTACAACGAAAGATAACAATTATTAAAGAAAATTAATAAAAGGAAAGTTTAAGACAAAAGTTGTTTTCCTAGAAGTAAATTGCATACACAAAAAATGTTACTGAATATATTTGAATGTGACATATTGTGTTCGTGAGTTTTAATGTGAAGAGTTCACACCTTTTTACTTCAGTGTAGAAAGTTCATGTCAGCTTTTTCGAAAAAAAAAAAAAACCGGAAGAGAGAGCTACTTAAAGCTTTACTTGTTTTTATGCCCCATAGCAGCTGATGATACTGGGTTTATTAAAGGCTGCTACTGCTACTATGTTTATTAATATACCATAGTATCTCTTTATTAAATATTAGACATAGAATCAATGTAAGATTTTATATCGATCGATTTAATCCACACACTCGACATTTTTGAGTTCTGAAAGATTAAATAGATAAGCTATATTCTATATAAACCAGTTGTTTTTAAACTTTCTGTAACCTCGTCACCCTTCGTTTTTATGCTGACGCTACGAAAGATCGAAAATAAATGGTATATTTCGTTGACATAAAAATTAGATATGAATGAAACCAAAAATCCGGATGGTGCGTCCAAAGACAAAATCATGTTTAATTCCACCAAAACATTCCTAAAAATGTTTTCCACTTTTTCAAACTCTCATTTTTAGGTACTATAAATAATAGTGGCCATTTCCTCTGTTTTTCTGCTTGTATTTTTTGTTTCGTTTAAAATAACCTGGAGAAAACAACTGCTCTACTAAGTGTGTTTTCTTATCGAACAATTCCTATTTTGGAATACAGGCTTTGAATTTATCTGTCATTTTTCTTTTCATTTTATTTCAAAATCTCGCTGTAAACGTTACTACTCTCGGAGATACACCAGCATCTCGCGATATCACAAATGAAAATCATTGATGTAGTGTCCTTATTTATATTTCATTTCCTCTAAGCATAATAAATACGTTTGACATTTATAAAAAAAATTTTCGGTCGATTACATAAGCGTAACTAAATGTTTAAACTCTCGACCTGAGAATTCTTGGAATAAAAACTATAACTCCATTTTATTATAAAAATTCACGGTATTCGGCTGCATTATAATACTTTTTATGCTTTCGAAAAAGGTAGATTGTTTTCGTCACATTCTATCATTTTATCCTGACCCTGATATTAATAAATTCCTTCATAAATATATCAAGTGTCAACGAGATTTTCTCTAAAGGAGGACATTGGTGTCCGATTTTTTTATCTTTCCCAACTTCAGCAGATCTAAATATATATAAAATATTATGAAAATCTAAATTTATATCTTCACATTAGTATGACGTAATGAATAAGAAATAAATTAAGAAAAAAACGTTTTCTTTTATTTTCAATAATTCATACAAAATGCTGGGGTTTGTCTATTAAAAAATACAAGTTTATTAATATAAGGTTAATACATCTTCTAAAATAACGATTCGCAATATTCGCAACACCAAATGCTCTTTCTCTCTCTCTCTATATATATATATGTGTGTGTGTGTGTGTGTTTCTGTGTGTGTGTGCGTGCGTGTGTGAGTGTGTGTCTGTGTGGTCGTCTGTGTGTATAATTTTAAAGTAATAATAATAATAGCTAGAACCTAATGTTGCTTTTTAACAGTGCTCAATATCAGAGATAGAGTAACTACAAAATTAACTATAAACAAAATGTTCTGAAATTTTCTTTTAACGAGATTTTAAATATTTTTCCAGTCGATTTTAAAAACTTCGTTCTTTATCACACTTTAATATATATATATATATATATGTGTGTGTGTGCGTGTGTGTGTGTGTGTGTAAATATATAAATACGAGTATATATATATATATATATATATATATATATATATATATATATATATATATATTTATTTAGAGAGAGAGAGAGAGAGAAAGAAAGAGAGAGAGAAAGAAAGAGAGAGTATTCCGTTGGTATCATCCAGGCAAGTCCTATTAACTAACACAACATAGAATTTGAAATATGTTAAAACTGACTCACTTATTTTCATTAAACAGACCAAGTTTTCTTTACACATACATTTAGTAAATGACCATTTTCACCTACGAATTTTAATTTTAAAATTCGCAGGATTTTTCAAACTGTATGTGGGATCAGTTTGTAGTGTTCTGTTTATTTGGAGAAAGAAAGTGAGAGAGTTTTTTATTGAAGACTTATTGGGAGGTAAGGGGAGAAGAAGAAGGCATCGTTACTGGAATCATACTATGGATGTAGGAGAGCCTAGGTGAGGGAGGGGAGACCGATGGGCTGACCTACACCCTAATGGTCACACGGTCAAAACTTAATTCGACAGGAATTCACGGAAATTAACGAAAAAGGGGAAAAACAATCAAGAGGTAACTTTGGTAAAATGAAAGATAGTTAATTCAGAATTAAGGTATATATATCTATATATATATATATATATATATATATATATATAAATATATGAATAAACACAAAAGGAGAAATTAATTTCAATATTAATGTCATAAAAAATTTCAACATCATTTACCCAATTCTTTTAGGAAATTACCTCAATTTTTATCGTCCATAATTTAGGTAGATTTTCAGTTAACCAGATGAATATTTATGAGCGACTCTTAAATTTTTAAAAATTTAAAAACTAACAACATTTTTCCTTTTTTTTTTTTTATAAATATTTGTTAAAAATAAAATCCTTATATTCGCTTTGGTAATCAGAGGACAAAGCACATTGGCTAAGATAAGTTTTCCTTTTGTCTTTATCGACATTTTCCTTTTATAAGTATGTTTTAGTTATATCTGAAATTTTGACACACATTCATATATATATATAAATATATATATTTTTGAACAATAATTAAAAACTTAAAATCTCCAGACACACAGGGTTGTATATTAATATCCCTTCGTTATTATTATTATTTCATTGCTCGACTAGTTTTGGCCAACATGGCCTTCATCAGGAGAAAATAGTTTTCTGCTTGCTGGTAGCAGTGAACTACAGAAATGAATGTCTTGATGGAGAAAATGTACTTTTGTCTGTAGCTTTCATTTGTTTGTTTTTTTTATTTTTTTAACGTGAATTTTTAACGTGAATTTTGGTCAGACTTGTGTTGGTCAAACAGTCTCTTTTAAGTTGTTATTTGAGATAAGAGCTCGATGGATTCATGCTGCTCTGAATTGCCTTGGTCATTTTGACAGTTTTATTCGTTCCTGGAGAAGGGGATGTGTCTCTGTTAAGTGTGTGTGTGTGTGTGTTATTTGGCTCATTAGTGTATGAGTGAGTATGATGTGTGTAAGTGTGTATATTCGTGTGTGCGTGTGTGTTTAAGTGTTAGGCCTCAAGACCTCCGTAAGCATATATATATATATATATATATATATATATATATATATATATATATATATATATATATATATTAATTTAAAAGTTATAAGTTATTTTAGTGGATACTCGTATTTTAGCAGACGCTTGATTTATTTTAAACAGTCGTTATTTTGTATGTTCCATTGCACTGAATTTAACACTCACAAATTAACGAAACATTTTATTCAATATATATATATATATATATATATATATATATATATATTGATACTATCGAGTGTTTATACATAAGAAGCAAAATATTTTTTTTAATTCAGAAAGAACAACCAACTGGCTTTGTCATTAACTTTAATTACAAGATCCACTTCAATTTCTGATCATCCGAACCTAGTCTAATCGATTTCTAAGCTGGCTGATCTGAGGCATTTTTGTACTTTAGAAAACCGCAGATGCATTTGATCATTTTGTTGATGGATGAGATTTCCTCATGCTGTAGATTCCCACTACAAATATGTAATGATAATACCAAAGCGAATATGAAAAAGATGACAGAACTCCTAGAAAAATTAGGAATAATCACGTTACTGCTTCATTCCGATAAAGACTTCACTGAGCGGTGCATGACATCATAGCAAAAAGATAAACTAATAACGAACAGTCGTGGGACACGCATATCAATCAAGCCTTTGCTTCTCTGAGATCCAATTAAAACAACGACACAATGAAATTCTGATGTTGAGATGATTATGCTACAAAGTGCCTCTACATACCTTCCAAGAACAATATACAGATCTTTGTGGAATGAAGTTTGCAGAAAAGCTAGTGGAATACTAGAATACACATAAAATAAAATTTTCAGATATAAAGGTTTATAAACTTACCAACCATAGAAGAAACAGTTCATGATTTTAAAAAAATCACCAGAAATGAACAGACAGAACAAAAATTACTGCTGCTAGTGAAATTCTCTGATTATCTATATAATTGCAGTAACAAGAGATAATATTAATTTCAACTTATATTATCAATTTTAATTTAAAATATTGGTTATAATTTTGTGGATATCATGTTTCAGGCAAACCAAATATAATGGATTTTTATTTTGAATAATCTAAAAGTTATAATCTGAGAAACAGAAATTTGATTAACACAATATCCCATATATTTTGCAATACAATAATTTTGCAAAAAAAAAAAAAAACGATTTCAAATCTTGGAGCCCTTTTATATAAAACAATCAACTGTCAATAAAAATTTGTTTCCATTATGGCTCGCACATGTTAAAATACCTCTGAACTTTAATGTTAACTTTACTACATGATGCTAAATCTTACGTCCACTTCAAACTTTGATCCGTTAACAAATAAATGTTGTACTAGCTATATCCCGTATTTCTATTTTCTTTGATTAAAAACATCCAAAGTCGTCAGTACATAGAACAAAATTTAATTTCGGCAAGGACTTTTACAAGTTTCTACCTTAGATCAAATGACTTATTCCATACGAGGAAAAATGGTTTAACAAATATTATATGTCTTCTCTCTTTTAATAGAACCTTAATAAATGTATTTATGTTCTCTATAAGTTTCTGGGTGCATTTTACTTGAGAAAGACTACCCCGTCTTGTTTAGAAACATGAAACAGACGACTGTGTGTGAACTCGTGCAGTGACCCATGGGAGTGCGATAGTTAACCTAACAGATAACGTAATCGACGAACTCAGTACAGATTCCAGTCTGAGGATTCTTATGTTAATTTCAAACAATTACTTTGTGAAAGACAAATATCCTCATCTCACTTATGGTTGAAGGAGAAAAGAGATCAAGGAAAAATATTAACTGTAACTTAAAATATTTAAAAATCCAAATATTATTCAAGATAACTGTATTATAGTTTCAAATGCAATCCTTGATAATTTTAATCTTAAAATTCACATTTATTTCACAATAAATTTGATACACATTGATATATAAAATTATTTCATTTTATCTGCATACCACATGATTCCACACTTCAGAAAAGTATTTATTTGCATTTTCATTTCAAAAAGATGTAATTATACCTAAAAGCCTGCTTCTGTTTTCACGTGTGCCTATAAGTGACTTTCATTTAATTGAAATTTCAGATAGTTAAAATTCAGAAAAAGATAAAACAATGAAAAATTACATTTCTTGCCGAAATATATCCTTTGATATGCTTCCAATAAGCATGAAAAGTAAATTCATAACGTTTTTTAAAGAGTTGTGTTGAATTTGTATTTCTTTTAAATGTAATCGGCATTTTTTTTTAATTAGTTTTGCAACTGATAATATCTCCACAGTCTGGTCTTTCAATTGCTGGACTGATAAGTTTCGTTTTAAAAGTCTTTGAAATTAAGAACACGTGCACACACAAGCGCCAGGTAAACCGGAAGTATATACGTATGATGTAGTGTACACACACAGAAGCAAAACTATTTTTATTTATTGATATTTTTTTCATATACGCATATGTGATTATATACATATAGAAGTAGTATATTACTTAGGAACTTGTCACCATGAAATTTTTGAATGTCAGGGCATTTATGTAGTTATAACAATGAATGCTAATTTGTTGTATCTGATATTTTCCTTATCGCCTATGTTGACCGATTGTCATATATATTTTCGTCCTTGTTCTATATTCCTACCAAATAACGACTAATTCCCGATTATTTAAAACGTAACTCTAGTCCACTCTGTGTTGACGCGAACGATCTCACTCTAATTTCGATCTCGGCTTCCAGAAAATAAATCACCTCAAATAAAAAGCGGTAGGAGGTGAAAATATCAAACAGGTCACCATTTCTAGAGGAGGTTTTAAGGATAGAAAAAAGAGATGGAAAATTTTTGTTGACACATTAGAGTCAAGGCAGATAGGTGATATTCAATTGTCTAATGAAATGATATATATATATATATATATATATATATATATATATATATATATATATATATATATATATATATATATATATATTTAAATGTGACTAGAATGAATATTTCCCTTTCTTCTTTCCCGATTTCCTTTTATTGTCTTATCCTCCTCTGTTTGCTCTTACCTGTTTTCGTCTTATTATTATTATTATCATTATTATTATTATCATTATTGTTATTATTTTCTTTTTATGAAGTTTATACTTACATCTTTTAAAAAAAATGAATAATGAAAAAGAAAGTGAGGTTTCATAAGTAGTATTTTTAAATAGAATCATTTATAACCATCTTTGTTCCTAATCTGTCGAGATGCGTTTACATCGAAACAAAAAAATCTTTGTCGTGAGTACTTGTTTGTCCGTATGTAACATCTTTATAATATATATATATATATATATATATATATATATATATATATATATATATATATATATAGCCAATCTTTCATACAGCTTTCCTGCTATGATGTGTCAGGGGATCGGCGAATAAAACGAATTTTCCGCCTCTTTTTATATGAGGTGAGAAAATGGATAGCAACCCTGAAAAATAAGACCTATCAAAGGGCATAATAAGTCAGCCTTGGCGTTCCAATAAAATCACCGTGGAAAAGGAATTAATGGCCCCTATCCTTTCTAAGAAATATCATAGATTTCAACGAAGACAAATAATATCAATGAAACTTGTAGCAGGGCTCAGTTATCTTGAGACTGATTCTTCGCTAGATAAGGAGGGGCATGTACGGCAGTCATCCAGAGACTGTTCGCAATAGAGACAAAATTGTAATCGGGGCATGAAATGTTAGGAAACTATATCAATGTGTGATATCGGAAAATGTGAGACTAGAAATAAAAGGGTAAACATCAATGTTCAGGGGATATATGAATTTAGATTGATAAACGGTGGGGACTTCATAAAAGACGATACAGAATAATATGCAGGGTACGATAAGTAAATTATCGTCACTTTATATTTTTAATTTCGCATTGCTTGTTTGTTATTATTTTCTCGACTGCACGGTATAGCAGGGTCAGTTGGGCACCGTCTGTGAGATAAAGAGCACAATGACGCAATTCAGTCTGCCAGAAATTTGGAAACGGTATGCTGTACTGCTTGGCATTAGCGACGGTAGCTCCAGTACGAAAACATTTCAGCATATTTGGGTGCCAATCTGTAGACAGTGCAGAGAATACGGAAAGAGTCGGATGATAAATCCAGTAAACATCATGGTGTTTGGAGTGATCACTACTGATGCCAACGTTATGCCTGCTTTCATCTTCCCACAGGGCATCAGACTAAACACGGAGGCCTATATCAAGTTCTTTGAGGAGGTAGTGCTGCCCTGGATTAAGATGATGACTGCTGGAAGATCCTCTGTCTGGTCACAGGATTCTGCACCATGCCACACAAGCAGGAGAACTCAGTCATGGCTATCAGACAATTTCTACGACCACATCACCCCTTGCATCTGGCCACCTAACTCTGATTATTATGCGTGTGATGCAGTGGATTGTGAGACCAACAAAACTCCTTCTAACACCCAAGATGAAATAAAGGCAAGGATTATGGCAGCATTCACCAACTTAAACAAGGGGACCATCCAGAAGATTTGCAGGAAAATTCTGAAGTTGCCTGGAGGCGATGGTTGAAGCCAATGGCGATTTTATTTTATTGAATAAATTTACTCTTTCGTATTTCAAGATATTTTGTGTAATTTTGGTAAATATATCTGCTAAAATAAGATGTCAATGTTATTTTCAGTTTTGCATAATTTACACGACAAATTATCCATCGTACCCTGTATAGAATTGGAGAGAAAAATGAAAGAGTAGGACTAATATTAGACATATAGAAATGCGTTCTGGTATGCTGGTACCTTTCAATAGAGAAATAGTATTATATGCACTAGCATGACAAAGCAGAGAAGTACGTTTTATAGCATATTAGATAATGCCAAAAGTCGGTTGAAGAAGTTTACATCATAATCGGAGATCTAAATGCAAAAATAGAACAGAAGTGAGGCAGGGAAATATAGGTAAGGATTTGGGTCAAGCTACCAACGCAGAGACAATATCCAATGGTCCATGACGAAAGACCAAGGATCAACTTCCTGTTGCAAAAGCACTCAAGGGCATGTAAAAATCCGCAAAGAGAACACAAAAAAACAGATAGACTGCTAAACAATCAATAAAAGATTACCAACCTCATTTCTACATTTTGAAGACTTATCCACGCAACGACTGTGTGAGCTACTATCAATATGCAAAGTCATATAAAAATTACGAAAATTAAAGAAATCCAAATCATCGCTTAAACTACACGACTTCACTATGACTCAATTTTCAAACGGACGCATGCTGATTTAAAAGCAAATATCAGAGCTTGGAAGAAGCCATAAATTCAAAGTGAAACACTATTGACATCAACAAAGGAGATAAATCCAAAGAAGGTGATGACATATGGAATTCTTGAACTGATGAAAAATAGACAGCAAACAATTTTAATACAAGCAGGTAAAAGATGATAGCTCAACGAGAATTGTACAGCAATAGAAACAATGCGGAACATAAACATAACATGCATGCATAAAACTATAAAATACATACCAGTACTGAAGACATGCTCCTCGATAAAGATGTATAAAAATCTAATAAGGAAATTCTCCTGATAGAAAAATGAAGAGATACTTACTGAATATGTTTTAGTTAATCATCAATTGTTCTAGAATTGGTAAAAAATATATAACGAACTGTCCATGTTGCGAGTTCGAACGTCACCAGGAACATTTTTTTTATTTTCGAAGTTTGCTCTAAGACTCGAGGAGTGGGGTATCAGTAATAATAATATAATATGAAAAAGAAAAATCTAGTCTTTTTTCATTCACTTCATACAAGGCAGAACAGCAACTTAAATTGAAGAGTTACTGAATGAGGTTGTGTCATATGAACTAAGAGAAGGAAATAGGAAGTGAATATTATGAGAGTATGACGCATATATATAAATATTGCCCTTATATTTGAAGAGGTTAAGATTGTATCGTCAGGGAAAGCATTTGCCATCTTTGTTTTGTTTGTCTTAAACAATGAAATTAATATCAATCGTGATATTAAAATATGTCCCTACCGACAAGAATTTAACCTATATTCATTTTTAATACTATTATATCTGAAAAGAACCGTTACCAATTTGGACAAGATGTACCGTCATGATAAAGCAAAGCTCAATTACTTATTTATGGAATGCACGATTCTCGTTTGGACTTTTTTCGAATCTGTGTTTGCTATTTTCATTGTCGTACTGTTTAGTAAGACTTCGCAATGCAGGCCAGTTGGTATTAATTTCAATGTTCAAGAACATTTTAAAAATCAAAAACATGTAACCAATAAAAATAACGTTTATAGTAAATTAATGACAGATTCTAAAAATCCTACATTATTCGGACTATTGTCCTCATCTTTGTCGCTATATTTCTCACAATGTTTCGGCCGTTGTACGCTCCGGTTGGAATTCGAACTGAACCCTTTATTTCGCTCACTGTTCTAGTTCCACGTGCCATGTTTTTGATAGATGTCAGTTATCAGTTATCTCCTGCTAATTTCCCTCTGAAAGTTCTCCACTGCCTTAACTGGGTCCTGTCACTGGATCAACGCCTTTATCCACTATGCCATGCGTCCTTGAGGACATTTGGGTATGAATTTCTGGGTATTATAAACCTAATGTCTTCAGCAACCAGTGCTCATATTGCAATTTTGCTGTTATCATTTCATGTTTTTACCAGAGCTTATATAGCAACTTTGTTGTTATCATTCCTTTTCTCTGGCACTCCTTATTACTGGTTCCCATATTGTATTTATTTCTATGCTTGGTCGGCTCAGGAGATTTTTGTGGCCTAGCATAAGTTTACAAATTTTCCAATGGTGTTCCTTGTCTATGATCCCACAGAGGGCGGTGATCTCCCTTCTCTCTCCATATGTGGTAAGCCACGTCTGATTTTTTTACTTCCCCTCGTGTTACAGCTTTCTGGTGTTCTTGAAGCCTTACCTTGAGGAGGAGGCCTGTCACTCCTTTATATTCCTTTCCGCAGCTGCACGGGATAGCGTACATACAGTCTTTATTCATGTTCTCCTCTATGTTCTGATGTTATATGGACCACAGATCCTTTGTATTTTCTCTGATAACCCCTTCACATAATGCAGTCAGACTGTTTTCTGAGTGTTGTTGTCCGCCTCCTCTTGTACCTGCTTATCCCAGTTTTAGGGGGCTGCTGCCATGTACCCAGGTTCCGTTGTAGGGTACTACTTATACTGACCAATTCTTTATCTAACGTCTCTGGGTCGTCACTTATGACTTTTGCCCGGTGTTGTAAGCAACGGACGATCCCTTTCTTTACGCTGTATGGATGGTGGAAGTTGAAATTGAGGTATTGTCCGGTGAATGTCGGTTTACGGTATACAGATGTCTTAAACCCTTACTCTGTTCGAGATATTAGAACATCCAGGAATGGGAATGTGTTGTTACTCTCTTTCTCCATTGTGAACTGTATCGAAGGTCTTATTGAGTTTACATGGTCCAGTAGAACCTGAACATCTTCCTGGTGAGGCCAGAGTATGAAGGTGTCATCTACGTACCTTAACCATGTAGTTGGCTTTAGCGATATAGATTCTAATGCCATTTCCTCAAAGTATTCCATGTATATATTCGCCATTGCTGGTGATAATGGCGAGCCCATTGCTAAACCCTCATCCTGTCGATATATGTGTGATCCCATTCCAAAGTGTGTTGTTTGTGTACAAAAAGTCAACATCTCCATCAGATTATCTATTGGAATACTGGTCCGTTCTAGGTTCTAGGGAAGAGTCAGAGGCCAATCTGTCTCTGACTACTGAGAGTTCCTCCTCCATGGGTACCTTGGTGAACAAACTCACCACGTCCAAGCTCACCATCTGGTTGGATAGGATGGGAGCATCTTTGATTATTTGCACGAAGTCGGCGGAGTTTCGGACATATGAAGGAGACTTTCTGATCGATGGGTTAATTATATCTACAAGGAAACGACTCAGAGGGTGGCACAGAGAGCCTTGGCAACTAACAATCGGCCTGTACGGAATACCGTCTTTGTGAATCTTAGCGAGACCGTATATGTGAGATAGCTTGGTGAAACGCTGCGATAACTGCCTATAAGTCTTAGGTGCGAAGTGATCCTTGTTCTTGATTAGGATCTGTGACAGTTTGCATTCCGTTTTCATAGTAGGATCCTTTTTCACTTTGCTGTAACTACCATTCCTAATGAGGTCTTTCAGTTTTCTTGTATAATCTGATTTGTCTATCAATACAGTCGCATTACTTTTGTCAGCCGGTAGTACCCTACAACGTAACAACTACACTGGGTACATGGCAGCAGCCCCCAAAACATGGGATAGGCGGGTAGACGATGAGGAGAACAACACTCAGAAAACAGTCTGCCTGCCTTCTGTGAAGGGGTTATCGGAGAAAATACAAAGGATCTGCGTTCCATATAACATCAGGACAACCTTCAAAAGCTTGACGACACTTCGCAGATATCTCTCCTGCGTAAGACCCCCCATAGAGGAGATCATGACTAAAGACTGTGTGTACGCTATCCCGTGCAGCTGTGGAAAGGAATATAAAGGAGAGACAGGCCGCCTCCTCAAGGTAAGGCTTCAAGAACACCAGAAAGCTGTAACACGAGGGGAAGTAGAAAAATCAGGTGTGGCTTACCACATATGGAGAGAGAACGGAGATCACCGTCCCCTGTGGGATCATGGTGGGATCATAGACAAGGAACACCATTGGAAAATTTGTAAACTTAAGGAATCAGCGCATATGCTAGGCCACAAAAATCTCCTGATCCGACCAAGCATAGAAATAAATACAATATGGGAACCAGTAATAAGGAGTGCCAGAGAAAAGCAATGATAAACAACAAAGTTGCAATATGAGCTCTGGTAAAAACATGCATTCATAACAGCAAAATTGCAATATGAGCACTGGTAAAAATGGTTGCTGAAGACATTAAGTTTATAATACCCAGAAATTCATACCCAAATGTCCTCAAGCACAGTGGCGTTGGTTAGATCCAGTGAAAGGACCCAAAGAGTGTGAGTTCAATACCCGGTTAAGGCAGTGGAGAACTTTCAGAGGGAAATTAGCATGAGATAACTAATAACTGACATCCATCAAAAACATAGCACGTGGAACTAGAACAGTTTAGCGAAATAAAGGGTTCAGTTCGAAATTCCAACCACCTGAAGAAGGCTGGAGCGTACAACGGCCGAGCGTACAACGGCCGAAACGTTGTGATAAATATGGCGACATAGATGAGGACAATAGTCCGATTAATGTAAATAATGTACATAATACCTCATCTCAGAAATATAGACAGACTCTAAAAATCCTTTTCTAAATATATTAACGTATACATAGGCACATCGTAAATTCGCAGTCTTATGAAAAAAAAAAGGATTCTTTTACACAATAAATATTTATCTTGAACATAATTTTCTTCTATACAAAAATACTTAATTCTGTGGGGAATATTTATCACGGGGATCAAATATTATACAATTAAAATTTCAGATAAAAATGCAGTTAATAACGTTTGAAACTACAAACTTATTGATACGGTCTGATATAATATTAAGTATTTTACATAGTGCATGTCAGTATTTCTATTTAATACGTTGCATATAATGATCAGTGTATTGTTTATGTGTACGTGCATGTGTGTGTGTTCGTGTGTGTATGTTGATATTTCCATTTGATCAGTGAATGTGTTTACGTACCATCCGGAGACCGAATATTATATCCTATATTAGTTGTAAGGAAAATTGATTAACGAAGAATTCAATAGCGTCTTCGATAAAGCCTTGTAAGCACAAAACATTTTGTTGATTTTATGTGATTCAAAAGTGGTTGCTGTCCGTCCGTCCGCGCCATGAATACGACGCGCCAAGACAAAAGACTTGAAATACAATGGCCGATCAAGCGATAAAAATAATAAGACGGCGGGAGGAGAAATACATGAACAACCGGAAATAGGAATAGAAAAAGTTCTACCTGAATGAGGCTTTTAGAAGAGATATAAGACAAGATAAAAAGATAATATAAACATGGTTGTTATAACGTATGTTTGTGTCTGAAAGGTACAAAAGGTGTATTATTAAATATAAATTTATTCTTGCATACACGACTTTGAGGATCACAGTTTGTTTTTGTAAATACCATATCCTGTCAGGATGTAAGCGATCATGTCTCTTCACGGATTTATTTTGTTTATAAGTAAATAAATAATAACTGCCATGAATTCTTGGGAAATATAGTGGAGTTGCCTTCTACACGGTTTTGGATTAAGAGATCTTATTCTTGTATACCTTTTGCCACTTATGTCTACCCTGATATTTAAACGTTAACTATGGAGAGGGAAAAATGTGTATACATGTCATTACTGCAAAGTGTAGCTGATTTTATTTTCTATGCCAATAACTCTTACGCTATCCGCTCTTCTATCTCATAATGTGTTACAGATTAAATATTTTTGCTTCTTAGTACTCCGTCATAGAATTTCATGAATAAATGTTTTAATAGATCCTGATTATTTCATAGAGGATAACTTTCAACACTCTTTAAAAATTCAACACTCTATACCAAAAGCAAAAAAAACTGCGCAAAGAAAGCAAAATAGAGAAAAATTTCGTTTTGGCCATGATCAAAAGGAACATTTATAAGAAATTCTAATGAGTCCAACAGCAATTTTAAGCAAATGTTACCATCCCTCTTTATTATTCATTTACAAAAAAAAAACTCATTATGTACTTTGTTCGTCATTTTTTTCTGTCACTCCTGCCTTCAGTATGTCTTGTAAGTGTTAAATTCTCCGGGCCCTCTTTCAGCATTATATGTCCCAGTAATTTTAACTCACACTTTCTAATTTTAACTATAAGAATCTTTAAGTATCCAATTTCTTGAATTAAAATGTTCTCGTACTTCACATGTCCAGTCCATGGTATTCTCAATATCCCACTCTATAGCCACATCTCTGAGCCTTCAAGTTATCTATGACGAAATTGTTCAACATTCACAATCATACAGAAGTATATGAAATAGCAGTTCAATACTCTTTTGTATCGAAATTTCCCTGTCTCTTAATACTGTCTGTAACCACTTCATCACAAGTAAGGTGATAAATCCACTAAGACGCAAGCGGTTACTGAGGATAAAGTGAAGGAATCTTAATGATGAGAACGGTCAATATTAACACGACTAAAGGAGACAAAAGATGTCAATGGAAGTTACTTTTACATTTTTGTAGATTGTAGTTGAGAAGAAAGCAAGAAAATGAAAAAGAATCCTAAGATTTAGCAATTTCAACTGTAAAATGATGAAACCAAGTTGTTAATCTAGTACTGTGATAAAAATCTTGAAATCCAGATACCAAAGACTGAGTTACTAATTAATTTGTTTTCTACGGCTTATCAACCCATTGATGGTTAATTAAAACCATAAAATATTTTTAAATTGCAAGTATTTTTGCGATAATAATGGTTTAAGGATACAAGTCTTATTAATTAACCTATAAGTGGGAGAGCAGGGATGGATTCATATCTTTCCCAAAGGTATTTACGCTTAAGTGAATATAACGAACCCAATGGGAAATGGAACTTGACTCTTCAATTCAGTCAGTTATGTGCCATAGGTGATACAGGCTTAGGCGATCATGCATCTTTGATTCATGACTGGAAAGGCAGTTTTTTCCCGCAGTAGATTGCCATTTCTTTCTGCGGCAGACTAATTTCCATCCAAGGCTACAGAACCTGGTCTGTCTTGCTATTTACCCATGGCTGCGGTGGCGGAGAAGAAGAGGATTCATACCTTTCCCAATGGTATTAGCATGTAATGATTCCAAATCATTATCCATTACACCACCAGCATAACCATGCTTACAGCTCCTGGTATTCCCAAGCGGTCACTCCTCTTGGTACTGACCAGGCTCGACAATGCTTAACTTCGATAAACGTGCGAGAATCGGCGTTTCAACGTGATGTGGCCATAAGTAGTAGTAAATAGAACAGACACAGAGAAGCAAGGCTACGGTAGTGGGAAAATCATCTTTTAGAAAGCAACTTTCGTTGATTTTCATGCGCTTTCCGATTTCTGTGTCACATTTTCCGTCAGCTGTTACCCAGATAGTTCAATTTCTCTATCTAATTGTTTATGAAGTTGCCAATTCGATGTTCACACCTTTGTCTCTTTTGCTGATGGTCATATATTCTGAGAGTTAATCGTTAATTCTTTGTTCTCGCTTTTTCTATGAGTTTTTGCGTTTTCTCTTTTGAGTCGGGCATTAACATGTTGTCATCTTCGTATCTTAAGCTATTAAGATAATGCGAATTGATAATAAATCCTGGCAGCCGTTTGTTAGGATACTATTTGTTTATTAGTATATTCCGACCTAAATTACCATTGTTTTTTTGTTTTTTTATTAGTCGAAAAATAGTCAATTGTACGCTTTGATGTCTCTACTCGTTTTGAAACAGCTTGCAACATCCATTTATGTCGTTTTTAGTTTCACCTTTTCTGGACGTTGGCATGTTATATTCCCTTTTAATATATATTGATGCTTTTCTTCTGAGCTACGAGAATAAGGATATCTCGTTTATTTTTATCACGTGTCTTCTGCGTAACTTTCATGAACGTTCGTCTACGACCGTTTTTATCTACATTTTAAATTCTCTGTGAACTTAAATTTATTGGCTCAGGATAGAACAGTTAGAGAAGTTAACCTTCACAGGACATATTGACGGCAAGAGGGGCAGAGGGAAAAGGTGAGTAACCTATCTAATTAGCTAGTGTAAATGAATGACAGAACAGAAAATGGAAGGAATAGTAAATAGACAGACGTTGCTAAGAATGACAGAGGATAGAAAGTTGTGGAGAGCCAGGGTTGCCCACATCCTAAAGGGATACGGCCTCTAGAACAAGAAGAAAATGAAGCTGCTACTGATGATAGTGGTGATGATGATGGTTTTTCCCATTCTTTTGTCTTTATCGTGTTCCTAACTGTTCTCTTGATATATTCGGAAAGATATCAAACTAATCAAGAACCTATACTGGCATCAAACAGCATGCATGCGCATAGGGAACGAGTTAAGTGAATATACGAAAATAGAAATGGGGGAGGCAAAGATGCGTATTCTCACCCGACCTGTTCAGCCTATACAGCGAGGCAATTTTGAGAGAATTGGAAACCCTACCGGGATTTAGCATTGGTGACCACAAGCTTAACAATATAAGATACGCAGATGACACAGTACTGACACGGAAAAGAAATTGCAAAATCTCCTACAGAAGGTAGCGATGGAGAGTGAGAAGATAGGACTAAGCATAAACTACAAGAAGACAGAATGTATCATTAAGAGGCTGAGCCCGAAATGCAATTTACAGGTCGGGAAATCTAGAATCAAGCAGACGCGGAAATATTTGGGGACTGAGATCCGTAGACGTATTGGGATGGCCAAGAAAACATTCCAAAAGCTGAGAGGGTATTGCGAGACAGGAGGATTTCTTTGGTAACAAAGGAAAGAATACTGAGCTGTTACGTAACATCTGTCCTTCTTTGCGGCAGCGAATGTTCGACGATTTACTCAAAGATGAAGAAGAGACTCAATGTGACAGGGATGTGGTTCTACAAAAGGATGCTAAGGATATCATGGACCGAGCGTGTGAGCAACGATGATGTCTTAGAAAGTTTGCAAACAAGGAGGAGGCTTATACTTAGAAAGAGGCAGCTGAAGTTTCTGGGACACATAATGAGGAAAGAGGGCCTGGAGAATCTGATACTTACAGGCCGAATAGAGGGAAAGAGAGACGATGCGTGATATACCTGGCGGGCTTAAGTAAGTGGATGACAGAACGTGGTCTGGGGGAGGAAGCAGAGCTGCAAGGGATAGAGGGAGTTGGAGAGCTGTGATCGCCTACGTCCTGAAAAGACATGGCACATAAAAAGAAAAGAACTGTTCTCTGGCTTGTCATCTTTTCACCACGTTTTACTGTTTGCTGTAGATGTCATGTCAGTTGTGCATATTTTGAAAATCCAATTTGGGCAGGTAGAACCCTGTTCTTGATATTGATAAGTAAATCGATCTATAGATTTTATTTGCCTTATGGTGTAGCTTAGGAAGAATGCTCTGTATTTCACTATTGATGCAGCTCGTGCGTTCGTCCTACATTCATTTATTATAGATTTAGTTTCATTTCTAATATAATTTATTCTCCTTTACATCTTTCTTATTTTCCCTTATTTACGCTTGCTTTATTGAGCCCTATTCAAATACTCTAAAGTATTTGTATTTTTCTATAGCTGTCTTTTTATTTGATTGTTGAATTTCTTCCGTTTTCTCACCTCTTCTTTTGTGTATCTCTAGTAATGTGTACTTCTCTAAGCTGAAATATATCCCTATATATCAGCACTGTTATCCTATGTCTATATTTCCAGTTACCTTTTCTTTTTTCTTCACTAACTTAAATCATCCATTGGACATTAGGTGCAGGATTTTCCCGTCCTGCTTTCAAGTTGTTACTCTAAGATAAAAATCATGAAGTCATCCTTTTAGTTGCACCTCATGAACGACTGGTACAGTTACATTCACAATCTGAGAGGTTCACATATTCTTCTTGACCAATGTCTTTTCGCCTGGATGGTTGTTTGGTCAGCCTGGGTCTCATAATCCCAGAATATTTTATTCGTTTTATTTTCTACAATCTCTGGTTTCTTCTGATTCAATTGCACTAATATTATTTACAACGCATGCTTGTCTCTGTTCGGTTTTACTTGCATTTATATTATATTAATTATTATAAAACAATTATTTATAACTTGCATTTGTTTTATAATCATATGTCGGGTTATAACCAATAAAGGGAAGCGAAGGATGTGTTTTTTATTTTTTCCACTTAAACAAAAGACAGCTATTAACAAACAAATGCACAAGGCTCTTCGCAGAATATGGTCTGCGCTTGATTTGGGGATTTATTGGAGAGATGGTGCACCAGAGATTTTGATTTTT
This sequence comes from Acanthosepion lycidas, assembly GCA_963932145.1. Classification (NCBI taxonomy): domain Eukaryota; kingdom Metazoa; phylum Mollusca; class Cephalopoda; order Sepiida; family Sepiidae; genus Acanthosepion; species Acanthosepion lycidas. Next base: position 78,981,424 of record OZ010571.1, on the reverse strand, counting down.
TGTTGAGTTCCTTCTTTACCATAACAAGAAGAGTTTTAGTCTTTAAGTGCCACATTTTCCTATTTCCATCTTCAAGTTTTTATATTTGCTTAGTTTTTCAAAAACATTCGTAGTTGTGACTGCCACTCCTCGTATTTCTTTAAGGCATGGGCTACCAGGAATCTCTTAAATGATTTTTTCAAGACATTTTCCAATTAATTCGAGTGCTTCAACTACAACTGGAATTATTGATGTACTCATGTGCCACAATTTTTAGATTTACACTTCAAAATCCTTGTATTTTGAAGATCTTCAAATATATATTACAATCTACAGGGACAGCCACGTCAATAATAAAGCACATTGTTTTGTGGTCTTTGATCCCGATATCTGGGCGATCAGCTTAGATTGATCTTTGTGCATTGTAAAGTACCATAAAAATGTTACAGGTCCTATCTCTGTAGCCGAGTCTGGGTGAGGTTCATACCAATTACTTGAAGTTTCCTTCCCGTAAAAGTTCTACATTTTCCAATTCAGACATTGGCCCACTCTGTCATGCCGTTTTATATTCAGTGGGTGCTAACACCGTGAAACCTGATACAAGATGGTCAATTGTTTCTGGATATTTATCACAGGTTCTGCATTTCGGGTTAACACAATCATTCAGTATGTGTGTTTGATAATTTTTAGTTAACAAGAATTGGTCCTGTGCAGCAAGAATAAAACCTTCGGTTTCAACCTTTACCCTACACTAAATAACCACTGATGTGTACAGAGTTTGTCTACATCATTTTGTTTGGCAGGGGCAGAGCACTGAACATGAAGAAGCTTATTTTGCCATCATTTTTTGCATTTGGTACATTGCATCTCCAAGTCCTTGTATTTGGACAATTTCTTGATAATTTTCTTGGAGGTGTTTCTCTGAGATTTTACTGTTACGTCAATAAGCATACACTTGTTGAATTTCTTGTCTTTTATGATAATATCAAGCCTATTGGTTATTATTTCCCTGTCAACTTAAATTGACATTTGGGGTAACTGTGTCTCGTAGATGTTCCTACCATCTCTTAATTGTTTCGATTTAGTGCATCTTTCATATCCTCCAGTGCGTATATGTCGCTACCTTTTTATGTCTGTGGGTATATTCATTTTTTGCCAGTTCCATTCGACAGTTTTATCATATTTTCCGCATGTCCTGCTTCCCGGATTAGTTTCATCCTTGAATGTGTGACAGTGATACGATCTGATTGCGGTTCTTTGGTCCTGAGCAGCAATAATTAGGCCTTCTCTGACAACCCGATGCTTCTCAGCCACTGATGCGTTTTCGTTCTTTTTAGATATTTGTCACGCAACGTCTTCTCCTCCTAGTTTTTTTTAGTTTTTTTTTTTTTAGTTTTTTTTTTTTTTTGTATTTTCATTTGCCCAAATTGTTTTGCTTTCAGTTTTATTCGTTTGGCGTAGATGGTATTCGTTTCGTTAATTGTTGGTAGGGTTTCAGGTATATTAAGCTGTTTCTTGAAGAATGCAGCTTTCTTTATTGATGAAGTGGATTTGGTGTTTTACTATATGCAGGACATGGTCAATGGTTTTTTGTGAGGTATGATTCCAATCCTATTTTTGTAGCTTTTAGGATTAGTTCAGATTGGATTAGACATCGGCATCCTAAAGCTCTTGGTACGTACATCCTATCAACATCTGATTTCGAGTGGTACATCCTCATTTGGTAAGCATTTTTCTGGTCTTAGCGTCTAATCTTTTAATGTCATTCAACTTACATTTAATAATCTTGAAGCTGTATGTTATTACGGGTATAGCTAAAGTGTTGATAGCCTTCATTTTATTGGCCCCATTATATTCGCTTTCTAGTATCAAACGAACTTTCGGATCTTTTTCTATATAATTTAGGGGTGTTTCATTAATCCCTAAATAGTTGTATGCACCATCCTGGTCTAGTTCCTCAATTTCAAGGTCTAAATATGTAGTTTTTGGCTTTGGTACATTTGTCGGTTCCGAACTCCTTCCCGATATCTTCGCTGAAGATTTTGACAATGGTGAGTAGGATTTCCTGCTGAGTGTCATCCTTGGTAAATGTTTTAAGATCATCAGTATAGAATAGGTAATTCAGTTTTTCTGTTCTATTACTTGTATCTATAGCTACTGTTGTTCAGTAGGTAGGTGAGTGGCGCTAATGCAAGGCAGAAGAGTAGTGGTGAGATTGAATTTACTTGGAAGATCGTACTTTTAGTGTTGCTTAGTCTCGAATTTAATGACCCGCTTGTATGGTTTAGGCTTCGTGTAGTCTTCCAGTTTTTCATGCTCTCCGTTAAGAATCTGACCGCTGTAGAGCATACTCTGTATATTTTTAGGCTCTTTTCTATCCCTGAGTATGGTACACTGTCGAACGCCTTTCTGTAGTCGATCCAAGCTATCGATAAGTTTCTTTTCCTTATTTTCACTTTTTCTAATATTGTTTTATTGATAATCAGTTGGTCCTTGCTCCCATACTTTCCACTTTTACATCCCTTCTGTTCTGCTGGGAATAAATTGTTTTTCTCAAGGAAGTTGTATGTTTCCTCTCAGTTATGATAGAAGTGAAGATCTTGTACATTGTTGGTAGGCAGGTGATGGACCTATAGAAAGTTATTGAGCATATTCCGCTGAGAGAATTTTTCTGGGTATGTGCTCAGTGCTCATCAGCACAATCTTTCGTATCTCAGGCAGTAAGTTTCATTAATTTACGCATAAGTACTCTTAACCATTTCCAGAGTCCCTATTACTACTGGAATAATAGTTGTATTGAGATACGATATTCGTAGAATTTCTATTTCTAAATCCTTATCTTTTGGTGAGATTTTTTTCAGCTGACAGGATGGCCATGTCTACAAGATATTATCATTATTATTATTATTATTGATTAATTGATTGACTGAGAGAATGCTACATCAACAAAGTGACGTTGTAGTACAAATATACAAGGTCCACTATACCCATCATGACACCTAAGCTAATAAGGGGTATACAAAAGGCATCTACTAGATATGTGCGATATGATGAAATGTTATGATAAAATCAGAGCATAATCATGCTGGTAGGGCTCAGTTAGAAATAGCTTCAAGTCGACTAGCCCAGTCCGCTCTGACAGTCTCTGATTAAGTGCGTTCTCAATTATCTAGACGTGACTCGTAAGTCGCCTTGGTTGTTTCATTAGTCAAACTTAAACAACCTTTTCAATACCCAGCCATTATGCTTCTCCATTACTCCTGCTTACAGAAATGCACAGTGCCAGCCCCTAAAGTGATATGCTCAACTGGTTATGATCAGGAAAATTATTATTATTATTATTATTATTATTATTATTATTATTATTATTATTATTATTATTATTATTTAACTAATTCAACGCAATTTTTAAAGAAAGAAATATTATAAACAGGAGTCGATTTTAAAATATGGATTGCTATTTATATTTTAACATGTTTACTCACCTTCCAGTATACTTTATAAGACATGGAATTGGAAAGAATTTATTTGTAGCACCAAGAATTTATGCACCAATGTATATGAAATTATTATGTTTAATATAAAGGTTAAAGCATATAAGATTAAAATATATATAATATATGTGTGTGTGTGTGCATGTGCGCATGTGTTTGTGCGTGTGTGTCTGTTTCACCGATGTACATATTCAAATCGATGTCGATGCACACTAACCTAATCCTAATACCCCAACTAACAGACGGATAGTCGACTTGGATTTATGCACTGAAGTGTATGCAGAATCTGAAACCGTTTTCTCTATTTTTCGGATATTTAATCGGTTTGTACATTTCACATTCCTATACACATCGATAGATAAATAAATAAATTTTACACTCAATCTCGAAAGTTTGATTAAATAACAGACATACGGAAATTAATTCTCGTTCTAGTTCTCATTGTCTACCAGAGCCGATCAATCTATCTTACATCTCAAGCTGGATTACACAATATTTAGCATTATATTCGATTAACAATGTCAATTTTATATCCTTGTGGATATTTACCAACCTTATACCCAAATGGAACAAGGCCCACAGAAGTCGAAATTGTGCATATTGCATATAATGATATACATACCTATTATATCAGTGACAATATGGAAAAATGGCACTGTGGAAAAACTTCTTATTGGCCGACTGGCAGTCTGTTTCATGCTTGAATGCAAACTTCATGAAACAGTGAATCCAATGTCCACTCCTATATTTATACATACCCTATTCCTGATACTGGGCATTATTACATATATATTTACCATATACAGTGTAACCCGGATATAAGAGAGTTGTCAGGACCGGAGAAAAGTCTCTTATATCCGGGGTTTCTCTTATATCAGGGTTTGGTCTATTTTGTTTGGGTAAGTTGGGACCAGAGAAAATCCCTCTTATATCCGGGTTTCTCTTATATCCGGGTTTCTCTTATATCCGGGTTACACTGTATATATATATATATATATATATATATATATATATATATATATATATACAGAAAGAAAGAAAGGGGGAGAGAGCAATAAAAATAATGTCAGAATTTTAAAGACAGACAAACGAGAAATGAGCTTTTTTCTTAAATAGGTAATTCAACTTACTTTTTTATAATAGTCTCCCTTGGATAAATTGGTAACAGCACTATTCATCTATAGCCGTGGTTTCTTTAATGATAAAAAAGGCGGATACAGCTTTGTTTCCTGTCGGGAGGCATGTTTTTGTTTCGTTGCGGCTTATTGGAATAGTTTGGTTGTTATTATTTTCACTGTTTAAAAAAAGATATGGGTAATAACTCACTAAAATAACGTTTATAGTAATATAATATATTTATTTAGAAACATATAGCGATTTAGTAAGCGTGGCTTACTTGTGGCATAAAAGCCAAAAGCATGTAATATCAAGTAGAGATCGAACCTTCTACTCAATCGTAACGAGACAAGCGTACCATTACATGACGTCGAAGTGCTCCTTGATTTGTAATTTAAATGTAGCACAAGGACGAAAATGTGGTGCACTCAGTGGGTATCGAATTCACTACCCAACCGTAATTTATCTAGTTTTCTAACTACGCCACATCGAAGTACCCAGTATCTAAAAATATATAGGGGTAGGAAATGGGAGAAATGCAAATGCAACAAACATCAATTACAGTTTTGCATCGAAACGTTAAAGATACAGGGATGTGCAGCTTTAAATTTAAATTCTAATGTCCGGTGTATCTAGATATTTAACTTAGCCGCTTTCATTTAGCTTTATGTCGCTATTGGTTCTTATTTTTTATTTTTATCGTTATTTTATTAATTATCTCAGCATTGATTTTGCGAGGAAAGACAATGTGTTGTATTTACTTTCCACATAAAACGGATCTCCTTCCCTCACAAAACTATGGCGGAGACAATCTGAGATAATTAAAACAGCGGTAAAAAATTAAAATAAAAAAACGATAAAAAGCTGAATGACATCAGTTAACTGATGATAAGCTAAACATCTAGATCCGCCAAAAGTCCAAGTTGTATTTAAAGCTGGGCGTCTTTTTATCTTAGAAATTTTCCTCTCCGAAAAATACATTTCCTTTTCCCACCTCTCTCCCTCCCCCCTCTCTCTCTCTCTCTCTCTCTCTCTCTCTCTACATATATATATATATATATATATATATATATATATATATATAGGAGGTGTAAAAGCAAAATTGAAATCTGAACCGTTGTATCTTAGAAATGATTAAAGATATATTAATAATGTGATTAATGGCGAAATCACTTCGCTAACAAGACTTAATGAGACATTAACTTACTATCAGTTCCTTAAATAAAACTATGGAATTTGTCAGATGGAATTGATGCCGACTACTTTCGATAATTTCAAATTGTCAATAATATTGCGATTTAATGTCTCATTAAGTCTTGTTAGCAAATTGATTTCGCCATTAATCACATTAACATCGCTAATTAATTCTTTGTATAATTATTTCTTTATGATATATATATATATATATATATATATATATATATATATATATATATATATATATAGTGTATTAGGGTAGCAGATCATTATTCAAGCATACATTGTTAACAGACAGCGAATGTCTGTTATGTCTTGTCTTATCATGAGCCGTTCTAAACTCCGTATATTTGCTTTAATTTCAGTAAAATATAAAGACAAAAATTTTCCCACATTTGGATACTTTTTTATTATGCTGTTACTTGATCTACGCTTTCGGCTGACATGAGCCATCTTCAGAGTGATTATATGAACATTTAAACAAAGATATTCACCATCAAAGATACTATTCTGTTCTGTTGACATAGAAGACTGCAATGTGACGATGATGGTCGCGGAAATGTACCACGCGAGAGAACGAAATATTATATTCCGCCTAGGGTCAGCTATTATATATATATATATATATATATATATATATATATATATATTAAACAAAACAAGCAACTCTGAAAGGAATATGCTACAGAGGCACAATGCAGAAAAAGATTTCTATGACATATTAACTGACAATGATTTAATTGTTATAAATAAATTGCTATCGGTTCACATGAGCCATCTTCAGAGTGGTTATACGGATATTTTAACAAAGATATTCACCATAGAAGATAATATTTTGTTATGTTGACATAGAAGATTGCTATGCGACGATAATGGATGCGGAATAGCTGACGCTACTTCATGAGGCAGTTCTAGACGTCATGCCACGCGAGAGACCGAAATATTAACAACGGAACCGTATGTCTACATGCAATGTAATGAGTTGTGACTAGCTGAAATGTGAGCCGATAGCTTAGATCATGGTTTGGACAATTTTTGTCTTTATTTTCACCCGAAATTAAAGCAAACATCCGAACATTAGAACGGTTCGTGTTCAGGCATAATAGACATAATAGATAGTCTGTTATATTTAAAAAATATATATATGTTTAAATATATGTTTGACGACGTATGTTCTAGGAACAAAACTCATGAATAGGGTGTTTTTTACGTTTGCCATTCGCTTACCCATTGTCTATGATTATAAGTAACCTTTTACAAATGTATGAACGGATAAAGCTATTGATGATTATCAGTGGATATATATATATATATATATATATATATATATATATATATATATATATATATATATATATATACCAGAGATTAAACAAAGACAAATTCCCAGTGTTTTCTCAGTGAATATTTCTACCTATCTATGAAGAATTTTGTTGACACACAAGCTGTACACGTTTTGCTAACTTCAAATTCTCGTTTAATTTTCTCCATACTGCAGATCAAAGAGATTATAGCAATTAATTTCCTTTCAAGTTATACGATTATTGGCATGAGGTAGTGAAGAAGTCACAATCATTTGGGCTGATTAATTATAGCCTTTGTGAATTGAGCAAGGGTTATGAAAGACTGATAACCTGGCCCTTAGGAGCTTCCATGTTATTAATTTATGCTGACTTTAACTAACGTCATCAACATTGCCATCAGCAACATTGCCATCAGCAACATTGTTTGCGGATATTCTGCCAAATACTCAGTCAGTGAACTGTAACTCTTCAACAGGATATGGTTAATGAGCCGATAACATGCGGCTAATTGCCTCTGACCGCCAACGCTTTATTTTCAGGCATCTTCTACACGAGATTTTCCATAAATTGTCGATAGTCAATGATTTTTATACTTGCTGAACCCAATATTATCCGATACTGAATTTAAATAAGCTAATTTAACCATTTCCATGCGGTTTACTAAAGTTGTTTGCGAATGTCTTTTACAGGCGTCTACATTGTGTTTCTACTTTAAAATCCCCTGATGATCTAAACTTTGGTTTATACTGTAACTACACTGATCGGACCTTAATTTCAATTTCTGTGAATGAGCGCTTAATATGGAGGGATCAGTAGTTAGACAAGGCGATTACGTTCAAATTCTTGGTTATGTGTCTTCGAACTGACAAAACCATCGACACACTATGAACATTTTCGCCTATCTAATTTCACTCAAAAAGATTGGTTCAATCCGTATGGTTGTCGGTTACTTTCCACTGGTTCAGCACGCCAGGACGATATTATCAAAAAGTCAACTGCTTGACAACTCGAACCCATGCATCATGGTCTAAATGCTAACGTCCTAACTAGTCAGAGACGCGTCCCTAAACGTGTAATGGCATCTGTCATATCAGAGGGAATTTTTTAAATGTCTAAATTAACGTATTTTTGTTTATTGAATCCAGTGTTGAAGATGTAATAAAATAAACATTTCCGACATTTTATGATCTTTTATTTTAAGAAAAACATTTCAAATCAAGAAATGATTCTGCAGTTTATCAAAAGTATCAGAAGTGTGGTTTCTATGCATTTTGTCAGAAAATTCCAACTGAATAATTCCCCACTGTAGGATAGACAGTTGAATTTAAAAATCATTTGAACCATTTCGTTATATTAGTCTCTTTCATGTATGGCTTCCACATAAGAGAAAAAACCATATTTTTGTGTACCATTTTTTAAACAAATTCGAATTGAAGATGCAAATACTTTAGTTCACGTGGAACGTAGAACATATTATAACATGTGATCTGAACGAGCACGAACCGTACCAAATTCCAGTTTTCATCTAGTTATGGTTATGCCGTATAAATGAGACATAGTATTTTTATATTCGTCTTCCAGAAAAGGAAAAGACATTCAAACAAGTATTGTTCCTAACTAGATTAGTCAACGACATCAATCAGCGAAAAACATCCAAAATTAGTAAAAAGAAATAGCCCAATATTTTATTGTATTTTTCTTTGACTGTGACCAGATAATAATTGATAGATAATAATTGTCTGACATATTCACCAGATATTGTACATTTGGTCTACCATTAGAGAATTTTACTAGTCAAAAATATTCAATTATCGAGGCGGAAAAAATTATAGGAGGATTAAATTATGAAATCGCTTGAAAGATTCCAGAAAAGAGAGGACCACATCTGCAAATAAATTATTCACAGTTAAGGTAAAAAATAATCAATTTGTGCTTTATTTTTAATCGTAAACTGAAAGAACTTTTAAGCCAAGCTACTGAAGAATCAATTCCCATTTGTTAGTTAGCCAGTCTCATAAACCATACATAGTAATCAAATTTCATGTTGCTTCATAATAATATTATATAATAATTATGTCATCATAATAATTGTTACTAATAAAATATAAAATAATACATAAATTTCACTGTTTTCCTATTTAAGTTTTCTGGTTAATTTTGATTTTTAATTTTTAAGTTAATGATTGAATAAATTCATGGCAAGTTCGACGACAATAAAATATCCTTAGAAATGGGTAGAAATGAAAAAAACAACTTTTTCCATTTCGCTGAAACAGCCGTTAAACATGTTTATCTCCCCTTCTTTATTTATTTATTTCTTTCATTTTCTCACTGAAGTGTATTTTCCCCTCTTTCCACGCAATCAAAACAAATATTTCTCTTAATAATAATTTTAAAATAATTCAGTGGACAAAATTATTTAATTCGTGGTAAATTAATTTTTCGGCGATTGCCTTACTCGGTTTTCTTCGTAAAATAACGTTTCTTCTGAAAAATGTCGCATTTATTGCGGTCGCCATAATTCCCGGCCTTTTAGCTGAAATCAAAGTGTAACATCTGTTCTTACCAGCTTAATTGCTACTCTACCCCCTTTCTCTCTCCCCACTTCTAACTTCCTTTCTTTCTTCTTTCTTTCTTTTTTTCTCACTGAAACCAAGTAATGTCTTTCCCCCTCTTTCCACGGGATCAAAATGCAGAATCGTCCATTATTTATTAGGTGTTAGCAGGGCCTAACGGCATGCTGACTAACGAAGGGCGGAATACGCACAATTATAATATGATATTTGATGACAATCTATTTACTCCTGCATTAAGCGACCAAAATACTCCCTTAGTCCATTGCCTCTGTCACCGAACTATGCGTGCATCTACAAGTGTAGCGGTTCTGAGGCTTTAACCAGTTGGAAGATCAAGTGAGATGCAGCGAGTTTCGACCGGCAACAGGATAAATCTGCACATGGCCTTATATCCAAGGCGGTGATGACCTGGCAGCATATCCAGAGTGGCATCGCTCGGTAGAGGTTCTCCTATACTGAAGTCAACGGTTAGGATGGAGGAATAACATCGACAGTCGTCTCACCTGGAAAGGGAATGGCTCCGTCAGTTCCACTTGCCTAAGGCACGCTACACATGGAACAGTGGATAAAGGTGTTAGTTAGATTCAGTGACAAGACCCAAAAAGTGTAAGTTCAACACCTGGTTAGGGCGGTGGAGATCTTCGAGAGGGGAATTAACGGGAGATAACTGATAACTGATATCCATTAGACATGGCACGTGGAACAGGACAGTCTACACCAGCGAGCGAAATAAAGGATTCAGTTCGACATTCCAACCACCTGAAGAAGGTGGGAGCGTACAAAGGCCGAAACGTTGTGATAAATATGGCAATAAAGGTGAGGACAATAGTCTGAATAATGTAAATAATGAAAGAATAATTCTCCGACTTTCACCACAGGTGTTGGCATGCAACTGGGACATGTGGAAGGAACTGGTTATAGGTGCCCATTTGCACAGTGACCCGACGACCACATTGAAAATAAAAACATAATTAAGCTAGTGTACTAAATAAGAAATGAAGACAATTCTGGTTTCTTAAAATATTTACTTCTATTTAATTATGCCACATTAAAATCTTCATGGCTAATAATGACAATAAGTATGTAATCTAAAAAGAAACAGGTCAACTTCCATGCATGATATCAATCAGGCTGCTTTCAGTAATACATTATCTATCGGTGCACACAAGGTCAAGAGAGGGTGATAGTCTGATATTTACGCTTTATCGATTAAACACTTGATTCCTTCAACGAAACTGGAGCATACAATACTTTCGCTTTTACGATGGAAATGCCAAGTTCTTTATTACCGCCAGCGCATAACAGTAAATGTTTGGTTCGCGATTTCATTGACAGGTAATAAAATAGCCATGCTATTAACCTGCTCTATCCACCATTCTCTTCGATTTGAAATAATATTTACCACAGAATTTCAGGTTAGCAACTTGACTAGGTAGCGTTGACATTTTGTCTCTGTTCATATTCACTGATCACTGTGTTTTTAATAGAAGGCAAGAAATAATTCATTTCTGTACGGTAATTATTAACAGCATAATTAGAGCGAAGAATCCAACCTTTAGAAATTATAGGCCACAGGACTATCTTAGGCAACTCCTAAGTAGACTATATCCCAAATGATGCAGTGCACAACACCCTCAGGCACGAAAGAAGCCAGCGGAACGACCTCATATCTGACATTAAGAAGAGAAATTTGAAATGGCATGGACACATCATGAGAACCACCAATTTTTTCCACTGCCATCGTACAAGGCAATACTTTAGGCAAAGGAAGAGAACGATAGAGAAAAAATGGTCTAACAACGGTACTGAGTGAACTGGAAGATTATTCACAGACACAGATATTGGTACACAACCAAAACCTATGGAGGGTGCAGGTTAGGTTTTCAGCTCCATAGAGACCCTAGGACCAAATCCGGAGATGATGATGATGATGATGATGATGATGATGATGATGATGATGATTGTCATATTTATACCGATGCAAAAAGGATTTCCTTTATCAAATAATTCATCTGTCCTTAATGATGTAATATACAATTTACCAAAAACGTCACGATATTTGAACATTTACATTATTGTTTTTCAATTTAATGTGTTCAACATTAAAAAGTAATTGATTTTAAAAGTTAGTTTTAAAAATCTGTTCCTATTTTAGTCAAATTTCTTCGTTTTATATGTTGTGTCCCTTCCGGGCATAGCCGATCATGGCTCTCCACAACCTCTTTGTTACTTTAAACAATATATGTTCCCTTCCTATCCGTTCCGGTTCCTGTTCTACTATCCATTTTTAGAAGCACGTTAAATGGGGTACCCTCTTTCCATCTTGCCTTCAATATGCCTTGTGAGTGTCTAATTCTTCAAGCCCATTGTCTTTTTATTATTATTCCGAGTACACGTGAGCTTTTTCTTTCCATTTTCTCAAAACTTCTTTCTAATAAATGTAAATAGATAATGTTTATGCACTGACTGAACCCACTGAACTGAGTATTGGTTGTAGCTAAGTTCAATGTCTGTAATAAAGAAAGCATTTTATGCCCAAGTAGTGTTATTAACGAATTATTTAAGAGCATTAAATTCAGAGTCTGTCTATATTTCTGAGATGAGGTATTATGTACATTATTTACATTATTCGGACTATTGTCCTCATCTTTGTCGCCATGTTTTTCACAACGTTTCGGCCGTTGTACGCTCCGGCCTTCTTCAGGGGGTTGGAATGTCGAACTGAACCCTTTATTTCGCTCACTGGAGTAGACTGTTCTAGTTCCACGTGTCATGTTTGATGGATGTCAGTTATCAGTTATCTCCTGCTAATTTCCCTCTGAAAGTTCTCCACTGCCTTAACCGGGTATTGAACTCACACACTTTGGGTCCTGTCACTGGATCTAACCAACGCCTTTATTCACTGTGCCATGTGTCCTTGACGATACATGGCACAGTGGATAAAGGCCGAAACGTTGTGATAAACATGGCGACAAAGATGAGGACAATAGTCTGAATAATGTAAATAATGTACCATTAAATTCGGTATGATAACTCTACAATCTTTAGACTTTTAGTCTATATTTGAAATACTGTTAATCAATTGCTTTCTAATTAAAATAAAAGTAGAAAATGCTATTAAGTTTATTGCCCTAAAAGCTGAATATATGTTTAATGACATCAGATGGTTGTGTCATTTGAAATCAGGATGTGTACTTCTTGAAAGATTACTCAGATTGCTAATGAGTAGTTTTAAGTATTATTTGAATCAATGGTGATCAATGTTTCTTTCTTGTTTTCTCGCCTTTTATAAGTAGCCATATTTCATAATTCAGGTGGTCATTTGACATTATACTGTAAACCTTCTTTTTGAAAAACATGATTTAATAGACTTATTCTTCAAGTTTCTTTAGCACTTTCAAAAGGAATCTGATGTTAGACATTGAAATACAAATTTGAGGAAATTGATTGGGCGTAGAATTTATTTTTCACTGACTCATATATATATATATATATATATATATATATATATATATATATATATATAATTATCAACTTTGTTTATATATAATGTGAGCAGATACAGATTTCGAAAGGTCACGGCAAGAGATGTGTCTTTCCTATTTCCTTCATGTAGCATAATGGTAAAATACGTATAGCTTGAAAGTAGTTCCACCGATTAAAAAGAATACAGCTTCTATTCTTGTGTAGAAGCAGAGAGAAGCACATTTTCTTTAATATGATATTCAATCTCTAAGCTATTAGATGTTAATTTGTGTTTAAAAAAAAGGTTTTATACTCTCACACGTGTACCCAATAAATATAATGTTTATAGTAATAACAAATAACGTCAGATCAGAAACTCCATATATATATATATATATATATATATATATATATATATACTATTAAACTATTTCAAAGTAACTAATCTTGAAATGCACTATGAAAACTATTATTAAAATAATAGAATTACGAGTAGTACTGATTGATGTATGATCTGGAATAGTGTTTTACCCTTGATTGGTGCTTTCTCTCTTTTCTTCTGTTTTTGTTGTTGTTGCATATCTTTTCTTTCTTTATGAATGGCACTTTTTTCTTGTATTTTTCTTGTTTTTGTCCTTGTTACTGCAACTTTGAATTGGCTTCCTTCTTTACATACCCAACTTCTTTCCATTTCTATGGCGTCCAAATCAAAATGAATGCTGCGTTAATATTGAGACAGGAATCGATTTTTCTTTTGCCTCTAAATAGACACCATTCAAGTAATTATTTAGATGATGACATCTGTTGATTGACACGACTGTAAAAAATAGAGATGCTTCAATTGAGAAATGTATCATCACTATCTGTAAAATTCAGTGTAGGATTGTATATACTTCATTCTATCTATCTCACTCCCTCTCTCACTTTAACTCTATTTATTAATGTTTAATCGTACTCACTCTTTCTTTTTATCTCACTACATGTGACTTATTTTACTTCTCTTTTATCTTTCGAATCTTTTCATATTCTTTTCTAACATATTTTTATTATTATTTTCGTTACCTTGTTCACTGCTTCTTTATGCGTCTAATTACACGTCTGTGCATTATTCACGAATGTTTTTATTTTAAGCTAGTAAACCTTTTCATAATTCAACGTGTGTTTCCTACAAATAGCAAATAATTTATTTCATGTTTTATGGCGAGTAAAAAAAGTAAAAGATATATTTGAAGATTTCGAAACATGAGAATGATGAAAAAATCAATATGTAACGCAAACATCTACAGAAAATCTCAATAGCAAATGAACTGAAGAAAATTAAAATATTCTCCTGTTCGAAAGTGTCCAAACAAAAGAGATACAGGATTAAATGATTTATGAAAGTTTTCATTGAAAATAATACGCGATATTTTAAACAAACCTATAATAACGTAGTAAAAAGAAACATATTAAAAATGTTAATAGGAAAAAATAGGGAAAAATATAATTTCCGTAGAGTTAAATGGATAAAAGAATTTAAAAAGAATGTTTATTCGTATTCCTGTTATTTTATATAACAGCAGTACTAAACTGACGTCGAGATCTCAACAATTTACAGTTGAGTTGGCCAGATATAACTGTAAATACTATACTAACCGTTTCTTTACTCGCACTTCTCGCTTGTGAAACTTTCTACTGGCTCCTTAGTTTCCAGTCAGCTTTAATCTGAAAACCTTTAAATGCAATGTCAATCACTATCTACTGTCCTCCTGATTACTCTTTCCGATCATTATTAATGTTTCTGATTACTATTTTTTCCACGCCCTGTAACCGCTTGTGTCTTAATGACTTTGCTGCCTTGCATGGGGTGATACTTATTATATTAGGTTGGTGCAAAAAATAATGACGTAATAATGTCGTTTTTTGACGTTAAAAATACGTCAAAAAACGACATTATTACGTCATTATTTTTGCACCAACCTTATATATATATATATATATATATATATATATATATATATATATATATATATTAGTTTTTACTGCAATAATAAAAATTGTGTACTACAGAGTGCAACATAAATACTAAAGTAAAAGCTTCTAACTATTAGAAAATTCATTATATCAGCCTACAAGTAAGTATTAATTTGCTAAATAACACCAGAAAATCATATTTATTATGGTTCCATTTAGGCTTCACTACACCCAGTAAGTTAAAATTGAAAAGATACGTATGAGATAAAATATCCTATACTCACTTCAATTTTACTTTGTGGGGCAGAGTAGAACAGGCGTCACTCTCAAGAACTGCACACAAACAATAATCAAGAGCGTTGACATCTGGTAATGAGGGAGGCCATTTGTCGTTGGGGATGAAGTCAGGACAATTGTCTCTGCATCACTGCCGTGTTACACAAACGGTATTACTCGTCTGTGCGTCTTGTTGAAGTATCCAATTTTCATCATATGTAACATTCTACCACGTGTTGAGTACACCTTCCAAGATGCTCTGTATGTCCGAAGCATTTTCCTAAAGCGGCAAGAACTGACTGACGACTTCTTGAAAGAACACGATCATTTTGATGATTAAAGTTCTGTTCAGTAGTGAATAGTTTGTTATAAGAGAAAATAATGTCCTGCAGTGTGCCATTACGAATCGGTTTCAGCAATTGCTTACTTCTTTTAAACCTATTATTCATTGTGGCTGCCAAAAGAAGCTGTCTCTTGGTTATTTTGTAGGATGACATACCCTAAATCATTTCGACATAGCCTTCACGGGATTCTCATTAATGATCCGGCCTCGTTAGACAATTTTCTCATTGAAATTCTTGGATTACGCCTGATTTAACGCACCTGTTTAAGAACTTTTGGCGTTCTGGACATGCGAGGATGTTCTGGCCTCGGTCTATCTTTGATGGAGCAAGTCTTGTTGTGTTGATCGATTGTCCTTTTAATAAACATTCTATTGACTCCAAGTGGTTTCCCAGCTTTAAAACTGAGTCAGTTCGTGATTATGTTGCTCACTTATATACTTTCTTTTTCTTTTCTTTCAATTTCTATAGAAATTGTTAGTATTAAACACTAAAAAGAAATAGTATACGTTGTTGGGTGATTATCAAAATCATAAACAACCATGTCGTGAGCCAAAATTTAGAATTAGAATTCATTTTCATTTTTGTAACACTATTTTTTCCGCACCCTGTATAAGGAAAATATTTGAACAAAATTATATCATGGGAGAATATGATATATATATATATATATATATATATATATATATATATATATATATATATATATATATATATATATATATATATATATCAGTGACGAGAAATGCATAAGCAAAACATCTAAGAAATATATGAATAGAAAAGTGATATTTTATGAATCAATACACCCAGTGAATTAATTGTAAAAACCTGACCATAATTTTGATTTAAAAAATGCAGTTTTAATTAAAAGAGAAAGTATTTTATTAAGGCTTACATATATAGAAAGTGCACTAATTTATGAATCTGCCACAGTAGATTTATGCCCAGATTCCCACCGCGTATCTCTTTTCTAATTGAAATAACTGGGATAAAAGCAAAAACAAAAGTGATAGGAAGATGAATGTGGTCGACTGGGTTAGGTATGTTGATACATGGAACACTAAAAGTTTAAAAATTTAAATTTAGAGTTAAATGTACCTCCATTTTCAGCGTTTCTCTTTATGTATATTTATAAATTATATAACTGTATTTCGTCCTCTTCTCCTTCATATATATGACTTTATTAATTAAATATTATTTAGTCTGAAGAAGTGTATTTTAAATGTAAAACACGTCATATATGACTTTTTTCCATTTTATTATTCAGTTACCCACCCAAACTATATTAATCAAATAAGGAAAAACCATAAAGCTATTCTTTCTACATAGTTTATAGGAATGACTCACGAATGGGTAGATGAGGTAATTATTGATTATTCCCCATTAAGCACTGCAGTATACCAGTGACCAAACTATCTTTTCAAAATAATTGCATATTGGAAATAACACAGGACTTTTCACAGGGACATTAGTTTGATGAATCAAAAGCATATTTAATCAGAATTTGAATTCTCTTCAAAGCTGTTCATATCTTTATAAGACATCTGCTACAATTAGCATAACATGGCGCAAAAACATAAACGAGGCTAAGTGAGGATATGGAAATATCGTATTATGGCAATCTTCCAAATAAGGAGGACCTACCTATCTAGAAAATCAGTATTTCAATTTTGGGTTTTTTTTAATCAAAGCTCTACAACACCAATAAAAAACAGAATTATTTCAACAAACCAGGCCGCACCACGCACCTCGTAATAAAATATTAAGTGAAAAATAATTTAATCACACCCATATCTTGATCAGGTATTAAGTTTTGATAGAAAAATAATTTTGTATATACAGGGGATTTTGTTTACTTAGTAGGCTTGACACAGTCACAATTCGGAGCCCACAACTCGTACATAGAGCTGGCGACAGAAATTATTCAGTTCTTTCGACACTTCTTCATTTTGGAATATTTCACAAATAAAGGATTGAATCCGATCCTTTCTATTTAAGTACAATAGGGAAATGCAACTTGGAAGTGGACTGACTATTCCTTTTATTTACAAATGAAGTTCTAATTTGATACATAGTCATAATTACTGGGTATTTAGTGAGTATCGTATACACTACTAATGGTCTCTAAAATCAACTTGCTACCATTACTGAGATGGTTATTATATAAAATATGAATTTAAAAGGGAAATATATACAACACAAAGAATAATATACTTTAAATTTTTATTATTCTGAAAATAAAATTGCAGTACTCTGAGTATGTTTCAATTTACTCAAAATGTAACATACATGTAATATAGCTGGATTGCTGTAAATATATCAAAATCCAAAAAATTAAAGTAAAAGATTATCGTCTGCCTGTTCAGTTGCAAAGAACCATGGTTTCTGAGATTGAAGACAAGTTTATTTGTGCTAAGGGAGAACAACGAGCGTCATGTGCTCTGAAAGAAACAGCTTACATCATGTGTGAATCTCATGTTTCAGAAAAAAATACGTCTACTGCTGACACTAAATAAAATCTCAACTGAAAAGAAATTCTATTATTTTCCTTTTGCCAACTGACCTTTTGCAAAATTTTGTGTCCAGATATAAATCAGGATATGAAAGCCCCGAAGGTGGTTGACTGTTAACACTGGCAAACTTCCAACCCCTCCTGCAACCAAGTCGGTCCTTGCATTGCTTTCGATCTTGTCGGTACGACCGAAAGGAATGTCATATAGTCCGAGTAGCACACTGCCTCTATATACCACAGCCCAGGCTCATAACCCGTCCTTAGAGAAGTCATTCCAATCTCAACACCATAGGACTGGATTTTGACCAAACAGGGTGCTACCATTATCTCACAACATAAAATAATGCCTACTACAATTACTATTACTATTACACCTGCAGCGATTCCAATACAACAATATCCCGACCCCATAAAATACACTGTATATGGTCCACATGCTTTTATTTTACATATATTAGATATTTGTAGTTACCGTACAATATGGCAAATGCCATTTGGAAATATATTATTACACCAGTTGACGCAACACGGCAAGAGATGTAAGTTGGTTAACCAAATGGGTCAAGTGTAATCATCTCAACTTCTATATAACTTGAATTGCCGACAGGTTTAGTGACCGTCGTGGATGTTGTGGAACCTTTTGAAGGTCGTTTTGAGTAGCACGTTCATGATGTGAATGTGAACTATCGTTTAGGAATGAGTGCAGAAATGATTGAACAATATTTTGGACATACATGCTACTATTCAACGTTCCCTCCACAATCAGAAAATTGTAAATTACGCCCCTCCCCCACTCATCAGGAAATGATAATCAATATTGCACACGCAAATCGCTATCTCATAAAGTAAGAAAATACTCATCATTGAACACTACATAAGTTATGGGGGGACTTTTTGAGAGAAGAAGCTGCTCGGGTGGAATAAAATACGAAAGAAATAGCTGTAGTTCGCTATGATATACGTGTAATGGCAGCTCCTAGCCGTAAAGTTTAGAACTAGTGGAACAAATGTATGCAGTTTATCTGAACACTTACCATGGAAATAACCATAGAGCAGTGATGGGCTTGTGAGAAAGGGGTTGTATAGTGGGAAATAATTAATCACCCCCAAGTGTGTGGAGACGCTTTTGAATTCGAGACTGGAAAGTGAAGACTGGGCAGCTTTTGCTCATATATGACAGCAATATTCCATTTTAGGCCTCATCTGACGTTTGTAAAGGTAGAAGATAGCAGAAGGTGTCAGGTACTTACTGAAGCCGTGAAGCATCCAGCATCTTTAGCAATGGATCGTATGTATGAGTTTCACTCGAAGTTTGGATTGAGCTTGAGTCCTAATATTCACGAGGCCTCCTTAACAGAAGACCTATAAACAATGAGAAATCTTGGTCAGATAACTACAAATATCTTATATACTTACTAGTCAGTATATCTTATTTAGAACTAGAGTTTTTTCATATGATTTCGTGCATGTTGGATTTATGGGTGGTATTAAGTATTCACTTGAAGTATATGAAGAGCAGGCATCTTGTTAGACGTCTTATCCACGAGGTAGAGTATAGAGTAGGGACAAGATGGTTGGTTTCCAAACAGGACAGCTATACAAAAATGTCCGCTCTCGTAAAACTATGATTGCTTTACTAAAGCTAAAACCACTCCCTTATATAGGGCTTAAGTGAACTTCCTATTGGACAAATTAGCAAACGCATGATGTCTGACTGGAAAATCTTGCATTTAATTGTTAAACAAACGACTTTCCATATTTGATGAATACTGTGCAGTAATAAAATAAAAAAGAAACATCTCCCAGCAAATTTCTTGCAAGAATTTACTATTGGATCCGAATTGTTGTAAGAGGTGTATTTTTTTATTTTGGTCTGGCCTGCTGGACATATTTACATTAGCCTGACACTAAAAGGTTTATTGAGCTACAATAAATTATCTGTGTATATGTATATTACTCTGGACATCGCCATCAATGGAAAAATAATGTGTCTGGATATTTCGCTATGAGGAATTTCCTACACTCTTAAAATTGAAGCAGTTATGCATGAACACACACACACACACACATATATATATATATATATATATATATATATAATTTCATTGATTTTCAAGCTGAAAAAACGCCAAGTGCATTAGCACTAATGTGATAAGCTTAGTCAAATTTCTTCGAGCATGAATCATTCCATAATACTTGTTTTAGAAAAGACATGAAAATAATTTTTTTTAATTGCATCATTTGTCATGTTCAATTCAACTGTAACCCCGTTGAACCAAATTTTACAGAGGTGTAGTTTTGTTATTAGTTAGAACAAAATAAATGGTAGTTTTACTCTGAATTAGTGCGATCACATTTTCGTATTGTTGCAACCTGTTTATGCGTACAGCTTCATTGAGTGTCAAGTAATTGCAAACAAATTATAAAGAAAATAAAGATATAAAAAGAACACTTGGCATATTTTAAAAGAAAATTTTACCAAAGGCTCAACATAGAAAACAGAAATGGTTTATTCAATAAAACCACCCTCGTCCACGAATAAGGTGGCTCTTATGTTCGACATCATGACCAGTATAACAGCTTCTTACAAGTCCTTAGGATTGGGGAGGAGTTCTAATTGGTCTCCCTGTCGACATCATCTAAGGCGTAGTAGTTTAGAGTTTTTAAATCAGGAGAGCTAAGAGAACGTATACTGAGGTTAACATGATTGGGAAAATTATTGGCCAATCGCTCAGAGGTAATGCGAGCTAAGAAAACAAATTTATGCTGGAACACGTGCATCTATCTCACACACTTGATTCAGAGATTGACAACTATGTATGGCATCATGATGTATACGATCGCATTCACTCTAAGGCTATAAAGGAAGCCATAAGGAAGTATGGCATGACACATTTTACTCGCGAGTAACGTGGGTCATGTCACGGGTGTAACTTGGTGTGCCTTCTTCCCTATGATTTGTTTTTCTCCTGTTCACCAAGCCATTTTCAAGGACTCTATCTCCGGATCACTGTGGCTATCCACTAGTGTCAAGAGTACGGCGTGAATTTTAACTTCGTTACCTGCAGATTTAGAATGTGCTTTGTTAATGGTCTCGATATACCTGAAGGAGAAATACCACTGTAAAATATTGGCGCATGTCACGTATCGGTAGGATAGATTTTCTTCCTAAGAAAAATGCGTTCTCAGATACCTGTTGTATACACAGTGTTGATAGCAGATACCAAAAAGAAACTACAACAACACCTACAGAGGGTAGCGAAGGAAAGCGAGAAGAAAAGATTAAACATCAATTGCAATAAAATAGAATGTATGGTGGTCAGAAAAAGAAACATCCTTACGGGCAAATTACAAATTAGAGATTCCAAAATCAAATAAGTACAACAATTTAAATATCTGGGAAGTGTTTTAAGAAGGGAAAGTGCGACACAGAAATCTGAATACGCATTGGTTTGGTTTGGTTTGGTTTAGTTTGTTTTCAGGCATATCAATCTCAATGGGTTATTTAATGCTGACAATTGGTTTGGTTTGGTTTGGTTTAGTTTGTTTTCAGGCATATCAATCTCAATGGGTTATTTAATGCTGACAATTGTTATTGCTTTTTCTTTTTAAATTGTATTGCTGGTTATATTTTTTTCCTTCAAAAATCTATTTCTGGTAATATTTCTTCTTCAAAAATATATCGCTGGTAATATTTTTTCAAAAAATGTGTATCTGGTAATATTTTTTTTCAAAAATGTATTGCTGGTAATAATTTTTTACAAAGTATTTCTGGTATTAAAACCTATTTTTACACTTTCATAGTGTTTTGACCCCAGTTTGATCAGAGGCCTTGCTGTTGGACATAGTTTATCATCTTACCCAGAATGTGGATGTAGTTTATCGTCATACCCAGGACGGAATGCGCATTGTAATAATGAAAGATGCCTTTCAAAAGCTAAGCAAATTGTTAAGAAACAGAAAAAAATGTCTTTAGAAATAAACAGTACTGAACTGTTACACAATGTCAGTCCTCCTGTATGACATTGAATACAACGGAAATGTTGTTCTACAGAAGACTGCTGAGAATACCATGGACTGGACATGTGAGTAATGACGAAAGAGAAAATGTAAACCAAAAAGACACCTATACTTAACATGAGACACATGATCAAGAAAAAGGGTTTGGAGCATTTGACACTCACTAAAAAATATTGAAGAGGAAGAATGGAAATCAGTGCATAAACTACCTAAGGAGTTTGTGTAATGAATGATAGAACAGGGTTTAGGTAGATATAAAAAAAAATCTACTAAGAACTAGAAAGGACAGGAAATTGCGGAGTGCCATGATCGCCAATTACATTGCACAAAAGAAGAAAAAAGAGTACCGAAGCAAAGCTGAATAAGCGTAATTTTAATGTCATTAGTTTATATTCGGAGATTGGAATTCTCGACGCCATTTGCAATATCAACAATGCTTGGTGGTTGAAATCAGTTTCACAATAGACACTGCGTTGTTTGTTAAAAATATAGGCTTCTTGTAATCTGAATCTACAAAATGACAATGGCTGTGGCCACAAGTCACCACTCGACCATGAAGACATGATAAAAGTATACTTGAACGTTGGTATCAAAGCTTTTGGCAGCCTTTACAACAGTCGAAAGGTAAATCAAATAAATTATAAATGGGAAAAGTTGTGTCAATTTTGTCATCATCCGTAACAAGATTTTAAACCGTAACTACACATCATAACAAGGACCTATGTTTCAGATAGATAGATAGATAGATAGATAGATAGATAGATAGATAGATAGATTTCCAATTACTATATTATACTTAGTGTGTATTGGTGTTTGTGTTGACATGAAGCAAACCTTCATTCCTTTCGGATTCAATGAGTGAGAAGTAAGTTATTGTTATAATCATCACATGTTCATCTAGTCTTAAGCGTTATTTTTCCCACATATACTCATAAATTTCGCCCCTTACACTTACCGCTCACACAGCAAACTCTTTTAGTAATTCTCGACTTCGAAATACCCTTGGGATTTGTATAGGGTGAACATTAGTAAAAGAAAACGTTAACCTGCTTAGAAATCTGTAAGTCTTACTAAAAAGAAAAATGTTCTTCCCGAAAAGAAACGAACCTGTATTCCTCTCACTTTTCCAGCTAAAGCTTGCTACTTACAAATTAGGCAAAAGGAAACCATCATGGGAGCGTATGATTCAATTACTCATTTAGCTTTAGTTCTGTACTCGAAACATAAAGTAGCATCTAGACGATATGTGTTTTATTATTATTAACGCCAACGAATATTGTTAAATTTCGTTGGGGTTTTTTTTGTTGCTTTTTGGTTTTTTTTGTTTTTGTTTTGTTTTTTTTTTGTTTTGTTTTTTTGTTTTTTTTTATATATATTCAGGTTTCGGATGAATTTTTAAATATAGATTACCTTATGCTTGAGTACTTTCGGTTTTCACAAGCTATTAGCAAAGAGGTTTTGTGCTATTTCGGTTTCATCATTTTTCAAATATCGCTTCTTGACGCGTGAAACCGACATAGCGCGAAAATTGAAAACTCTGCCCAGATAACACAATATATATATATATATATATATATATATATATATATATATATATATATATATATATATATATATATATACACACATATATATATATATATATATATATATATATATATATATATATATATGGGGGGTATGTTTGCGTTGTATGTATCTAGGTAGTAAATATTCATTCAGACAGGTTTGTTAAAGATAAAAAACAAGTTATGTCTATTTTATACATAATATCATCGATATGAAACAGGTGTTATAAAAACTTAATTAATAAAGCCAAATTAATATCTTCTTCAAAAAAGTATTCTGCAAAAGCTAAGTGACATCAAATAAAAACTCATCAATAATGGATTTCTAAATTATATCATCGACGAATAAATAAATCTTTATTATTAGTAATATATGTAGAAGCGCCGAACACAGTAAAATAAGAACAGAATTGATTGATTTTATCGGTATCAGATGTACTCAAACTACGCAGACGAAATAGCTATAAAAATAGGTACATAAAGCTCAAAGATAATAATAATAATAATAAACATTTATGAGGTATTATCTACAATAAAAATGTTTCAAACTTTTAGTAGTCACTAATAAAACATACCTTCCATTAAAATCAAATCCACTATATAAGGTCAATGTTGTTTATAAAGGTATTTGTCTCACTGGAATCTTTATCCCTAAAAATAACAAATAAACGACATCTCTCTATCACTCTCTCTCACTCTCTCTCTCTCTCTCGCACACACACACACTCTCTCTCTCTCTCTCTCTCGCACACACACACTCTCTCTCTCTCTCTCTCTCTCTCTCTCTCTCTCTCTCTCTCTCTCTCTCGTAGACTCACGTGTTATAATTCCGAAAAGCTATTTTTTTAAATTAAAATTTGGGAACGCTATATTTAAAAAAAAAATTAAATGAATAAGCGCACGGTGTGAGGTGTGGTAGAAGATGAAGAGGAGGAGGGGAAAATCAAGTGTATTGTAAATCGGTGAGGGATTAAATGGAAAATACATACGTTCTTTTCATCCCACTTCAAATGAACTCAAAAAGTTGTTTTTTTGTTTTTTTGTTTTTTTGGCGGGGGGTTATACATACTAAAAAGTTCCTTTTGAGTTTATTTGAAGTGAGATAAGAGAACTTATGTATTTTTTATTTAATCCTCCACCGATACTTTTCCAATACACTTGATTTTTCCTCCTCCTCCTCAGCTTCTACCTCACCTCACGTCGTGCGCTTATTCATTTATTTTTTTTTTTTTTTTAAATATAGCGTTAATAATATTTTTTTTATTTTTAAAAAATAAAGCTTTAGGGAATCAATTGACCAAAATCACCTGACGATACCAAAAGTTTGAAACCAAGGTAACGAATCGAGTGAGTTCCTAATTTTCTATACTTAAAAGCTCTACATGCTAATTTTTATCTTTTTATATGTGCATTAAGCACTTTATAATACTACTGGTCTAATCTAACTGTGACCATTAACTTTTTTTATTATATATATATATATATATATATATATATATATATATATATATATATATATATATATATGTTATAATTATTTTTAAAAAATATGATTCCACCGCTACACAGGAATACCATGTCTCAAAAAAAGAAGGTAAAATCTTCCAATTCAATTATAGAAATTAAATTAAATCAAAGTACCTAGTTCTGTTTCATTTATTCGCTTGAGAATGAAACAGAACTAGGTACTTTAATTTAATTTAATTTCTATAATTGAATGGGAAGTTTTTAGTTTATTTTTGAAACATGGTAATTGCTGTGTAGCGATGGAATCATATTTTTTTTTAATAATTATGATCTACTTGTGTATCGAACACTGTTTTTGAAAAATAAAATCAAAAATACTAAAGAACTTCGGATCATCAATCTAACGTTTCTTTCCTATTTTATCAATATATTTTCACACACATACACACACACATACATATATATATTTATATATATATTTTAGAGATCATATATATATATATATATATATATATATATATATATATATAGTATAATAGGCAGCCATTGTTCATCTAAACAAGTTTTATTAAAAAGGATAGACATTCTATGTCTAATAATGTATCCATCACTTTTTCCAAACTTCAAATAGCATTGCGTAAACCTGGCTGCTGCAAAGGCAAAAATTATCCGCACTCAAAGTTGTGTTCAACAAGATGACGCCTGTTTGTCAAAAGCTTGTAAACAGCTTTGATTCATTTTTTTTTTTTTTTTTTTACCTGTAGACGCCAGGTTTACGGCGATTATTTGTAGTAAAATGTTTAGGACACTCTGGTAAATTAAAATCGAGAGATATTAGAAGTATGCTTTTCTCAGTATATTTTATTATCTTTGAGGACCAAAAAACATCTTACTGTATTTCCATTGATGCTGTATGTTGAATAATAGAGTATTTTAAGCACAGTCATGCTGACAAAAAGGTCATGCAAAAATGTATTGGGAAATCTTTCAGCTCTTTCCTAAAGTTAAAAAGAATTTTTTTACAAAATGTATTTACAGAAAATACAAAATATCAAAGTATGAAGTTTTTGTTTTTGGCTCGATTAATTGCCACAATTCGAACTGACATTCAATGGAACAAGGTTCAAATTGTCTCATTGAATTTTTACTATTCTTCTTGGCAGTAATATCAAAACTCTTGGAGATTGCGTGGTCTTCGTTGGAGTATATCATTCTTCAGTTTCCACTACAATGGCTCAGTTATGTTGAGCTCGGGACTTTGTGTTGGTGGGTCTTACAATAGTTGAAAATCTTCATCCACAAGAAACTTTTTTGTTGCGCGTGATATTTCGTGGTCTTACCCTTGTAAGCTAATATAGATTTCGGTGTTTAGGTTCCCATCAACTTTTACCAATTTTCTTCTATCATTGTTTTTGATGCAACTCCACACCACAAAATTTTACTGTCTTTATAATGTATCTTGCATTGTTTCTTTCTTCCATTGGTCTTCTTACATATTCTCTTGCATAAGAATATAACTCTACTTTTCTGTTTTGCATTCATCACTAAAAATTACTTTTCGCTACTTTCCAGTATTCCATGTTCCTTTGACAATTTCTATCTTCTATTCCAATGATTTTGGTTAATAATCTTTGTTTTTGCTGTTATGTTATGTATCCGATACATTTTTTCTTAAATCACTTTTTCGCAAACACTAAAAATTCTGTCTTAAATGGATATTTCCTTGTTCCTTCCCCTCTATAAAAACAAATTAATCTGGACAAATTGTGATATAAATGATAATCTCTTGTTGGAGGACACTTTACATTTATTTTGCTGATATTTTTTTATTTACTCGGGGAGATAAACTTCTCGTGCTAAAAGATTCTGTCAGCTTTTGGTGTATAAATGACCCGGAGATTGTTAATAAAAACGTTGCGCGCATAAAAGAATTTTTTCAAAGATCAATAGTTATTTCTTAAAGTAAACTGAAATCTTAAGGTAAATAAAAGAATAAATTCTAGTTTAAAGTTTTTGACTCTGAGATAGTTGTTTATTGCTTGCTTTAGTGCGATATTTTAGTGAAAATAGTCTGAAGATGAAAAAATTAATTTAGTATCGAGAAAATAAGTTATATTGGATTAGAGCAAAAGTTCGTAGTGTTTTGCAATGACTGGTCTTTTAAGAAGTGATTTCACACGTAACTGAAATTTATCATAAATATACATATATGCTGAAAGGTCGCATTTCAAAATGTATATTTGCATGATTCGTATGTGGATTGTGAATTTTAAATGATTTTTTTGCGTTAAAAGTGAAAATTAAGGAAAATTAAATGGATTTTCGTAATTTGATACGTTTTTATTCCCGGAATGAAAACAAAATATGCTATACGAAGAGCAATATGGATACTCGTCATTTATGAGGATGGTACCATAGCTTAGATTTCGCAGGTGATCCGCTAGGCTCTGAAGTGGAAATTTTGATCTGGAAGACCGAGAACTTTCTGGTAGACCTACAATTGTTTATCAACATTCTGGTTAAAAATAAACCAGGTTACACGAGACAGGCTATAGCAGATATATTCTACATATTTCACATGAGTGTTGTAAGGCATTAAGTAGAGTTTTATGTTGTTTTTTATTTGTTTCTTTCTTTTTTCACTTGGTTTATTATTTTTCATCACCATCATCATCATCGCTATCATCATCATCACCCTTTATAGAACTAAGCAATGTTTAACCCTTTCTCATCTCTATTGGTTCATGCTTTTCTATCCATTCACATCTTGTTAATAATTGATTGCTGTTTTCTTCTACCTCTCCTTCTCTCAATGCGTTCTGTGTGTATTACATTATCCAAGTCGTCTTTCCTCATATTATGTCCCAGAAATACCATTTGTCTCTTTCTGATTTTAAGTATGAGTGCCTTTCTAGAAGCCTCTAATTAATAACGAATTTTTAAACTTATGATAAATACAGGGTTTATTATAAATCTATAATTAATGTCAGAGGTTTTGTAGCGATTTCTTATTAATACTAGATTTTTATTTTTGCGATTAATCGTGGATTTCGTGGTGGTCATTAATGGGTTAAATTTTGCATCATGAAACTTGAATACGTTTAGATTTTACTGATTAAAAAATAATGAACATTGAAAACCATTCAACGAAACATTTCATCTTTATTTTTTCACTGCTTTTCGAACGTGTACATTCCGATGTACCTCAGATACATGTTGTTTGAAAAGCGTTTGCATCTCGCTAAGATTGTCTCCTCCTAACATCAGTGTCGAAGTTTTGACCTCCCTTTAAAGTGTGCATGTATTTACACATGTCAAGCTATGCCGATCGAATCTATATGCATCGCTTGAGCCTTCTTGATTAATGCATATCCTTGATCTACGGACTATTTGACTATAATTCGTAGTTATTTCAATCTTCATATTCTCTATTACTGCTCGTTGTCAATTGTTTAAACTTCAACTAATAAACATCGATGTGTTCTCGTGTCGTTCTGAAAAAACACACAGATACGAGAAAAATACGAGTCCAAATCAATCAGATTAAACCAGCTCGTCTAACAAAACTCAGACCAAATCGCTACTCAAATCTGAATAAATAAAACAATAAACAATCCCATGAGTACAATTAGCAAATTGCAAACAAAACAGAAAAGTTCAGGGTTATTAAAAAAGAATGAGTTCTCGAGTTCCCGAAAACAAATACGGTTATCACTGTGCAACGTGCTTTTCGAAGACAATTCGACATTAATCCGCCCCTCTTAAGTACATTCGACGCTGGTTTCAACAGTTTCAAGAGAATGGGTGTCTGTGTAAAGGAAAAATCCCAGGACGACCACGAGTTTCGGAGGAACAAGTGGCGAGGATCTGTGCTCCGTTTGAGGAGAGTCCATAGAAGTCCGCAAATCTCTCAATCCACTATCTGGTGTGTGCTAAGAAGATATCTACATTTTAAACTTTACAGACTAAGCTGCGTTCAGCCACTTACCAAGACCTTGCACTTTGTGCTTAGCCTGTGAGAACCCCATACCTCACCTTATGTTATTTTTGTTCTTGTGGGGATGTATAAAAGATCGCGCTTATGTTCCACCGCTACCCACTAACCTCGACGATTTAAAACATCGAATAACAACAGTAATCAACTCAGTGGATCGTGATATTCTGATACGTGCCTGGGAGGAATTCTCTTATCGCATTGATATCGCCTGTGCTGCAGGTAGTGGCCACATTGAACACTTGTAATCAGGAAATAAAAGTTCATTGTGAGTAGAATATTTGTGACTTGAATGGAGTTCATATTACTTCTCATTATAATATTGCGTAATGAAATCTGTTCATTCTTTTTTTAATAATCCTGTATATTAACTAAGAATATACACTTACAGACAAACTCGGTCTTACGAGAGTATATACAGACATACTCACTTGGTCATATATAATACGAAGGTGAGCTGAAAAGTTCATAGGCCTACTATGAAGGACTGATGGTAGAGCTGTAAAATCTAATATGCATTAATTTCAACTTTTCTTATTAATAAATGCATTATTTATTGGCAGATAAACGAAGAACTGTGCAAAGAAAACTGTCCATCCCGTTGGTCAAAAAAGTCATCAACAGCAGATATGACATCATCATCATTGTGATACTGGTTCCCAGCCAAGTGTCTTTTTTTTTCATATTGGGGAGCAGATGATAGTCAAATCAGGAGAATAGTGAGTGTGATCATCAAGTCCAAAGCCAAAGTTACGAACAGAAGCCATTGAAACCAAGAACTTGTGTGTAGCCACTGCCATCCAGTGAGGGGGCGATTCTGCGCTAGGTCGCTCTGAGGTCACACACCAGGTCAACTGTGTGTCATCCTTCCTTATTACATGTTCCAGAAATTTCGACTGTCTCTTTTTAGTTTTATGTGCGTGTCTATTTTCAATTTTCTTTCGAACTCCCTCGTTGTTCATGTTTTCTGTTTTCTATAATCACATCAATCACTTCGAGTTTCTCCTTCATTTATAAGAAAATTGTCCAGCACTCACAGCCATACAAGTAGATAAATATGATATAGTAATTTAGTTTAGTTTCCGGTGCGCTTTCGAATAATGCCACACTTTCCGTCGTCTGTTATTATTTCTGGTAAAGTTCAGAACCTATTTGAACTGCTAGATAAGATCGACATATATCGGAAATATATTAAGATATTTGATGATATCCACATGCATATGGTTGCAGTATTTAATTTCTTCTTCCTGCACATTCTACGTTTACATCTTCATTAATGCATCCCTGATGAGTCATTTAGATATTTCCAAACATGCACAAGAATTTAACTGTCAACACCAAAGTAATATATTTCCCATGATAAAAAAATCTGTCTCAGCTGTTTTTATCAAAATTTCGCCTCCGAGACATGAAGTCAGTTATTTTATTTGTCTAACTGGCAAAGCATACACATGAACAAGTTGCATACTCGGATTTAGCTTTCTACCAAACAGCACAAGTGGATGTTATTGATTCTTAAAAGAAATTATTGATATAAAGTTCTTTAGGCAATATTAACACTCGTTATTTGTAAACAGGCAGTTCAGATGATTGCCTCTACCACTGGAAATCCATTGATCTTCAATGCGAACGTTTTACAAAAACCTTTAGTTCTGTTTAAAGATTTTGTCTGTCCATATCAAGGTTGGCGAATTACGAGGTATCTTTACTTGTCTCTCTGTGCTATAGCGTAGTATTTTAATCAATTTGATGTTTGAAGACAAGCGACAGGACTGAGTTAATGTTAAACTGCTTGAGCATTGATCAAAATGTGTTATTAATTTTACATTATTTTAGACGTCGATAACATCTGCCTGTCTATAGATACCAAAATAAGAAATAATTATACAAATAAAGGAAAACGAATTAAGTCTTTCTTTATCCATTTCTAATAATTCCTTTTGACTTGGAAGGGCTTCAAATCGTTTAAATGTGAATATTAGTATCAAAGCATATATAGAAATGATCAAAGACAGAAAATTAATTGACATAAAGAAAGACATAAGAAAATAAATATGTGATTCTAAACAGGGAATTTCTTGAATTTTGCATTCTTTCTTTTGCCATTTTTATATCTGAAATCAATTTCCATTTTATTCTTTTTAAACGACTTTTATTAAAAGTAAAGAAACGTCTTTATCGTCTATATTTTCAGAATAAATTCAAGAACGTAAACCAAAGGAAATTCATTTGTCATTTATAAATTTTTTGTATTTCTTGTTTTCTTATCTAGAAGCTTATATATATATATATATATATATATATATATATATATATAAAGAATCATGAGAGTAGGTTCTGGAGTATGTTTATATAAAGACATGTCCTTGTGAGCTGAATAGAGGAGAACAAGTATTCAATGAATATTTCACTTTATTATGGTTCAGGTTTTTTTTAGGTGTCTGCTATGTACGGTTGATCTTGATGGCGTAATGGCTATCAGCAAAAGAAATGAAATTCGAATTCTGCATTCAGCTCCTTATGCCCTCTTTACTGCGAAAAGGCATGAGTTCGCTCCTTCCAAGGTTGTCATATTTTAACATTTTTTCACGGTAGCTGATAGAGAGGGCATGAGTGACGCCATAATACTTTTAATATGTGAATGCAATAGTCTCTTTAGCCAACTTTGACATAATTCAATTGTAATATATATATATATATATGTGTGTGTGTGTGTGTGTATTGCGTCTAGCATGAAACAGCCTGTCGCCTCTGAGTTTTGACTTCAATGTTCACTTTTATATTTATATTTACATACATTCTATCTCTGATATTGAGCACTTTATCCCATAAATATAGCACACCTTATAACTATGTTACACTTTTTCAACTTAACCCCTAGAGGCCGTATCGCAACATGTAATACTGTTATAGTCCGATTCCTTGTACCACGGTGATAGTCCAAGGTAGAACCAATAAGAAGAATTCGAACACGGATATGCAATAACAGAGATATATTACAAACAGGAATATATACAGATAAGTGGAAAGTGTTAGTACGAACAATCAGGTTTAGTAGTAATTGTCTGAACGCGACTATGTTCCGGACTGCCTCTGATTCGACTGACTGACTCGCTCGTTCTGACTGATAGACTCCTGACGGACCTCCCTCCAGACTTCAGACTGAACAGTATTTAGTCACCCCCCCACAAGGGCATCATGTGGCACAAGGCCGGTTTAACGTGGGATCTCCGATCCCGTGGGCTCGGCCAAAAATATGCACTTTTAACCCGTATAAATGAGTTCAGGGTCGGTTTACCTCATCGAAAGAGACTCCGCCCTTCAGCGTAGCCTCGTTCGGGTTCCTCCCCGCCCGAAGGTAGAGAGTTCTACCGATCAGCCGGTCAGCCGGTCGCCCGACTTCGGACTGAACGGTATTTAGTCACTCCCATACGAGGGCATCATGTGGCACAAGGCCGGTTTAATGTGGGATCTCCGAGCACGTGGCCTCGGCCAAAAATATGCCCTTTGAACCCGTTAAACGGGTTCAGGGTCGGTTTACCTCCGTGAAAGAGACTCCGCCCTTCGGCGTAGCCTCGTTCGGGTTTCTTCCTAGCCCGAAGGCAGATAGTTCAACCGATCAGCCGATCAGCCGGTCGCCCGACTTCGGACTGAACGGTATTTAGTCAACCGCCCACCCCACGAGGGCATCATGTGGCACAAGGCCGGTTTAACGTGGGGTTTCCGAGCCCGTGGTCTCGGCTAAAAATATACCCTTTGAACCCGTATAAACGGGTTCAGGGTCGGTTCACCTCCCCGAAAGAGACTCCGCCCTTCGGCGTAGCCTCTTTCGGGTTCCTCCCCGCCCGAAGGCAGAGAGTTTAACCGATCAGCCTGTCAGCTGGTCGCCCGACTTCGGGCTGAACTCTCTGCTTCCTCTTGCGGCGCAGTATTTATTACGTATAGAATAGTCCGTTATGTTATTATGGGTAAGGTCCCCTAACAAATACCATTTTGGAATCAACTCGACTCCGTGAGAAAATTAAAATTCTTCCAGGACCGATTCAGACCCGCAATCCTGAAATTTTTGATTACCAAGTTTTCATTACTGCGAGTGTTTTCGGATTCTGCTATCTTGGGTGATAAAAACAATTAAAGGGAAACAACTTTCTAACTTTGAATAGCCCATGTTTAAATGAAAAAAATGAAAGTGTTTCAAAATAAAATTGTCCATTACTGCGATTGTTTTCAACGAATTTTTACCTGATTTTTTGCGACGAAATTTCTTGTACTATAACAATTTTTATAACTTGGAAATCAATTTGGGAATAATCGAAATTAATTGTCACCCATGAAATAAAAATAATTGTTTTTACGGAAAGTAAGGACATCATATTGTCATTAAATTACGGAAAGTAAGGACATCAAATTGTCTTTAAATATATATATATATATATATATATATATATATATATATATATATGATACTAATTTAAAATCACAAATGCAATAACCTTCAGTGATAATAAACGCTCATCATGTCTTATACAAGGTGTGATGGGTAAATTGTTGTCATTTTATATTTTGAAGTTCGCGCATTCGTGTTGTTTGTTTTTGATTTTCTCAACTGCACAGTATAATAGGGTCAGTTAGGCAATGTCTATGAGAAAAAGAATGCCATAACACAATTTCCTCCGCCAAAAATTTGGAAACGGCATGTTGTACGGCCTAGCATTCAGAGTGTTTGGGTGTCAATGTGAGGACAGTGCAGATGATTCGGAGATTATATGATATATCCAGTCGACATCATGATGTTTTGCCTCCATTCATCTTCCTACGTGGCCTCAGACTCTCCACCATGCCACACAAGCAAGACAATCCAGTCATGGCTGTCAAACAATTTCTGCGACCGCATCACCACTTGCATCTGGCCACCTAACTCCCCAAACTGCAAGCCTCTTGATTATTATGTGTGGGGAGCAGTCGAGCGAGAGACTAACAAACTTGTAACACCAATGAAGAAACTGAAGGCAAGGATTATGGCAGCATTCACAAATTTAATTAAGAAGACCACCCAGAAGAGTTGCAGGAGATTCCGAAGTCGCCTGGAGGCCGTGGTTAAAGCCAATGACGGTTTTACTGAATAAATTTACTCTTTAGTATTTGAAGATATTTTTGTGTAAATTTGGTAAATATATCTGTTAAAATGAGATGTTAGTGTTATTTTCATTTTTGTTAATTTAGACGAAAATTTATCCATCGTACCCTATATATATATATATATATATATATATATATATATATATATATATATATATATATATATATACAGAGAGTCAAAGTACAAAAAGAGAAAAACAATGTGGATACAGGAATCAACTATGTATGGTAACTGGCAGTTTCACGCCTTAATTGAACCCCGCTCCTTTACCAAGCTCCATATATAGGCCACTGGAGGATTAAACGAAGATTGAGATAATGTTTTAGCGTATGACATTTAGACATGATTTGTAGTTGGCTTATTTATTTATATAATTTAATGTTTTATTATATTTATTTATTTATTTATTTATACACTTCATTTATTTATTTGTTTTGTATGTTTTCTTCTTTTTAAGATTTTAGTTATGGGATTTTATTTAATGTTTGTGTCATGATGTGGTTGTAAGTAGCATAGTTGAAATTTCTTTTCATGTCTGTTCTTTTCTTTTCTTCTTTTTTGAGCAGTTTATTTCGTTCTGGAAGAAATCGTGACTATAACAGGATCAATATCTTAATCTTTATATTATTCCCGATAAAAATATAAACTGACCAATTAGTTTACGAAAAGAATGGAATATTGCATCTGATTTTTTAAAGAAAATATAATGCAACTGAGTCATGCGTTATTATTGCTCTTATTCTGAATGTAAATTGCAAGTGATTTTTTCGATAGTGAAATGTATTCGGAATCTTTAAAATATTGTTATAGTTTGTGCTAATATTCTTATTTCTTTTTCAATCAAAGCCTTAGGAATCGTATTGATTTATTCAGTATATACCAGTTGACATTCAAAGAAGTCTGACACTAAAAACTTGATGTATTTCTCTGGTATTTTCTCAAGTTTTGCGTGCATATGTATTTTTCATTCTTGGATATTTTACATTTCTGTGATTGTACTTTATAATTTTTTTCCTTTAAAAGCTACAAAATGGTTCCCAAAATATAATTGAGCAGATGTTATTTCTTAGAAACTGATTGATTTAGATAGATTTTTTTATAATATTTGAAAAGAATAATTGAACTGTACATGGAAATATACGATTATTATATTTATTATACACAAGGTAGCAAACACCCACGTATATACATTTATAGAGAGGGGGGTGTTCCAGGTGGACTGAGAACAAATTATAATATAAAGCAAAGACATTAAAAATCAGTATGTTTTCCTTCAACATTTGACTTCATCTTCAAATGAGAAAATCAGTAAAAATGTTATTCAATAACACCACCCTAAGGCTCGAGGAAGGCTTTCATGCGACTGCATACCCAAATTATGTGGTTCATCTTTATATTGAACATCACGCTTTCAATCGTATCCTTCAGTGGGTCCTGCTAATTGGTCATCACAACGACGACGCTTCAGACATTCAGGTGATTCAAATGTAGAGGGGCTAGGAGGTCAGTTATTATGTGTAACAAGGAAATACACAGCCATTCATTTCTGAATCTCATGGGCCATGTGGGAGAGAGTAATATCATTCTGGAACACGTCTGACCTCAACTCGGTCACCTTCTGAGCAAGGGTATGAACACCATCTCCAGTAACTATATGCGGTCCTGTGAGAAGTAGTGTCTTGACATGAATTACTCAAGAACTCTCGGGTTGTCAAAGACGACTTGAATCTCATAAGCACCTCTTTGGAAATGTGGGTCTATTAACTACCTGTATTTCCACCGGTAGAATTTTAGTCCTTGTCAAAGTTTTTCGCATTGGAGAAGAACCAGGTCATGCCAAGTTTTTCAGGATATTTAAGCCATATGCGATCGGATTACACAATTCTCCTTGGTCTTGTGGCGCATAAACAGCCTTCTCATTATTATATACTTCTTTTACCTGATGTCATCGTATACCACACATCTTAATCACTTAGCGATCAACATCATCATCTTTGTGGTGTATTGGCTTATTATGAAGCTGCTAGTCGTATTTGACAGTCGTTATGAGGTTTGCCCATGTAGAATATTTCTTTACTTTGCTTACCGTTCTCAATTAGAAGCATCAAGATCACTCATGAAATTGAACACGAGAGGAACTTCCCACATTCAAGAAGCTGCCGATCCGCAAGTTACTGAAGTTGGCGGTTAGTTGTACGGCATAAATTCTCATTCCCTACGTATTTTTGGATGATGTACTTTACTCTCGATATTTCTAAAGGAGGAATAGGAATGTTAAAATTTGGTGCAAATAGCATTAGGTTACATTATCTAGATTAGGTTGCATTGTATACACACACATAGATAGATAGATAGATAGATAGATAGATAGATAGATAGATAGATAGATAGATAGATAAGCATTTCACCACAAGCAAGGCGGGAGAGCAACGAGTACGCAAGGGTTACAGAGAATGAGTGCAAGAATAAAGAGTAAAGAAGGGTGTTTGAGGAAAGGATATAGAGGAGGACGGGGATCAGTATCAAGGCCTCATAAGATTTTGATTGACATTACATTTGAATATTTGAAGATTATAGCTATCAGAGAAGCAAGTAGGAGGAAGGGAGTTCCACTGGTGGGAAATGCGAGAGAAAGAGCTGTTGGAGTAGAAAAGGCGATTACATTTAACTGTTTAGCAGTTAAAGGGTGAGACCGAAATGCCAACCTAGTAGCACGCTTAAATTCGTGCAATTGGAGTACAGTGAAAATTAGCTCGTCAGAGCAGATGCTATGGAAATATTTGTAGAAAAGACAGAGAGAAGCCACATCACGTTTGTGAGAAAGTGACTGTAGACGAGATGCCAGATCAGCATCTATCACATTGTATATCAGGTTGGATTTTGTCTAAGACCTCTCGATGAAAAGCAGGGGCACCAGATCAAACATGGTAACAGTATTCAATGCAAGGACGAATGGTAGATTCGTAGATATGGCGCGACACAGGGAACCAACTTTCCTTGTGGTAGAAGAAGCCATTGATTCAATGTAATTATTCTACCTCAGGTCAGTGGAAAACGTAAGACCAATACGGTGCAGAGCGACGCTCTCATGGAGCTGGGTATCAGCCATGCTGATAGGAGACAGGGAGGGTCCTCTATGGTGAGTAAATGAGAGCATTAAAGTTTACAAGCCATTTTCTACCCCAGTCAAACCACAGATTGAAGATCCTTTTCGATACTGGAGGCTAGGTTAGCTTTTTCAGCGATGCTAGATTTAGTATTGAGACAGGAGTAAATAGTAGTGTAGTCTGCAAAGATGCCTATATGAACTGATGACATCAGAAAAATCGTTGATGAACATCAGAAATAGTGTAGGACCAAGGATAGAACCTTGGGGAAGACCTGTGTTCGTATGAAAGGAACTGGGGGTGAATCCGTTTTGTTTATTTTATACGGACACTGATATATATATATATATATATATATATATATATATATATATATATATATATATACTTTAAAAATTAGGAGATCAATTGAATCCGTTAGCTTGGTTTCAACCTTACGGTATCCTCAGGCGAGTTTTATAAAAATCGTCTGAGGATATCGTAAGGTTGAAACGAAGGTAGCAGAATCAATTGATCTCGTATTTTTTAAAGTTAAAAGCTCTACATGTTATTTCATATTTTATTCTTTTACACATTTATTGATCATTTTCAATACTACTGTTGCCTGCTCTGATTCAACTCTAACCTTTAACCTTTTATGTATGTATATATATATATATATATATATATATTGATTCATCCATATGATTATTGGTATTTATTTATCCATTAGTCATCCAGACAGACGAGTTCCTTCAGGACATAGACGATCATGGCTCTCATCAATATCCTATCCCTTGTGATCCATAGCATTTTTTGCCCCTTTCCTAAGGATCCCACCTCTCGTTTCCCCATTCAATCACGCAAGACCTTCAAGTAATTGAATCGCTGCCCTCCCTTATCTCACGTTCCGTCCATGGGATTTTTAGTATCCTTCTTTTGAACCACATTTCTGCTGTCTCCAGTTTTCTCCATATCTATGGGAATATTGTCCAGCATTCACTGCAATATAACAAGATGCATAACACAGCAATGCTGTACCCTTTTCTTCTTTTCTAAGGAATTTTTCAATTTCTCAACATCTTGCTTAGCAGTTAGAACTTGGTGTCACAGAATATTCTCAACTTTCTCATGGGATATGCAAATAGAATTCTACATCTAGTGGCAGTCGATTCGTTATCAAGACTCTTTTGTGCGTATTTATTATTTTGTGCCTAAAACAATTGCCAGGGAAACAATGATTCATTTTCGGATAGCAAGGACCTAGCTAAATTAGCCTCATGTCAATGTAATTTGGATAGAAAAGTTCACGCAAGGATCATGGGGATGAAGTAGTAGCAGAAGGTAAATAAATGAAAAAGCACCTGTGCATATGAATGATTCAGGGTACGTAATGCTTGCGCTGAATTTTACACACCTTTTTAATAAATAATAATTGTCCAGAAGGCAAATTATGAAAATCCTCAGAACTTAAATTTAGAGTACCCATTTCTTAAATGGATGATCTAACAAGAACTATGGGCCCATCAACGTCAACCCAAGTATTTTTACGTTCTCGCGCATTTTAAGTTAGATGACCGTTGACCCTGTAAGAAGGTTCGTCCACTATTTCACATGTTTTGTTTTTTGTGGCTAGCTACTCTGGTCAAAAAACATGGTGGGTGTACTGATTTAGTCGTCGATGAGCCGACCATGCAACAGATACAGTTACATGGTACCAGTAGAACTGATATAGTGCACATGTTAGGAATTCCAGTGCAAAATTTTTGTTATACTCAATGTACACAACATTGTAAAGTTTTCCCTAACAAAGCCAAGCAATCCAACGACTAACCGTAGCAAGATAACTGGCTTAACTATGCTAAAATGTGTTACATTACATAAGGGTTACCTTCTGCTAGTCTTTGTCCAAACAAGGAAAATCCTACAAGACAACAAATGTTAGAATTCAGAGTTTTTTTTCTACTTAATGGATTAGCTTCAGTCAAGCCAATGTATTTTTAATATATCCATTAAAACTGCTGCATTCTTAAAACACACACACATACACACACAAACACACACACACAAACATATATATATATATATATATATATATATATATATATATATATATATATATATATATATATATGATATTTTTAAAGTATATAACTTAGCTGTAGATGCGTATTTTTCTGGTCGCTCCAGTGACTGTTGCCGAAACTGAATTAAGGCAAGAGTTTCGAATGATGGGTTTTAAGAATGATAGACACATTCGAATCACGATGAAAAATGACACAGCATAAATTTATTATATTAGGTTGGTGCAAAAATAATGTCGTTTTCTCACATAGTAACATATGTGAGAAAACGACATTATTTTTGCACCAACCTAATAGTTTATTCAACTCCATCTGACCAGGGATTTGACTAAGTTAATCTTAGCTCAATAATGTTTATATCTTATAACATACGCATAAGGTTTTTGATTTGAAAAAAAAGATCAGATTCACATTATTCTGAATTTGTTTTTATCAATGTGTAATCACTAATTACAAATTCATACAGTACAGTCTTCAACCGGTTTAGCCACAGAGTTACATTTCTTTTCACGCAAAGATTTTCATTTTTTAATGTGTCACACTACTGATTGCCTCAAAGCAATATTTTATGTAGTCCCGGATTATGTAAATCAGTTAAAGATAAAACAAAAATGTTTCAAAGACTGCGAACAGAAAAAAAGTGGGTATATTGCTTCTTTTTTTTATCTAGAGATTTTTGTTCCTTATTTTCAATAAGAAGGTTTCATTAAGAACCGGGAAAAGGCTGCATTAAAACAAAAAGCAAGCTATAAATAATCTTCTTTGGGATTTTTTCAGATTGTAGAGCGAATACATTGAGAGAATGTATGCGAGTGCAGAATAGGAAAAAAAAACTTCCTGTAATAGATTCTTCTATAAAATAGTTGATAGAAATATATAAAAAATAAATCAAGAATACTGAATGAAATGTTTTGCAAATATTCTTGTTCCTATACTGGATATCTGTACACACACGAGAAATATAAGGAACAAGTTGCAATTTAAATAGCGAGGCAACGGGGTCATGTTTAGTGTATCCTCAAATAAAAATCTGAAAGATTTGAAAATTCTTATTTCGAAAGACACATTTTCATGCTTGGAAACTCTATCAGTATAATGTTGCACTTAACAAAATTATCACGTCATTTCCTTACACAGTAAGTAAATTTTTTTTCGCTTCCGAAGTTATAAATATTACAGTGGATGAATGTGTATATAAATGAGACATTGAAAATCTTTTCATTAAGCCTATAAAGTTGGATTCCAAACACCTCTTGAATTTGTTGCAAATGGAAGAAATATGTCAATCTGTTTGCCATTTGACTATCTCCGAGAGAGCTAAATCAGTTCAGCGCGTATAATGCTATTTTCAAATCTCTTCTGAGTTTTAAATAAATTAGAAAATATCATATGAAGAAAATCTCTCTCATTGCACTTCCTTGCGAATCATACGTAAAAGCTTACTTTATTTTGGGATATGCATCAGACTAAAATCTATTACCTTTTTCTTTTACTCTGATGCATAAATCAGTAAATAAAGATACTGTGAGACTCGATAAAAGAAAATTCAAAGTGTGAATTCACAGATGCACAATTGCTCACGCAACTAAAATAATTCGTGCATTATTTGTTAAAAATGTGCACAAATGCAATCTTATCTGCATTGTCTTATACATCCCGGACCACGCTAATAGCTTTATAGTGAAATTTAGGATTTCTTGGTTTTCTGTGAATTGATTTTGGTAAAACATTCCCTAGCTGGTTTACACAATATGGCTACACCATTGTTAGGTCTTCATTATTCTGTGAAACGTCATTTTTTTTAATATTTCAGATTCGAGAGTTTTTGGGGTGAATCATGCTAATAGCGCCTCTTCTCTTTAAAAACAATGGGACGGGGGAAAGGCCTCAACTCTGAAGCTGCCTTCTTTAATGTTTTGTCACCGGAATTTGAGGCTTCAATGGGTTCGGAAGTACATGACGTTGGATGTGAGTTGTGTTCTGATCCTGACAAAATCCGGGCGATTCTTTACGGACCTTAACGGTTGAGCAAATAGTTGGTTCTATTTCGGAGATGACAGTCACCAATGTTTACGTCAACAACAGCGTGGAAGAATCATGTCGTGAGATGGAATAAAGGATGTTACATTAGAATAATTAAAACCTAACAATGGTGTTGCCATATTGTTGAAATCAGCTAGGAAAAGTTTTATCAAAATCAATTTACAGAAAATCGAGAAATCCTAAATGTCACTACCAAGCAATTAGCGTGGTTCGGGGTGTATATGATTATTTGCTTCTATGAGTGGTATATTGAATATAAAATGTACAGATGTATGCAAGATTATTTTCTCATGGACGCAAGCAAACACACCCGCACACACACACACACACACACATCCAAAGCATACCAAGATATAGAGAAAAGGAATTCTGCTTACCACATAAACACCACATTGATTCTTGAAAATGACAATCCAAAAATATAAACATGAACTTCTGCTAGTTTACCCACAATTTTTAATCCCAATATATAACACTTTATTGGTAAAATACAATAAAAAAAATCAGATAGACAGACAATGTCAGATTTTTTAACACTTTCACTGCTACTCATTTGCCCAGTGCTGTCCCCATCCGGCAATCCATTTTTAAAGAATATGCCAAATTTCAACCTACATATTTTATTACACAAAAAACTGGCACCAGTGTGTTTTACAGCATTCCATTTTCATGGATATAAGCTGGGAATGACTTACCAGATCAGTAATGGGTATACACATGATATCTTTTGAAGCATTGTCCTTTGTGATTTTACGATAGATGGCGCAACGGGGCACTCATACCAGCGGTATGCAAAAAATGTAGTTTTCCGTACTTAGCCAGCTGGAGCAAAATAAGAAAAACAAAGATCTCCGTAGTTAGCAAAGGAAGTGTTAATCAAACCTGTTTGTGTGTGTATATATATATATATATATATATATATATATATATATATATATATATATATATATATATATATTGTGTAAATTGTCTATATTTATAGAACATAAATATCGCAGATAGCACGTTTATTGACTGCGGCAATATAAATCAACACTGCCTGGTGACTATCATTTTTACATCTCACAGCAATCTTTGGGCCAGAAATTTGACCTGAAGATCACACTGCGGCTTGAAACTGACAGTCACAATGCAATGTTGATTCCTTTATTCGCTCTGTCAATCTCTCTATCTCTCCGTCTCTCTCTCTCTCTCTCTATATATATATAGATATGTGTGTGTGTGTGTATGTGCGCGTGTGTGTGTATGTGTAAGTGTCTGTGTCTGTCCTCTACGGTTGCCACAGCTATACTCACAACTGCGTTATTTCTGTAATTACTACATGAAGTGGAATGTATCCTGCAAGTCTTTAATTTTTTGATACTTCAATTCAAATATATAAATTTAAATACAAGGTTATTGTGACTGTCATTAAAATACTACTTTTCTAATCTAAATTAAAATATAAAGAAGGAAGGGAATAAGTAAATACTACATGAGGAATATAGAGAAAAACTGTACTTCATTGCGAGGTAATTTTCAATTTAATCGCAAATTGTATATTAAAAAAACGGAAGCAAACAATATTTGTATATATTCTTTATAAGCCTTGTTGAAATTGAAATGCAGTGATCCATTATATGAAGATAATTAGTCAAGATATATTAATCTATATCAGTCTTCCTTCAAATGAGTTAAATTTTATAGATTTTACATATGTTTTCGTATAGAATTAAATTCTTCTAATTAAGATTATTATCGATATACAATTACATCTCTTAATTAGTATAAGACAATTAGGAAACTTGTTATTATACTAAAGTCATCAATCGATCAGGATTTAGACATCAAACTTAATGGATTGATTATTATAGTTTATACATTACTAGTAGGTTAACAATTTTTCTATTTTACTTGAAATCTAAAATGAAATTATCAATATGAATGTCGTTGTTTTATCCATACTACAATGAATATAAAACTTTTGTAAGAGTGCGTCTTTCCTCTCTAATGCTTTATAAGATCAGTTCACGGATTTATTCATGTTAAAGATTGATTTTTTTTTTTTTTTACAGTAAAATTCCCAAGGCCCGGGAGGAGGTAGTTTGTAGGTATGGAGAGGAAGGTACGGTTAAACCTACATTTGAACAGTTTAAGATTGTAATGATAGGAGAAAAATCCTCTTGGGCGTCGGTTCCACAGAGCAGTGGTTCGAAGGAAGAAGCTGTTCAAGTAGAACTTATCTCTCACAGATGAAATACAGA
Source organism: Acanthosepion lycidas (assembly GCA_963932145.1). Classification (NCBI taxonomy): domain Eukaryota; kingdom Metazoa; phylum Mollusca; class Cephalopoda; order Sepiida; family Sepiidae; genus Acanthosepion; species Acanthosepion lycidas. The sequence goes on along the minus strand of OZ010571.1, from coordinate 78,937,563 downwards.
GCGAATGTTGATAGTTTGCTACAATTTAAGTGGCATGGCGGGTTAGGCGTGATGGAACCAAGGAATGTAGTTCGTCCGAGCACTTTCTTTGAAAGTAGTGATAGAGCAGCGAGAGGCTTTCCACATCCCGTCTATGAGAGAGAGGTTGGAAGGGGAAATAATTCATCACCCACAGGGATTTGGAGACGCTTTTGGTCTCTATCGAGGCTGGAAAGTGCAGTCTGTGCAGCTCCTTTCCCAAATATGACAGTAATCCATTCTTGCCCTCCTGCTGCTGCTGCTGCTGCTGCTGCTGCTGCTGCTGATGATGATGATGATGATGATGATGATTTCTTACTTTGGTCTTCATGATGAACGCGTGGGCGAGTAAACCTTAGTAAATTAGCGTTCCGACCACGAAACTCGCGATCGAATCTCAGCACAATTTGTAAAGGGGGGTAGTCTTGATAATGACGGCGATAAAATCTCAGTGTGTGGCACCGTTAAGAAGTGCCTAAAAACCATACGACATGTTGACCCAAGCCTTTTGAGGTAAAATGGGCAAAACTGTTCGGAAATCCGAAGTCATCGCGACTATATCCTCTCTCCCACGAACTGTAACTAAAGTCTGCTCTGCATAATTGTAGTTAACCACATGTTGGCTTTGCTGGTGTTGCAGAAACACAAATGTTCCTAAGCAGATGCATGTAGATAGATGACGGGTGAATGCGGACATGTAGCAGCCAGCGAGGGTCGGCTAAAATGTTCATAAGCTGACCAAGATATAAATGTAAGTAGACATTGCATGTTTTTTAGTCTACCAACTGGTGTGTCTATTTACATTCACATCTTGGTAAATCTATGAACTTTTCACGCTTATTATATGTATCGAATATTGAAATCGTACAAAAGAACTTTATTCGAATGGCGAAAACTGAATAAATGCGAACAGCTATAAACTGTAACTTGCCAAATATAATCGTATGTTGATGAAAGTTGAATGTTAATGTGTGAATTTTTAAACGAATGCCAAGTGCATTATTGCTAACAGATTTCAGTTATCACTAGATAAATGGCTTCTTTGGATTTGATTGAGGCAAAAGTAGGTTTAGCAAATATCTTCTTGAATATATTGGCATTTAAACAAACAATGGCAGTAGACTAACTTTTGAAATTGATCTGTTGACATTGAAACTTTAACATTATTGATTTTACGTGCTAATTGTATTGCAAAGTGTTTGAGAAAGCTGCCAAAATGAAAATGATACCATTCGTCATTAACACCAAAAATGATAGATAGATAGATAGATAGATAGATAGATAGATAGTGAGAGTATGTACAAGTATATAAGCATCTCAGTGTTTACCTGCTTCATCAACAGAGACGTTGATACTATTGGATGCTAAAACAAGTAGCTGGTCTGCGGTGCTGTTGCTTTTGGACGAATCACAACTCTAACAAATATTTTGGGAAAATCTTGAGCGATTTGGCAAGTCCACAGCCACTAGAAAGTAATCCTTGTCCACCATACGTTGAATTAACAAAAAACACTGGTGATCATTGATAGATCAGAAAGCGAATAGCCTAACATATTTTTTCATCTAATTATTTTATTAATAAGGTTCGAGCGTAATTTTTATTAACTTATTATTTTATCTGCATAATATCCTATCAATGATTTCATACTTAATACTTAATATGTAATAGTCAGCGAAACAGATTTAAATTAATGAAAAGTCTCAAAAAACTCAACGAAATATGTGTATATAATCTCATTTGCTAGTAAAAGACTAAAAGACTCGATTTTAAATAAGCTAAGTCTTCTTTAGCTAAAGCAGATTAGATTGCTAACACTTCATCGTAAATTCGGGTCATATAACTAATAACAGCTAGAGTCACGTTTCCCTTTCCTGCCTGTTCATTTTTATCGATATACGTGCAAATATAAACGAGGGGAAAAAAAGCGGAAGTTAAAATTTCTATTTTGAATCATTGCATAGGAAACCAATTGAAAATAAAACAAGCACAACACATCCTGATATTTAAAAAATAGCATGTCACCTGAGGAGAGTTTATCCCTAATTTATACTTGCTGTTATATATCCACACGTTAACAGAAGGCAAAAAAGAACTTTCCGTCAGAATATGCTATAGATACCTCCCGCATATAAATTTTAATACCGATGAAAGAGGGAAGATATCTTTCTACAACAGTCAGTTTCACGTTCCTAACAATAACAAGAAGTAGTTCGACTAATGATTTTTAAAGTAAAAGTCATTAATAACATAAACACTTTTCTATTCTTTACTGAGAAAACCATTTTCTCATACAAACCACGTCTATATGCTTTTTCCATTCTTTTCCAATTTTAAAACTTCAGGTTACTTCATGTTGCTGAATACCTACATGACATGAAGTGCTCTGCAAATATTTCCTGATTGAATTAAAAGCAAACATTTTAGGCACTCTTCATTGGCATTGGTTTATTACTAGTCATTATTTTAAAAAATGAAACTAATCCTTTGATAATTTGTAACGTAAATTAGAATTACATCCTCCTATAAAATAATGTTTCTGTCTGCTGGGCTTTGTTATAAGAAAAAACACTTACACATCAAAAGGTATCTTGGTAAAACTTTTTTTTTTCAATGATAATGGTTTAAATATAAAATCCATCAAAACGGAACAGAAAGAATTATTCGAAAATTCCTCAAATATCAGTCTGGTTTCTGGGAAACAAATTACTATAGTCAATAGAAAATCAATTACAATTGATTCTTTTGTTTTCCTGAAAAATTTATAAACTATGACTTTAATAAAAATGAATTCTGATTATTTGTGGACTTGAATTAGAAACAAATATATTCACGTAATCAACAGAACGATAAGCGTTTTTGGAGGATCACATTCATATAACGCTTTAGTTTCGTTTAGAAACAATTATTCAACTTTTATATCCAGGATACGTGATTTACTTTAATTTCAATTAGTAATTGCTTGATCCTAATTTAGTATTTGCCCCAGAATTTACATTTACCTAAACATTTATAATTTACTTGGGAAAAATCTGAATCCATCTTTTCTCCCCATCAATGAGTTAAATAGTAAGTCAAAAATTCTCAATCCATTTGCAAAGGACAGCTCTGAATTCAAAACCGTGAAAAAGGCAAAGTGAAACCACTTGAGTATCATTCCTTAAAATCCATGACAATTCACACAGATTACGGAAAGCTTGTCTACATTCTGTAAAGGACATGGTAATAAAAACAAGAAAGTATTGTGTAAATGATTTTTTACTGTCTTCACTGTTTATATAACACCATTTTGATATGACTTGAACATTTATGAGAGAAATTAATACAAAAATGTTTAGTTATGCGCAAGAAAAAAGTGTTTATTTTAATATAATTATTTTCATTAGTCTGTAAAAAGGATTTGTGACAGTGACTAATATCACTATCATGAACGAACGTTTTGTTGTTCGATATTGTTTGTTTGTTTTTTTTATTTTACAGTTTATATATTTCTTTGTTGCATGTTAGAATGTGTTTGTTATGACTATACTCTTCTTGGTGTCCCACTCCCACTTTATTGTCTATATTCGGCCTGAACAGGTTTACTGTACATTTCCTCTCTATTATGCATATTAGGCATTAGAATATATATATATATATATATATATATATATATATATATATATATATATGTGTGTGTGTGTGTGTGTGTGTGTGTGTGTATTTTTCTCTCGCACTTCCCGTCTGTGGAACTCACTTCCTCTTCCTTGCTTCCCTGATAACTGTGATCTTTAAATATTCATGTGTAATGTCAATCTGATGCCTTGATCTTGATCCTCGTCCTTCTCTTATACTTTCTTCAAACACGATTCTTTACTCTTGCTCAGAACCCTCTTTAACCCCTTGCGTGGTTATGGGACTCCAGCCTTGCCTGGGGTGAAATGCTAATATATATATATATATATATATATATATATATATATATATATATATATATATACAAATAAAGAGGTGCTCAAATTTTCTGTCTCCCAAAGCCTGCAGGTGTTTTGCAAACTTTTAGACAGATAGAACATTTGCTTGGTTCATTTTGCTCAATCAATTGCCACATGATTCCGTGAGTGGACAGCAAGTCCTGCTTTACTGCATGCAACAAAGACACAATGGCAGGTAAGATTATCATTAACAGGTGCAACATTCTGCCAACATTCTTTAATATTTGCATCTCGTTGATTCCGATGTTCAAGTCGGCCTCGCTCAAACCTTTGTATAGATGAGGAGCTGGACAGAAAGTAAAAAGATATATATATAGAGAGAGAGAGAGAATTTTATACCTCTCTTCACAATTTTATTTTTCTCTGTTATCTTTGACTTGCCATGACTTTTTGAGAAAGATACATTTTTTCCCGTTGCGTTCTCTACAATCATTGGTTTCAGAGTAGTCCTTATCTTTTCCCTGATATTAAGCCTGTAGCTGGGGAAGTGAGGAAAAGAACTATACAGGGTGGTCCGAAAGTCTTGTCACACTTACATAATATAATTTTCTATTTCTACGCTCTGTCGGGTATTCTCAAGGAGAGTTTCGCTTGAACGATACTAGAATACCCATCAGTTGAAGGACGTCGTTCGGAGAGCCTTTGCAACAATCAAAAAAGCGCAGCTTCGTAAAATGTCACAATGGACATGGCGCTGCATCATTTTGTCTTACGAAAATGAGGCGTTTATACATTCCCGATGTGTGACAGCGTCAATGAAAGTGAATAAACTGAATTCAGTACGTGTGCTTTGTATTACTGTATTGCTTGTTCTTTTAATTATTCTCATTACTTTTTCGTAGGGGGCGACAAAACTTTCGGACCACCCTGTATTGATGCTTTAGAATGTATCGAGTTAAGTAAAAATCCACAACCACAAAAGAAGAGAATTTTTATTATACCAATAATAAGATATTCATTTAAAAAAATATAATAGCCCTTAATTCCCTTAATTCTGAGTGTATGTACACGTAATTTAGTGATATTTCTATAACTCAGATGGTACCAACGACTTATTTAAATAAACAAAATGGATAAGAACATTGTATGAACAAATAACATTGAATATTCTTCCCTATTAACTTTGAAAAAGACTTGGATTTTCAATCGATATTAAATGCTAGATATAGTAGCCTTTTCAGCTGCCTTTTTCGTTTTTTTATGTAAACGATGAAATAAAATATCCTCTGTCATACTTTCAGAATAATGTAAGAAAAGTTATAAAAATGACAAAGGATAATGAGTTGTGAGATAATTGAGAAAAGGTTTCTTTAAGGTTAAAGAGGCATTGGAGATTAGATGACTGTGAAACATAAATGCCATGTAAAGCTTTGCCATTTCCTGATAGAAATTTGTCCTTTTACGAAATCAGTTGAATTTTTACTTTTCTCTCTGAAAATATGATCTTTTATAATATTTATAACTATAGTATTTTCAGTTAAACACACACATACACACATATATATATATATATATATATATATATATATATATATATATATATATATATATATATAGTGATCGCTTTTATAATTTATCGCTGTTTCTTCTACAATATAATCAAAAAGACAATTCCTTTTTTTAATTCATATCAATTTTACTTCCCTAATTTTTCTCGCTCTCTCTCTCTCTGTCTGTGTCTCTCTCTCTCTCTCTCTATATATATATATATATATATATATATATATATATATATATATATATATATATATATATATATATATATATATATATATATATATATATATATATATATATATATATATATATATATATATATATATATATATATATATTATATGTAAATATAAAAGTGGACATTGAAGTCAACACTCAGAGGGGACAGTCTGTTTTATGCTAAACGCAATCGTCAGACCACTGGAGTTAACTTCAATGTCCACTTATATATATATATATACACATTAAGAAATGGACAAAGTCTGACAATTTATTTATTAAAGACATTTTTTATGTTTAACGTTCTTTTTATAGATACAAGTATTTAAGTAAATGTTCTGTTGATAATAAACAGTATTAAATAACATTTACCGGCCTGAATGTCCGAGAAATTTTCATAGAAAATATTCGTCCTTTGACAGGATTCGAGCCTGCATCCTATACGGAACCGCCATTTAGCCGGGCGTGCCTAACCGGTTCGGCCACAAAGGATCGTTCGGTTGGCAAGGTCATGGAAGATTGAAGTTTATAAGCAGTAAATTCGACCTTGCCAACCGAACGATCCAGATCCAGATCAAAATTGCAGATAAACTGTACAATATTCATTTTTTTTTCTGTTTTTTATTCTAAAATTTTTAACCCTCATGGTCATTAATAGTAATATCAATTGAAAATACTGGAATAAAAACAGAACAAAAACATTAACAGATTATCCACAATTTTTATCAGAATGTCCAACAACTTACTCCTAAATTGGAAAAATACAATAAAAAAAAATGTATAAAAAGCTCTTGTTAGTTGAATTTAATACAATTTGTGTGTATGCGTGAGTGCGTGGTAGTTGTATGAAGAGATATAATAGGCTGAGTCGAGTCCAGTTCCCCAATTATGGGATATCCAATAACAAAATCGAACACATCCACTACAACATTTATGTATGTGTGTGCGTGTGTATATGGGTGTGTGCATGTGTGGAGGGAGATTATAATGATTTCGATGTTTCAAATTCGTTATAAAAACAAAACCAATTGCATATCCACAAGGATTACATTATATATATATATATATATATATATATATATATATATATATATATATATATATATATATAGGCAGCAATCCTTCCTTTATGCATGTTTCATTAAAAACGACAGAAAGGTACTACGGTTAAGCTTTTTATTTAATTTTTCTTGTGTCCGAACAAGAGCTTTCTTTTCTGGACAAAGGGTGTGTACGAATGTGTGTATAATGGCTAAAGGTATAGCCAAAAGCGCTCGGAAATATAAAACATTTGGACAGTTCTTAGATAACCTTTGTCCAGAAAAGAAAGCTCTTGTTCGGACACAAGAAAAATTAAATAAAAAGCTTAACCGTAGTACCTTGTCTGTCGTTTTTAATGAAACATACATACATATATATATATATATATATATATATATATATATATATATATATATATATATATATATATATGCAATAAATTACCTCATATGCTGAGTTCTCTAAACCTATTTCTTTACATTTTACTAAAATTTACTCGTTCATAATACAATGCCCATGTGGGTCAGTACTCAACATGTAAAACTGAAATTTATGTAATGTATAATTATTGATTAACCGAAGTTCTTAAACAATTACCTTTTGTATCGGTAACCTTTTTGCGAAATCAATATTAAAGTTTTCGTTACACAATTAATGAACGTGATAACAAATGAGGCGTTATCAGTAATTCATCTGGGAGATACATTAATGTCAGTAAAACACTAATTTAACACACACTTCAGTGAACAAATTAATTCAGAGAAAACAAAGCAAATTGCTGCATCCTTTGATAGATGCGGAAATTATTATTGGAATTCAGCGACTTAATGACACAAATATGCAAATATTTAAGTTATTTTGTAGCAGATTTGTAATCAATAGGTTACAGATTCGATTTTAGCTGTTAGGTCACCAACAGGAATTAAACCCATAAACGTAAAATTTACGAGGTATTAATTGTGGGGATTTGTTAGATTAAATTTAGTTATTATTTTTTGCAATTTTCTTTTTGAACTTATTGTTTTGCTTTCTATTGTTGTTTGTGTTTTTTACCAAATTTCATTCAATACAAGGCTCAAAATTGTAAATTCAATTAACATGATATTATTTGTTCATTTTTTATTGTATTTTTCCAATTTACGAATAAGTTGTTGCCCATTCTGATCAAGCTTGAGAGTTACAACTGAAATGGTAATAATGAATGAAGTGTGTTATATAAATGAACGAGTAGGTTGTAAGAAAGGAAGATTCTGAGAATAAGGAGGATAAATAAATGACCCTTTACATGACGAGGTCATGGTTGAAATATTCAGGGCGTCAGTTTGTTCCACAAAGTGGCAGTTATTGACAAAAATGACTGAAATTTTCTTCTTTCATTTTGAACACAGAGGAAAGGAAGACTGATTCGATTCCGAGGAATTAGCATTGGCTGTCCTTGCTGTGAATGTCTAAACTGTTGCAATTAAAGAATGGAGATCATTTGAATAGTTGCCATTGAAAAAGTGATAGAGTGGGGAAAAGATTACAGAGCGGAGAATATTCTCCCCTTAATGCTCGGGTGGCTTTTACATTCTATGTTAAGTCAGCAGTATGAACTGGAAATAAGGAATAAGCTCTTGACGAGATCTGAACTCAAATCTTTTATCTTTAGGGCGAGGTATGGCCAGGTATGTTTAGGATACGAAAGCCAAACAGCTGACTTTATTTAAATTTAGTCATACTTTCTAGTCATTCTTCCTTTTTCTATTTACCCAGAATTATATTGTTTGTTTACGGTTTGTTTGTTTGTTTTTTCTTTCTTTTTTTCTTTTTTTTTTTTTTTTTTTTTTTGTTATCTTTTTCAAGGAGGTCGTTCCAAAAAATGAACTTAAGTAATTGGATTTGCTTAATTGAAACATTGTTATTATTGATTTTATTATTAATATGCTATTTATTGGAATGTTCACGTTGTTTACATTATCTGATGGTTAAGTAACATTTAGTCTGAAGCATATTCATTATTTATGCTTAGAGTTTTTATTTTCATTAAAATCCACAAAAATAAAATGAAAAAGCAATAATAAAATTAATAACTGTAGAGCAAGAAATTGTGACTGTAACAAAACAGAATGGTTGTCAGCAAAAGAGACCGCAGTTACAGAATTTTAATTGTGTCGTGTCGTAACAGATGATACAGAAATCCGAGGGCACAGGAAAATCAAACAGGTACATAAATGTTATTATTCTTCTGATGTAGCAAGAGACGACGAAACACGTAACATAGACATCCTAAGAAGCGTAGGAATAGCGAAAGTTGCCTTTCGTAAACTAAATATTAACAGTTAAAAATGTCGCTAGAATCAGAAAAAGAGTGTCTGAACTGTTATACGATATGTAATCTACTATGTGGCATTGCATTCTAGAAAATATCTTCACTGATGTGATACTGGAAGCGAATGAGATATGGTTCTACCCATGGATGCTTAAGTAGCTTTCGTTTCTGGGATGCATAATGAAGAAAGAGAGTTTAGAAAGCAACATTTGATTGGAAATAAAAAATAAACCTGTGACGAGATTCGAACTCGCATTCCTTATTCTAGATAATGTGCCTGTCTGGAGGGGCAGTTGCTAGCATATAGCTGATGAAATATATTTCATCACACATGAAATGTTTTTTGGTTTGTTTTTTGTTTTTTTCATTTTTATTTATTGATATTAATTGAAGTGATGTATGCAGTCTGAGGCAACGCCTTTTCATTCTGAGGTTACCGGATTGACAGCTTTCTTGTTTCTGTTCTCAACTGGTAGTTAGGAGCCCAACAGTTGTATAATATCGGGGTGCCTGTAGTGCCATGTCGCGCTTGGAAGGGTGTCCCTGCACGCACCTCCGGTGGGCAACCCTAAGGCCACATTATGTTGCAGGCTGCGCCAGCTTGTTTCTACCCATGTCACATACGATGAACGCTTGCTACTTCTACTACAGGCCTTTTCATTTTCACTACCAACATTACCGAGCATGACAACAAACGATCAAAAAAGTAAACCTAAACCAGCTCTAAAAATTATCTAAACCCTTTAACATTTCCTTTTCTAACATCTGTGGCATTCGAACCAACTGCTGCAGTGTGGAATCGTTCCTCCTTGAGAAGTATCCTGATATACTGACTCTCTGCGAGACCAACCTCGACTCGTTTATACCCTCCTCTGACCTCTCGATCTCCGGTTACCTTCCTCTCCTTAGAAAAGATTCTCAAACCCACATGCATGGTTTGAGAGTTTACGTCAAGGACCATCTCCTACTGGGTAATGGAGCTTTCTATTGAATCTCCAGACCATTTATACATGTGTCTTCGTCTATCTCTCCTCAATGCTGAAAGCTACCTATTCTTCCTCTATTGCTTTCCATCCTCCCAAGACTGTGGTGTACTCGATAGCATTTCCGACGATATAGACAAGGCTGTCTCTCTCCATCCGTTTGCACATATATTCGTGTTCGAATGGGCACCTCGAGGTGGTGTAATGGTTAGCAAGGTTGTCTCGCTAGAACAATTACTACTGAGTAGTGAGTTCGATCCTCACTGAGTACCCCTACTTTCGGCCTTGTGCCACATCTAAGCTATGCTTGGAAAATCACTATATTCGTGTTCGATCACTTTAACGGCCAGCATATCAAGTGCTTAAAATCTCTATAATTGACTATGCTGGCATACAAACCGTTAACTTTTCAATTACTCAATCCCTCACGCAAGTGGTTGACTTTCACACATGTTTTCCCAATAACCAGATCGATAAAGCGTCCCTTCCGATCTCTGTTTCACCTCCGAGTCTTATCGTGCCACGCAGCTCTGCCCTCTTGGCAACTCTCATCATGTTGTAGTATCTGTCAACATCTTCTACTCCACCGAAAAGAACAAAGAACCTCCTACCAACAGAACATCTTTCTGTTATCAACGAGCAGACTGGGGCTCGTTCTGTGATTTCCTTCGCGATGTCCTTTGTAATGTGGCCTTTAATCTCCACGTTTAAGAATGCGCCACCGAGGTCTCCTCCTGGGTAAAAGTTGGAATCGTGGCTTTCATCCCCGCAAGGAAATATAAATCGTGCTCATTCGCTTGCTTCCCTGCTGCTTGCTTCACTGCCATTGCCCATAGGAATCACTTCGGCCACCTGTACCCTAGCGATATGTCAGATTGCAACAGAGTCTCTTTGTCTCAGCCCGTAATGAGTGCAAGCATGTCCTCAATGAAGCAAAGTCACTATTTACTGAAAGAATAAAACAACGTATTGTTTCTCGCAAATTCCAAAGATTATTGGTGTCTCTGCAAGAGCGTACTAAACAACAGCAAACCCACAATACCTCGTTTATTCAACCAATCTGACTTCCTTAGCTGATAAGGCTAAGTGTTTTGCTCGGAAATTCTCATCCAATTCAACGCTCGACTCATCCGGTGTACCCCCAACCGATTTCACCCGTAGAACTGAGGCTCTATTGTGCGTGTTGAACATAGCCCCACCGATGATATTGGGCATCGCGCTTAACTTAGACTCCTATTAGGCTAGCGGTGGGGACGGGATACCAACCGTTGTCCTTAAGAAATGTGCTCCTGAATTGACTCCTGTCTTCTCCAAACTATATAACTACTGCCTCAACGACCCTTGCTTTCCAGCCTGTTAGAAATCCACATCTGTTGTACCTGTCTTTAAGAACTCTGGAGACCCTTCTGACTCATATAACTACCACTCTCCGACAAAGTCTTTGAAGCTTTAATCAACGCCGAAGTGGTTAAGCAACTTATATTCCATGATCTGCTCACTGACAAGCAATATGGTTTCAGCTTTGCCCGATCTACCGCTGACGTGCTCACGGCCATAACTGAATTTGTTTACCAAGCATTTCACAATAACGGAAAAGCACGTGTCGTAACTCTAGATATCTCTAAAGCGTTTGGTATGGTTTGACATGACGGCCTTCTTCGTAGGCATCAGGGATACGGAATTTCAGGACGATTATTTGACTTAATACGATCATTCCTGTCAAACCGTGTAATGAAGAATTAATGAATCCTTCTCCAGTTCCTTTCTCGCGAACGCATGTGTTTCCCCAAGGCTCTATCTAGAGTGTCCCTGATCTTCATTAACAATCTTTCCGATGTCATCAGTTCCCAAGTAGGCATCTATGCAGACGACACTTCTATTTACTCCTGTTACGATAGAAAATCTGATATCGCTTACCTCGAAAAGGACCACTAATCTGTTGCTGACTAGGGCAAGAAATGGCTGGTTAACTTTAAAAAACAAAACTGTTCTTTTTGACCCACCACAAAGAACTCTCCCTCCCTCCCTCCCTCCGATTAGAATGTCTAATGCTCAACTCCACGAGAGCACCTCTATGCGATTGTTTGGCCTTACACTGTCCGCTGACCTGAGATGGAACAAATACATTGAATCAATAGCTTCATCTACCGCAAGGAAAGTCTTTCTTGCCCTAATCCATTCTTCAAATCTATAAATCAACCATTCGTCCTTGCATGGAATACTGCTGCCATATATAGTCTGGAGCTCCCGCTGTTCTTCTTAAGGTCATCTACAAAAAATCAAGAGACGGATATGCAATGTGACTGGCCCTGATCTGGCATCTCGTTTACAGTCGCTCTCTCACAGACGTGCCGTCGCTTCCTTTTGTCATTTCTACAAATACTTTTACGGTAACTGCTCCGACGAGCTACTTTCGGTAGTTCCCAAACTGCAGGAATTAAAATGTGCTACTAGGTTAGCATCTCAGTCCCACTCTTTCACTGTCGAAACGGTTAAATGTACCTGTCTCTTCTACTCCAATAGTTTCATGACTCGCACTTCCTGTCTGTGAATCTCCCTTTCTCCCTGACGGCAATAATCTTCAATTATTCAAATGCAATATCAATCAACATCTCCAGTTGTCTTGATATATCCTCCGTCCTTCTCTTCATCCTTTCCTCTTTCATGCCTCTTTAGTGTTGCTCTCACTCTCTGTAAGCCCTAGCCCCCCCCTAACCTTTGTAACACATCCGCCTTGCTTGGAGTGAAATGCTTAAAACACACACACACATACACACACACACATACATATATATATATATATATATATATATATATATATATATATATACATATATATATACATATATATATATATATATATATGTATATATATATATATATATATATATGTATATATATATATATATATATATATATATATATATATATATATATATATATATATATATATATCCACAGACAGACTGTTTCGCAGTATCACAGCTCAACAGGGTAGCTTCACGAGTAAAAAAAGTATTGGTAGTTCTTTAGTCATTTCCGCCTGTCCTTACCTAAAATCAAATATAATATCCTATTATATTTTACATATTACAAGATTTAAATTTCTCTATATTATTTTAAAAATGACTGAAGATTGAAATATCGACATCAAATGGTTACATGATATAAAACAAACTAATCTACTGTTGAAATTGGACGCCTCATCTTTGTGGAATGGTTAGTAAACTTGTCTTTTTAGTTCATTATTAGTCCTTCCTCACTAGCTGGGACCTTATACCAAAACTAACCTTCCTTTGTTCCGTCTGAATTACTTGAATACGGAGTAATCATTATTTACACTATTTACATATGGACTATTGTTTTCAACTTTGTTGTTGTTATCGTAACGTTTCGGCCATTGCGCCCGGAGGATAGTTTCATATTATTTGTAGCATTTTCTTTCTCGTATTTAGATCCACAAAAACAAACTTCATGCGTGCCAAATTGCTTTTCCCGAAATAACCACAGATGTTAATGTAAAATGAGTGATTCCCTTCAAAATAAACGATTTTTCTGACTAAGTCGCAATTAAATCGTGCCAAAGTAAACTCATCTACAGTGACCAACTTTAACTAAAAATCTTGTTTTTTATTGAACCCCGACATGGAAACTTTGACTCAAGAAACGTAAGAGATGAAAAGGTCAGCCGTTCTCATTTGTCCCATTACGTCTTCTGATGGGCTATAACTTCTGGGTCGGCGTTTAGAAGGAAAGTAACAAACATGTCTACAGCACCAGTGACTTGCTGAAGTCTGCTATCGGGAATGTCATGGCCAACATTAATTAAAAAAAAAAACAAAAAAAACACCTGTACCGAGGCCGTAAATGAAACTGATAATGGTTATATTGAATAGACTTGTGTTTTGTAAGAACATGTATACTAAATTCTATAAAATACACTTTTCTCTGCTAAATATAATTACATTAAAATTTATTCTCAAATACCTGAAAACACAGTGTATATCTGTACGACTTTATTAAGAGGAAACAAAACTATTCATATCGGACTTGGTAAGTTACATATTTTCTCTTCACAATTTATTATCTCTTGATATCACGCATTCATTGAGTCTTCTTTTCTACCTAAATTTCTATAAGCTTTTATTCTATGACTTAATATACAAGCCTATGTTCATCTAAAAAAATTTGTATAAATAAAAAAATTAAACCAATGTAAGAATTATAACCAGTCTGTGTGAACATTTAGATATTTTAAAATCTTTTTAACCCTTTGGGATAGAGAGCAACAAATACACTTCCAAACATATAACGTTCTTTTCATCACTATTCACCCACTCTTGCATCTTTATCACAGCTATCTTTCTCTATGACATTTCACTAGCTTTTTTACTTTCTTGATTTTCCTATTCTCAATTTTTATTTACTCATGCTATTTCTAACTTGCCAGTATTTCGCTAAGACAACTGCCTATCTCTGTCTATTTCTATCTCTCTCTCTCACACACACGCACACACACACACACACTCCCCTCTCTCTCTCTTTCTCTCTCTCTCTCTCTTTCTTTCTTTCTTCCTTTAATTCTATCTATCTATCCATTCTCTTTTTCTTTTTAAAAGCATAGCAGGCAAAGTGCCCTCTACTAAGATAGCTAGTGTCTGATTTTGTTTAGACTAACGGGGAAAAACGTAATATTCGTGCTTACCCATAACGAAGCTTGCTAAGACAAAAACATACCCTACACTCAAAAAAATCTCATTGATAAACAAAGAACCTATATTATCAATTATTATCTGTTTTTTGAAACAATAGATCAAATGAATCAATAATTCCGTTCATTTAGTGAAGTATCATAAAGTCTAAAGTTCATTTTCTGATATTCATCGAACTGAACCAAACGTACCACCCTGATACATTCATGAAGTTTCCCGGGAGAAATGAACTCACAGTTGCCATTTTTCAAAAGCGGCATCCTAATCGCAGCACAGGGATAAGCAGTCCACCGATTTCTCATCCTTTTCCTTTTCTCTCGATTTGCCACTTTTGCCTTTTTGTATTTTTCCATGTTTTTCTTCTTTCATTCTTTCACTAATTTTCTGCTTTTAACCTCTTTGTCTCTTTCTCTCCGTCTTTCTTTCATCCTCACTGTTTTCTACATCCGTCTTGTAAATTTAATCAATAAGCTACTTAAAAAAAAAAAAAAAAAAAAAAAATGAACAGAATTTTGTTTCTGAAAACTGCGTGTCATCGCCGCGGTCACTGCAACTGACGCTCATTGCCTTTGCATCCAACCGACATTTCTGTCATTAGTTCTCCGGCTAATTCAAAGCACACACAATTTATAGTCAGGCCATGCACTTGGCTGTTCCTCAAGCTTGTTTGTTCTAATAGCCAATCTGGATTTGCTTTTTTATTTCATTTTGTTCTTATTTTGATGACTTCATCACTATAATCATCGTCATCATCGCCAACGCTATTACCATCAGCAACATCAACTACAATACATTTTCCGCTCGATAATGAGTATTTATTCGGTTTAACCTGTTACCAAACATCTCACTATTAGAAAATGTTTATCGCGGAAGTTAACGAATCAAATCTGAAATCCAGAACAGAAATTTTAATAAAAGATTGCTGATGATGATTGAGTCACACAGGTTTTTGCCTTTTTAAAATTTGTGTAATATAAAATTTTGATGGGACATTTTAAGTGGTTAAGTTTGTAATTGTGATAATAGGAATTGTGGTATTACATCTCGAAGATTAATTGACGAAAATTTTTGTTACAAAGACGTCGAAAGTGATAGAGATGGTGAATTAGCATGAATTATAAATTATGGATACAGTAAAACATAAGGTCAAATGAAATGATTGCGAAAGGTATTTAATTACAATAAAATGAATTCGTATATAGAATTGCTTGAGTTTGAACTTGCGAATTAAATTAACAGTTCTAATACATTATCTATTACCACCCCTCTTTGCCCCTCTTCGACCATCCATTTACACAAACACATTAATTAAATTACTCGCTGCTTCCTTCTTCCCCTCTTGGCTTTAATATGTCCTATGAAGCCCCCCTTTTCCTCATTATGATCCAGTATGATCAAGGGAGATAAACCAGCTGGCACTAAATCTAGGTCGGATTTGGACAATATCGAAACTTGGAATTTATTGTTTTAGAGTTCCGGTCATCCTTTTTGCCTTGATTCTATATTAGCTACGATCATCAGAACACTTCCCTGTTACTATTCACGTAGAGAGAAAGGTTCAATTGCCCGAGAGTCAATCCGCCATCGAAGCGAAAGGCTCTCCGTTATCCTGAGAACCTATTATCGCCTGACTAGCCTTTCCCATAGCTAGACCCTTTTGCTCCGCAAATCCTAGAACCTTGATTTTATCTCTGGTTAATTTGTAATCGTCAGATAATAATGAGTTCATCTTCTAAATGTCAAGTACTTGTATAGAGAACAGATGACAAAAATAATACAAGTGGTGAGATTCAGGCCGTTTATACCCAAATAAGACAGCCGTTCATCAGTCAGATATGAAACGGCAAAGACAAACAATTTTCAACAACAAATGTAGAATAGACACATTAGCTTGCGTGCCTTGACTCTTTTTATATATTCAGACCTCTCAATATTCCGGAAGCTTGACTCGACTTTAAAATAACCCCGAGATCGCAATGAAAGAAAAATAAATCGCTAGGCCTTTTACTAACGTATATTGACAAGGTGGGGAAACAATTTGTTAAAGATCAAGACCTGCTAAGATCAATAATCCAACAAACACTACGAAGCAACCTCTTCAGTGATGTTGGTATATTTATATTACAAAAATCCAACAGAACTCCTGTAGTTGATATATCTCTTTATTGATTCGGACGTTAACTAACCACTGTCGCTTTACACCGCCTTGTGTCAAAGCCACGTAATTATAACGTGTACTTAAATCATGTGATTAGATTGCGTGCCTTGACCTCATTCAGTCAGTTATGGGCCATGCGTGATACACACGTAGGCGATCATGTATCTTTCGATATATGACTGACGAGGCAGATATTTTCCGTAGTAGGTTGCCATTTCTTTCTGCGGTAGATCAGTGGCCATCCACGGCTATAGAACCCGGTATGTTCTGCTATTTACCCATAGATGAAGGGAGAAGAAGAGAATTCATACATTTCTCAAGGGTATTAGTACGTAAGTGAATGTAATGGATTTGACTGGAATTCGAACTCGGCACTCCGATTCCTCAATCCGAGCCGCTACTATGTTTATAACTAACATGCTTTTCAGAATGCAACATGCACAGCTCTAATCTTTGGTAAGCCACTTTATGTTTGACTTTCGTAACTGAATATGACTAAGAGAATTAGTTTATCGTGAAGTATGTATAGTACCAAAACTATTTTAAGTTTAAATAAATTGTTAATCTTAATTATGATCTAATGGCCGTATTTGCCGTTGTATGTTTAATGTAACCAAAATACAGTTACTTAGTGTTAAATCTTTCGAAACCAGGTTTTCTCCCAATCATACATTTTTATATATTAGAGCTTTTTTTTATATACCGTTGGTTATAATAGCTCCCTACAACTTTTTTGTTTGTTGCTATAAGTACCTTATTATTCATTAGATTCTCTCTTTGGTCATGGTCTGCGATCCATTTACACAAGTTCATTAAGTAGCTTCCCCACTTTTTACCTCTGCTGCTCTTTGCTTTTGATATGCCCTGTGAGTGTCAAATTCCCCAAGTTCCCTTTCCTCATTATATGTCCCAGACATTTCAACAGTCTCTTTCTGATTCTAAGTACAAGTGGCTTTTTATGTTTTGTTTCCACTTTTTTAAACTTTCTCTTGGTCCACGTGCTCCATTCATGAAATTCTCAGCATTCTTTATAGAAGCATATTTCTGTTGCCTTAAATCTGTCAGAAAATTGTGCTGTATTCACCGACGATGAATAGGAAGATTGAAAATTAAAGATTAAAAACGTCCACTTGATTTGGTTTCCTAAAGGTTAAATATCTTTACATTTTATATAAAATCTTGTCGCATCTTATGAGTATTTTTTTTTAATTTTCCTTCTCCTAAAGACAATTGTCTTAATACCTGCATGTCAACAACTAAAAGTCATGTCATGAAACTTTTTAAGAGGTTTAGAGAAGAAAGAAAGAATTAAGATGCTGAGATTATTCATTAATCGTTAATTGATTAATGAATACCTCAGGCAATTAATTCTGTTCTGAATACGTGAAAATATAATCAGAAATAATAAAACTGGACAATTCTTGTTTTAATAAAAAAAATAAACAGGTCCATTATTTTAAATGAATTTTAACACCAAAATTACTTAAAGAACGAGGCAAAAATAGCGTACCTTTTAGTGGGTGCGTCGATGTCTACATGTACAAACAAGAATTGCTCTAAAAGTACTACTTCCACTTTATTATGTCGCTACGCCACATCTCAATGGTGGGGTTTAACTTACTTTACCAATAAGCAATGTTTTTCTTATACTAGCAAAATGGCAGATAACATATAGAATAATTAAAGTTTAGTTGCAGTGACTCTTCAGGACGTGGGTGATCATGATTCTCCATAATCTTCTATCCTTTGTAGCCCTTAACAACGTTTGTCTCTTTGCCAAGCCTCTAACTTCCGTTCTGCCATTAATTCACACAAGCTCGTCAGATAAGTGGTCTGCTGTGTTCCCGTGACCCTTTTTTCTCGATATGTCTTGTGAGCGTTAATTTTTCCAAGGTCTCTTTCCTCATTTTATGTCTAAGAAATTCCGGCTGCCTCTTTCTGATTCTGAGTATAAGTAACCTTTTTGTTTCTATTTTCCTTAAGACTTTCTCGTTTTCTACGCGGTTTGTCCATGGTATTTTCAGCATTTTTCTGTAGAAGCACATTTCTGTTACATCCGGTCTTCTCTTCATCTGTAAAATGATTGTCCAGCATTAACTGCCATACAAGAAGGGATGAGTCATTGAATTTCTCCATTCCAGGAAATTTCTCCCATTGAAATTCATTGACGCTTGCTAAACGTTTACAAAAAACGCAAATAGTGAATGTGAGTATGAATGTGAATAATACGTTTCTGCAATGGCGACAGCGATATGTTTAACTAAACACTTCTGGGCGGTCTTACACAATAGTGCTTCCAAAAAAGCATGGTTAATTGTGATGACTACGCAAAAAAAATAAATAGCGCTTTGTATCTGAAAATCACTATTTATATCTGCGGTGTTATTGTGTTATTTGTTATAGTTCCCCTTCAAATAAAGAGGAGGCCTTACTTTGCAAGTAACATCAGATACTTTGAGTAAATAACTTCAGCTGAATCATTAAAGGGACAAGTGTACACCTTTCCACTATGTTGCATGTTTTATATACCGTAATGTTTAACCAGTGTATTCCCATATAGATACAAAAAAAGCAAAAAATATATATTGGTTACCATAAATCAATCAATAAATAAATCATAAAAGGTTACCAAAGATTGACAAAGGTTACTGCAAACAAGTAGAAAACCACCGAGGCCAAAGGTTAATTTTCTCAGAATGACTTCACTTTAGAGGTTGAAATGGTCTTGTGGGAAGACACATCCTTGCCGTACACCCCTTTTTATTTTTGTATATTGTGCTGAATTCATTTCTTATCTGTATGCAGGCGGTTTACTATATGTCGTAGGCTCTGATTTATTCTAACGTCCTTCCCACCTATGTCAAGTTTACCTAACAGTTCCAGCAATACTTTATTATGTAATTCATTAAACGTATTTGCATAATCTATAAAGATAGGTATACATCATTTATATTGCTCTTTATGATGTTGAATGAAGATCGCATTATTGTCTTTAATGGACCCGCACCGTTCTTCTATTTCCGTTCTGATTCTACCGCGTGCTCTATTCATCATCATTCGGTAGATAAGTTTTGTTACATGGCTCATTGGGTTGATTGCCTGATAGCATTCACATTCGTTTGCACCTGTCTTCTTAAACAGTGCTATGAATATGGGTGTACTTATATCTTTTGGTATATCACCACTGTTGTATATCTCATTTATTATTTCTGTAATCTTGTCAATGTCGAAATCGTCTAAGGCTGTGAGCATCTCTATAGCAATTCCATCTGGACCTGCTGCATTATTTCTGTTCAACTTCAGATTTCAATATTTCTGATCCTTCCTTATTCCTGTGTATTGTTCTCTTTCGTCGTGGAATTGTTCTCCGATGCATTCATTTCATCTCTGAATTATTTCTTTTTTATCTAGTCTCCCGCGTTTGGATTTTATGGATTTTGCTGATGAGTATGTCTTAGAACTCAAATGGAAAGAATCAATGGTTTTGTTATTGATGTTTGAGATCTGGTATTTCCCTATTCTACTTTCAAATGTAATATCGATTTCACTATAGAGAAATAATTTTTAAAATACATCACTTAAAGAGCCCATGTATTTTGATAACGTACATTATATAATACGGATAGCATTATAAAAGTCAAAAGTAACTTAAGCCTAGTGAATTGAAATTTATTTTACAAGTGATGATAAAGATTCTGTAATATTAGTTAAGACATTTTGGTTTATTGAGCAGACATCCTAAATATGATTCACGACACCCAACATATCAAGTACTACGGGAGAATACTCCTGCTATTCATCTGGAAAATCCAAAGAAGGATCTTCAATGTAATCGATCTTGATTTGGCAATTCGACTTCAGTCACTTTCTCCCCGACGTGGTGTGACTTGCCTCTGTCTTTCTACTTTTTCATGACTACTGATCTGATGAGCTTTTTTCTCTAGTGCCCCACTACATGAATTTAAGTATGTTACTAGATTGGCATGTAGGTCCCAATCTTTTACTGTTGAAATAGCTAAACATAACCACCACTTCTACTCTAACAGTTTCTTTCTTGCACTTCCCGCCTGAGGAAATCCCTTCCATTTATTTGCTTCTCTAACAACTACAATCTTCTAAAATTTAAATGAAACGTCGATTGCCATCTTCTATCTTCTTAAATCCCGTTCATTTTTTGTCCTTTCCTCAATCCTCAATATACTCAGTCTTTTCTCTCACTTTCACTTTCTGTAATCCCCTGCGTACGAGAAGCATTCTCGTCTTGCTTGAGGTAAAAAGAATAAAAAATAAAAGAAGAAAGAAAGTAAAAGAAAAAGGCAAAAAATAGATTATTCGAATGAACTCATTTTGTTTAGTTCGGTAGTGAACGAAATTAAAATAAGAAATGTAAATTAGTACAGAAAGAGAAGAAAAATAGGAATTTGCATTGCATTAGCCCTGCAAATGAGAGAATAAAAATTAAAATATAGCTTGACCCTTGCCTGGGCACCTCGAGGTGGTATAATGGTTAGCAAGCTTGTCTCGCTAGAACAATTACGACTGAGTAATGAGTTCGATTCTCACTGGGTGCCCCATACTTTCGACTTTTTACCACATCCGAGCTACGCTTGGAAAATCACTATATCTTGACCCTTGCCATAGTATGACATCTGGGATATAAGGTCCTAAATTTCGTAACAGTATCTTTTTTTTTTGTTTTGTTTAGCAAAGACACGGAAGAAACATTATTCTCTCTTTCTTTCTTTCTCCTCTCTCTCACTCTCTCTCTCCTCTCTCTCTCTATTTCTCTCGCTCTCTTGCTGCTATGAATCGTAAAAATATTTTTGAGACATTAAAAAGAAATATTTTAAAATTTCAAAATAATTCCTCCAGTAATTATCGCTTGTATATGATCTCTCGACTGGAAGATTTTATTTATCATAATGCTTAAGGTTCCACGTGTTTGCCTTTCTATCTCTCATTAGCTCGTAATGGACAATACTTATTATTCCATCAGGTACAAGCAACGTCGAGCCTGGTCAGTACTTGATGGGTAACCGCTTAGGAATACCAGATGCTGTAAGCTTGGATATGCGGCTGGTGTAATGGATAACGGCTCAGAATTGTTAATCGGAGAGCCGAGTTCCAATTCCCGTTGTTTTCGTTATATTCACTTACCTGCAGATATCCTTTGGATGGGGATGAATCCACATCTTCTCCTGACCAGCTATGGATTTATTAGTAAGACTTGTATCAGTAAACCATTATTACGTCAAAAAAATTTCATTCTAAACATTCTCTGGCTTTAAATAACCTGCAACGCCGTAAAAATGAATCAATCTGTGAATGTAATTTGACAAATATGAAATGTTTGCATATCTGTTTAAACAAAACTGTTACAGAATTGTGACATTTTTTTCAACTTTCAAACAAAATAACAAATAAGAGATGAACAGGTATCGTGATTTTAGAAAAGTAAACCCAAATTCACTTTTTGCAATTTTTCTAAGTTAGGTTGAGGTGTTTGTTGCCAGTTGAATATGTTATCTTAAGATTTGATGCCAACTCTTTGGTGCTTTGACTTGGACCGATTCAGTAATATCTTCTAAAATACCTTCATACATCTTCGAGAGTGGATATGTCACAATCGTCTATTTTAAACCTTTTAAACCCCAACTGACATACACGAACCTTCCCTGCATCTGTATACACTGCACAAATGTTTTTAAATGCCTTTTAAACATTTATAACTATAAAGGATAACGTATCCTTTCGGAATTCATACAGTAAACTGTTGTTTTTATATATAAAGTTTTAAATACGTTCATGCTATTTAGAGACAGGGCCAAGTATTGAAAAAACACGTAGTTAGCAAAGTGTGATTTGTACGACTACTCTCCCAATTTTAAACCCAAGACCGAAGGAAGGTAGGTGCTAGTCTGACCGTTTACATCGAAAGGAATCACTCCACAACTATGTCCAGGCATTCGTTCACTTTCCACCTTATATTTAACTAGCTTTTCAATAGAAAACCTAAAATAGTAAGACGACTTGGATTAAATTCAGTACCATTAGAAAGAAAAAACAGTTATGAAAAATAAAACAATTAGTAATATCGAGGGAACAAATTAATACTTAAGTTAATTAATAATTTGGAAACAAAAAAAAGGACACAGCACATAGAAAGAAAATATATAAAGTTATAATCATTCATGGAGTTAAACTTGAAAATTCACTATTAACGACACAATGTCGGATAAAAGATACAATTTTGTACCATTCAACCTTGATGCTGCCTTGGTTGGTTGACACTTAATTCATAGCAGTGAAATGCGTAAACACTTTCCAAACAACCCTAATACGTTTTAAGAATAACATTCTTGTTTATCAATTAGTTATGTAAACCATGTTCTTTAAGATACAGCAGTTAAAGTTACCAACATTCCTATGTTTGTGGGTGTGTGTATGTATGTGTGCGCACGCGAGAAGAGAGAGCGTTTCTGTTAAAATATTTTATTGACATATATGAGTTGTGGCATGCAGGTGAAATTGAATTAGCCTCAAACAGTTTGAAATTAATCAACCATATCTCTTGCTACTGGGATAAATAATAAAAGAAAACTAAAAAAGATAAATACAGAAAATATGTTATAAATCCCAGCAGATTCTGTAAACTTCGTATCATCGCAATTACGAGAATTGGATGTGTTGCCGTTATTGATGAATTAACTCTTGATTATGATCAACAATTTTTTAAGCATTGGAATATAAGATGAAGAGATATAATTATAAATATTCTCCGTGCTTATACTTGTAGACTGTATCGACGTCACTTAGAGGCAAAACATATTATTAATAAGATGAAAATTCTAATTTAACAATTGAGCACGGTTAAGATTCTTTTAAATGTTATAATCATGCTTTAGCATTTTATTCAAATTTTAAATAAAAATAAAGTACTTTTTATTCAGGTGAGACCGCAAATTATGATCTAATGATAACGATTACAGGAAAAAAGGCATGGATATTTTAAATTTATTCCTACACACACAAAAATCATATATATAAAAACTTTATTTTATGGTAGTAACTATAAACAATGATGTAATGCGTTTTATATAGAACATTTGGCTAATGGCCATATCACGTTAAAAAGCCTGTTCTTAAGCAACGTCGAGCTAGGGCACGACCTAGATGGGTGAGCACTTGGGAATACCAGGTGCCGTAAGTTTAGATATGCGGATGGTGTAATGGGGAACGTCACGGAATTAGAAAGAGAGGAGTTCCAATTCCAGTCGGGTTTATTATATTCACTTACGCGCAAATACTCTTGGGAAAGGTAGGAATCTATCTCTTTTCCTTCAAGCTTTCAGTTAATTAACAGGACTTGTATCAGTAAATTATTATTATCTCCCCAAAAATATTCTTACAATCTAAAATATATTCTGGTCTAAAATAACCTTCAAAGAAAAACAAATCAAAAAATCAATATATAGAATATTCATATAATTATTGATGTGTTAAACAAAATTTATATGGCAAGTAAAATTTATATGGCAAGTAAAATTTATATGGCAAGTAAAATTAATAAATCCAATAAATAAGAATCAGGAAGTAAACATATAAAATATACGGTTAATAAAAACATAACAACAAAAAATGAGTGTTTCGCTTGAATAAAATTGAATTTATCTATATTACGTTAACAAATTCATTGAAATACAGTTTCGGTTTTTACATTATGCCTTACTAATACATAAATAAATTTCTCTCTATCTCTCCCTCACTCCTTTTCTCTCTCTACCACCCTTTCTCTTTCTTTGCCTCTTTCTCCTCTCTCTTTCCTCTTTCTCCTCTCTCTTTCCTCTTTCTCCTCTCTCTTTCCTCTATTTCTATCTTTCTCTACTTCTCTTTACCATCACTCACTCACTCTCTCTCTCTCGTGTAAATTTCTCCTTTTCTCTCGTCTCTCTTTCTTTCCCTCTCTCACATTCTTCGATTTTAATGACCTAACTCTTTTAGCGGCACATTTTATCGTCGATAACTCAATATTTACAGGAAAAATATGTTTCTATAAATTAAAACACTGGACATCCAGGGAAAATCTATACGAAATCTGAAGTGATTTTCAAGCATTATATTCGCGTGTATTTGAATAAAAGAACTAAAATTGATTTCATTTATATGACCGTACAGTGGACAGAAATACTGACGCGCACATGCACGCACACACTAACAAATACGCACACACGTATATATATATATATATATATATATATATATATATATATATATATATATATATATATATATATATATATGTGTGTGTGTGTGTGTGTGTGTGTATTTGTTAGTGTGTGCGTGCGTGCGTGCGTGCATATATATATATTTGTTAGTGTGTGCGTGCGTGCGTGCATATATATATATATATATATGCACGCACGCACACACTAACAAATACACACGCACACACACACACATATATATATATATATATATATATATATATATATAGAGAGAGAGAGAGATAGAGAGAGAGAGAGCTGAGTTCGAATTCAAGTCGAATCAACTACATTCACTTACGTGCTAATACCCTTGGAAAAGGTATTAATCCCTCCAGCTTTGGGCAAATAGCAGCGCAGACTGAGTTCTATAGCCTTGGATGGCAAATGATCTAGAAGAAGGATAACTCAAGGATAATTCAAAACCTCCGGAGGGTTGTTTGGGGACCTTGTGGCACGTAGCGAACCAGGTCTCTGTATTCGGCCCTTCAAAAAGTGTGGTTTGTTCTGCACAATGCCTTCACCACTATAATCAAATCATATGTTTCTAGGAACTTGAGCTGCTTTGGAAAAATCCTATTAACTATATTTTATTATGTTTACATTTCTTTTAAATATTAAAATAAATTAAAATATTAAAAAAACAGAATTTGTGAATCCTTAAATGACCCATACCCCCTGTTTCTGCATGAAAAGCTACATATTATTAAGTTTCCTAAAAATAATGATCTATTAAATTAACGAAATGAACTAACTGTAATTTGTAGGCATCGTACAATGCATACCTTAAAATATAGTTAATAGAATTTTTCTAAAAACAACCAAATCCTGTATGTTGCAATTATATATCCATTATTTTATTATATGTACATATAACATTTATTTAATTCCTTGATTTTAATCTTATTATTACCATGTCCTATGGCATGTTGAATATAATCAGTATGGAATTTCTAGTATGAAAATAATATAAGATTGATTTAATCATACTAGAAGCCCCTTTAAGATAGTTCTAAAGTATAAACATTAATAATTTGAAAAAAAACGTTGAAGAACTGTAAATATCTGTCCTGTCAGCGGTTGGGCCGTTTTGCAGATTACAATGTCAGATCCGCTTTCATTCCTCATTCTATAGGTGCATTGTTTGGCTGCACGTAAATTTCACAATTCCCTACAGAAATATCATATCTCTCTAGGAGAATGTCTGTGCAAATATCTCCATCATAGCTGCTTTATACGTCATTTGGTCGGGGTAACCTTCGACGAGATCGAAAATACTTGGGTAGGAAAAACTACGGCGCCTCCCTTCCATCTTTGCATCATAAAACGGATTAGAGAACTGGAAAAGATCATTATAAAACAAATAGACATAAGTCTATATTATTCAATAAAATATGTTTGAACGATATGCCGCCTAAGTACGCACACACACAGTATATACATATATATATATATATATATATATATATATATATATATATATATATATATATATATATATATTATGTTATATGGAGGCCGTGCGCTGCCCAGACAACATGACCACCCTCTTAGCCGTACAGACAAAATCTAAAGAAATATCATTTGGAGACAGCTTGTTTGCAGGAATTGAAGAAAAGTTATTAGTGTTGACAGCCAACCGCTTCCAGGGTTCAATTCCGGATTTTATGTCTGTAATTATTACCATAGCCTTTTCCGTGTGCCAGGTAGCGGAGGTTTTAAAATCAGGCGTTTCTTCACCTATACACACAACCAACCCCCCATATATATATATATATATATATATATATATATATATATATATATATATATAGGTATGTATGTATGGTATTGTGCAAGCATCGTTACTCTTCTATCAGTAACACGAAAATCTTCATTTTTCACTCTTTACGTAATCAAACTATCATTTCTAAATTGCTTTTCCGATTCAAACAGTAAGGAATAACAGTTTTTCTTTGCATCCCTTTCTTTATTGCTTGTCTTTTTCTATTTTTCTTTCTGGGTCCTGTCTATTTCTTTTTCTCTTTCTTTCTCTTTCTCCCCCTTTCTCAGTATCTATCTATCTATCTCTTTTATATCTGCGGTTGAACATGCGATATATAACCTTGTAAAAGTGCAATCTTTAAATATGAAAAATCAAAGTCCATTTTGCCTTAAGAGATACCAATAATAAAACAATTTAGTAAATACACCTGTGATATTAAATCTCTGACCTGAGATGAACTATGGTGGTCTATTCTCTGACATTGCTCATCCTATATCTGACGGATTTTCATATGAATAGAACTCCTTAGAAGAAGTCTGTATGTAGCTTTTTATAATGATAGATAAGCACCTTGCATTCACTGGAACCCGCAATCAAGAATTTTCTTTCTATATCTTTCATTCCTCAATGTAAGCAGAAGTGAATGGAATGACTGTTATACTACTTGTTCATATAGTACGTAAATATACGTTCACTCACCTTTTGTGGACAGCGATTTTGCAGCGCACGTCAAGATATGATTGAATGGTAAGTTTGGGACTAATAGCTGTTCGATCTTACATCCTATTATTGATAAATACTAGTGACAAGGAAAAATGCCGTACTGAAAGTAAATAAGTATCCCTTCGCAATGTAATTTAAAATATGCAGTAACCTTAAAAGACACATGTCATTGTCTAACTAAAAAAAGTGGACTGACGACTTAGATGTCCGATGTTCAATTAAAGAAGCATATGTTTCCGCATTATCCAGATACCTGTACATGCATACAGGACATTTAAATGTCCAGACGGACATCGTTCAAAATAATCAGAGGAATTTTGTTATAGTTATGCTCCTTTAGGGCGTAAGGCAGTGTCTCCACACAGTTCTTTTCTTTATTATTTACGAATTGCCATGTCTTCTTTGGAAAGATAAAGGAATGGCCCCCTATGACTTCTCCAACATTTGGAATTCAGAGTTTTTTTTCTCTTACACACTTGACACCCAATGCTAGTGAGTTCGGTTTACCCCGATATTTAATCCATAGCAGGAGGGAGAAAAGACAGATACATGCTTTTCGCAATACATCAGTGCGAAAGTAAATGCAACTTACTAGCGCCAGTAACCTTTATTCTATACATTTATTCAGGCATAAGTATTACTGATTAAACAGGAAACAGGCTTACAGCCTTATCACGTTGAAACAAATGTTCTCAAGCGATTACCAAAGTTAAAAGACCTCAATCCTGGGCAATACCTTGATGGGTGACCTCATGGGAGTACCAGGTGGTGTAATGGATAACGGCTTGAAGTTGAAAGTCGGAAGACCGAGTTGGAATTCAAGTTGGGTTCGTCTTATTCAGTGATGCGCAAATACCCTTGGAAAAGATACGAATCCATCTCTTCTCCACTAGCTATGGATTAATTAGTAGGATTTTTATTAGTAAAAAAATCTTCATTATTTACATTATTCGGATTATTGTCCTCATTTTTGTCGACATATTTATCACAACGTTTCGGCCGTTGTACGCTCCGGCCTTCTTCAGGTGGTTGGAATTTCGAACTGAACCCTTTATTTCGCTCACTGGGGTAGACTGTTCTAGTTCCACGTGTCATGTTTGATGGATGTCAGTTATCAGTTATCTCCTGCTAA
The DNA here is from genome assembly GCA_963932145.1 of Acanthosepion lycidas. Taxonomy (NCBI): domain Eukaryota; kingdom Metazoa; phylum Mollusca; class Cephalopoda; order Sepiida; family Sepiidae; genus Acanthosepion; species Acanthosepion lycidas. The sequence continues at coordinate 78,908,771 of OZ010571.1, read as the reverse complement.
TTTCCTTCTGAATGTTCTCCACTGCCTTAACCGAGTATTGAACTCACACTCTTTGAGTCCTGTCACTGGATCTAACCAACGCCTTTATACACTGCCATGTGTCATTGAAAAAAAAATCTTATAGTCTAAAAATGTTTTCTGACATATATTTTTGTGGCTTGTCAGCTTTTTCAGGTTATATTAAATAACCTGCAAAATGTTGATAAGCTGTAAGAAACAAATCAATTATTAAATTCACAAAAACTATGCCATATAATGTTTAAAATTTCCCTTCTTTTATGCATATCTTTAAAGTTACGTACTGTTAATATTCACTTAAATTAGTACAGTACAAAGCCAAGTAAATGAGTACTAGGAAGATTATGCAGTGTCAATCCTTTAAGCGAAGACGGTCTACCTAGAAAATTAGCATTCAAAATCTGAAATTTATAATACCTGATTAGTGGGTGATGCAACTTCTTTTTTCGAGCGAACACGAATGCCATTAACTAGTTTCTTCTGTTTCTTTCTAACAATCATGATCTTCATTAGTACTTCACTCGACTTCAAGTTATTATCGCTGATCCTCATATGTTTTATTCAGTCTCCCTCTTTTCGGTTTTCCCTTTTTAGGCTCCCGCATGAGTACTTTACTTAACAGTTCTTCTTTCCTCCTCTTCCAGATATGACTAATGAATCGCAATCTTCTAATCCGTAATGATTCCATCGCAATTTGCCGTTTTCCGCAGAACTCCTTGTCCATTTTGTTCGCTTTCCATGTTACACCAATTATAGCCCTAAGCAACACACTACGGCGCGAAAAAATCTTATTTTCAGATAGTTTGGGAGATTCAATTATTATATTCCTTACATTTTGTTTAGTTTCCCCAATTCTGATCTTCATGTCCTTGTCACTTGGCTGAAGCACCAAGACACTTGAAGTCTTCTATTAGGTTGGTGCAAAAATAATGTCGTTTTCTCACATAGGAACATATGTGAGAAAACGACATTATTTTTTCACCAACCTAATACTTGTTTCAGCTTATTTCCTTCTAATGTTATAATTTGACTGTCTAGTTGATTGTATAACGTATACTCAGTCTCTTTAAAATGTATGTGTAATCTTACCGCTTCTGTTTCAATCTCTAGTCGGAGAAGTTGCGCCTGTGCTATGAAGTTCCTGATTATTTCAAAATTGTATTCAAAGTCGGTATCCATGATGTATGTTGCGGGATAATAAGTCACTATCAGTGAGTAATATGTAACTGTGTATAAAGAATGCGTCACGGTCTGCTACGAAAAAGGTTCATGTTAATATTTACTAGGTTTAACTTAAGATAACACAAAACTATAAGTGTTGAAGATCAGACACGCTGAATGTTGTTTAACTTTTCTTTTAGGACAACGCCGAGATACATTATATTTGGGAATTTTATACCGCCAAATATTTTTTAAATTTATTTTGTTTTGGTTGCTTTCTACCACAAATCTCAGACCCTACGACAGTTTCAAAATAAGGTGCATTGAAATTCAAGACTAAGCTTACAGTGAGATTTTAATTTTTCGCCTTTATCGACTAAAAAAAAACAAGCTGCCTTACCGAATAGGGTGCGAATGCCATTTAGTTACAGTCATTCATATCTAATGTATAGCATTCAATGTCTAATGTGCTGTTATAGTTTTAGAATATTATTAGTAGCGATATTATTTTTGAATTAATTTTTTTTGCATAATTCACCCATAACAGAACAAGGTACAAGAGCTACGCAAGTTAGAGTACTACTAAATGTAGTATGTAATATAAACATAAGAGGAGGAAGTAAGAAACGAAGATTACGAAGATATGGCGGATAGATAACTATTGACCCTGGACTTGAAGAGTTTAAGATTTTAGTACTCGAGGAAACATCTACGAGGAAGTCTGTTCCACAAATTAGCGGTTTGGGGGAATAAGCTTTCGGGGTGAAACGCAGTTCTCACCAAAATAATACGTAGGGGATGAAGGCGATTTAACCCTGTGGATGTAGTAAGGTGAGTCTTAACTGTAAAGACCTGAGCTGATGCTACTAATGAACCGAGCTCATCTGAACATTTGCCATAGAAATAGCGATAGAGTAGCGATCGGTTCACTCCTCACATGTCTTTACAGCAGGAGTAAAGGTTTATTCCTTGTTTCCTGTTTAGGATCGGGTTTCTGGTTCCTTTAAATTCTACTTCAACTCCATATTAACTCTTAAATTTTAATTACTATTTACTTTTTTCCGCAATAGGAGTAGACAGGTCTGTCTATCGCCCGGTTCACATACCTTTCCTGTTTTTGGAACAGGACTAAAGCTTTATCCCTTATTTTCTTTTTAGCATAGGGTTTTTGGTTCCTCCCAATGTCGTCTCATTCTTTTTTCCCTCTCAATGAGTCTTAGAGGCATTATCGACTTGCTTAGGCTGCATTGAGTTTTTTAAAAGGGCTTGCGACGTTACTTCTTTGGGAAACGGACTGTAGGATAGAAAATGTTATCCCCACCCACAAGGTCGCGTAAACGATTTTGATCGGTTGAAAAGTGAGGATGGCAGCGCCAGATCAGATATGGCACTAATACTCCATTTTTTGTCAAGATAAATCAGAGTAGAAGGAGTCAGGTGCGGTACAAAGAACCGAGCATTTTTCTATCATCTTTAGCGATTCACATTATATAGGAGTTCAACTTAAGGTTTAGGGTGAACTTGCGTCCCAATAGACCCAAGGAGCGTCATTGAGATTGAGACATTCAGGGCCAACTTGTTGATGATGAAACATTACTAGCGTGGTTTTGGAGGTATTGAAAGTTACATGACAGTTTCACTCATTGACCTGTTGTATTCGGATCATCTTGATTTTTGGAAGTGCATCCATTCTCTATGTCACGCCAGAAGGTTTTTCTCGTCTGAGTCCATCCTTCAAATCTACAAATCTACTATTCGTCCTTGCATTGAATACTATTGCCATATATGGTCTGGTGCCCCCGCTGTTCATCTCGAGGTTGTCAACAAAATCCAAAGACGGATATGCAATGTGATAGTTCCTGACCTAGCATCTCGACTTCAGTCACTTTCTCACAGACATGATGTGGCTTGCTTCTCTCTTTTCTACAAATATTTTCATGGCAACTGCTCTGATGAGCTATTTCCCTTGTGCTCCAACTGCATGAATTTAAGAGTGCTGCTAGGTGTACATCTCGGTGCCACCCTTTCATTGTCGAAACTGTTAAGCCTCTTCTACTCCAACATCTTTTTCATCGCACTTCCCGACAGTGAAACTTCCTTCCTCTTACTTGCTTCACTGATAACTATAATCTTCAAATATTCAAATGTAATGTCAATCGACATTTTCTGATACCTTGATCTGGATCCCAGTCCTTCTCTTTACCCTTTCCTCAAACACTTCTCTTTACTCTTACTTTCACTCTCTGTAACCCTTTGCGTACTAGTGGCAATCCCGCCTTGCATGAGGTGAAATGCTTAAAAAAATACACAGTAGTATCATCAAAATAAATGTTTACTAATTCCTAGGCAGATCTCAATTAATATAAAGCAGAAAGATGGTAGGATTTTAGGTGACGCCTACATTGATCTCATGGGCTTCTTAGGTCTGTCCAGTAACAATGACCTTCATGAACCTAACTGGGAGGAAAGGGCTTGATAATTGCGAGTACTCTTCAAGAGATGTCATAGCTTGAGAGTTTAATATTTTGCTGTTATTTCTCTCATCTTATTTCTGTTACTTTTTATTGCGGCTCAACGATAAATAAACTTCCTGGGTGAAAGGGTTCGTCTTTTATGAGCCGTGTCCCTTCAGGACGTAGGCGATCATAGCCTTCCACATCTTCTGTCACTTGTCGCTCTTAATAAGTTTTATCTTTTTGTCATTCCTTCCATACCATGTTTTAACCTGATGTTAAATATGTTTCCTTTCTGTTTCCATTTTCTCCAAAACCTCGTCGTTACTTTCTTTTTTGGTCCATGATATCTTCAGCATCTTTCTGTAGAACCACATTTCTGTTGCTTCAAGTCTCTTCTTCATCTTTGAAGAGATTGTCATACAGGAGGACAGATATCACATGGCAGTTCAGTAATCTTTACTTTGTTTCTAACGATATTTTTTTGTCTCTTAATATTATACTTAGGTTTTGGGATGTATTTTTGGCGATCCCAATACGTATTCAGATTTCAGTGTCACTGTTTCCATCGTCTGATAGAACACTTCCCAGATATTTAAATTTTTATATTTGTTTGATTTTAGTATTCACGATTTGTAATTTGTATTTTAGGCTCATCCTTTTGCTGACGACTATACATTTTGTCTTCTTGTAGTTTATACGTAGTCCTTTCTTCTCGCTTTCCTTCGTTACCTTCTGTAGGAGCTTTTGTAGTCTCCACTCCGTGTCTGCTATCAACACTGTGTCATCTGCATATCTTACATCGTTAAGATTGTGGCTAAATCCTGGTAAAACTTTTAATTCTCTCAGAATTGCCTCACTGCATAGGTTAAATTAATCCGATGAGAAAACACATCCTTTTCTTACACCCTTTCTATTTTTGTATATCTGCTGAACTCATTTTCTGTCCGTATGGAGGCTGTTTGAGGCCAGTATAGATTCTTGATTATTCCAATATCGTTCCCAAATATGTCAAATTTGCTGAGCAGATCTAACAGATCTTTGTGGAAAGGTTTGCAAGTACGAAACATGACTGAGGTTTATTCTTTATTTACGTGCATATATTTGTTGATCAATAATACGACAAGTATTAAAAACAAACAGAAATGCAAGTTGATGTTTATGCTTATATGTAATTTCCTTAAAAAATTCATTTGTTTCAATGTATATAGGAAGTAGTCTAAATTCATGAATATGTGTATGTGTGTGCGAATGTGTGCGTATGTGTGTGTGAAATATATTAAAAACACTAAGTTTGTATGCTGGTGTCAAAGGATATGAGGGCATGAATCTATCTATCTATCTATCTATTTGTATGAAATTAAGTGAATGTGCTTGTGATTCTGACAAATGCGCTTGCGTGAAGATAGATAGATAGATAGATAGATAGATAGATAGATAGATAGATAGATAGATAGATAGATAGATAGAGACAGACAGACAGATAGAGAGAGAGCGATAGATGTAGACTCATGGATGTACTGAAATTTATTGATTCTCATCACTTTCTAATAATCAGATTTCGAGATGCAGAGCATTTTGTTTGGGCTTAGATGTTTTCAGCACCCTCTCGTGTATATCTATCTATCTATCTATCTATCTATATATATATATATATATATATATATATATATATATATATATATATATACATATATATATATATATAGTGTCTGTGTGTGTGTACATTCAAGCATATCTATGTTTCTTGTGTAATTTTATATATGCGTATCTTGTCCAAATTTGTGTGTGATTTATTGTTGAATGAATTTTTGTGTTACGATTAACTTGATTTCTCAAGTGCCTCCTGAGATCTTTAATGAGTGCTTGAAAGCCTGCCTCAACCACTCTAAACTATTTTTACTACTACTACTACAACTACTACTGCTACAACTGCTGCTGCTTCAAACATCAACAATAATAATAATAACAATACACTTTAATACGAGATTTTCTGGCAGTTCTCATTGAACATCAAGTGGCATCAAAACTTTTGAGCATCACTGCAATCTTCCGTTCTTACCATCGACTTTAATCACATTGCATTTTCTATTATTTCTCTTAAGATTCCTGTTGTTGTCTACTCTCAAGGGATCTCAAGCCAATCCTAAGTATCCAAGTGATTATGGAGCACTATTTTCATTGGGATACTTCACAATATTTGAGTGCATTGATAATTTTCTTTTTATACCCTCTTCTGGAGTCTTTCTGTGTTCCACTAATACAGACTTTATGAACTCATATATTTTTCAATTACAATTATATCAGGTTTTTGTTTAGTAGACTGTCCGAACCTCTAATCTTCAAATTTTTTCCTTTCCTTGCTTAGATTTTCTGATTTATAGCTATATAGTTTTGAAGGTTTTTTTTTTGTAGTTTCATCGTTAATGATTTTTTGTTTCGTTTTATTTTAATATGTAAAGTGTATCGTACATATTCTCAGATAAATCATCAAAATAGTTGTACAGATTAGTCATCAGTAATCCAATCCAATCAGTAATCCGCTACCAATTTCCACGAGAGCAATTATAGTTTTCCTGGATAATGCTTCGAACCTGTCACTACTGTTTGGGGTATCAGCAGTTTTTTAACATTTTTAAACACCGGTACGGTCCTTCTACTTGTCTTTTATACATTTTTTATTACAACCCACTAACGGTTAATCCCAGTCATGACAACAAGGAATACAGGAAGTGTGGTGCGAAATGTAAACGCCAGAAGCGTTTCATTAAAACTTCTCTTGATGTTCATATTATTTGTATTTTCCCTTTATTAACCAACAAGTTCTGATTCACAGGCTATTTTAAACATGAGATGAAGTGGTTAGTTGTTGGATTAAGTGTATTCTAACATGATCCAGTAAATCAATAACCTATAACTCTCCCTGATTAGTAATTGCCAACCTGTATATTTGAATAATTGTCTTGAGATTTCTGCTTTGATTGCATGTTTATTCTGTATCTAAAAGAAGATAGTACACTTTCAACATCTTTCAATTCTATGTGGATAAATTACTTAAAAATCTGGCTTAAATTTACATTATTCTCGATATATAATTTATTGAAGGGTTATTTTCTTTGCATGTAAGCCTTTTTTCTAGGGAGTTCCATCATTTCCTCTAATATATAATGGTCTTTATTAAACATGATTTAATGATAGCTAAATAAATATGTTTTCATTTTCGATATTTGCTAAGCTTAAAGGCTAAATGAGAGGAACTGCGATGTATGAAGACTTGCAATTATTTTCCCAGTAGGCACTGAATATGTCTATATTGCTTAAGAAACCAGCTTTTGAAATTCTGGGTTTTCACCTGAATTTGAAAACCAGCTATTGACGCTAGTGAAAAGTAGACAATTACCTCACTACGTTGATGCAGATTAAATATTATTTCCTTTTATTTTATTAGCTATCAACTGATGTCCACATGAGATAATAGTACAATGAAATGACATTAAAAAGTTTGTGAATCACTGGCCTAGACATTTCAGCCGATCCTAATATGCAACGATTTACTCGGACTAGTATGCCCTTTTTGTGACTGTTATAGTCGAAACGTTTAGACGGTTGTAACCTCCGGCATTCTGCGGGTGCATCTCGGAATTGTGTCCTAGTCATGGTTGTTATAGCCAAAACTTCGCCCTTGATTATTAAAATCCTAAGCTCTGGCCTTCTTCGTGTGTATCTCGTAGTTTGTATAGTTTCTAAAATTTTAATCTAAATCCTATATTCAACACTGTCATATTATAAATTCCCAGCTACAACAGAAACCTGAAGGAAGTCAAAGAGTACAAACATATTTCCATTACTAAGATGGGGGACATAAAACCAAATAAATCAATATATAATAATAATATTCATTGTACATCATAAAAATTCAAAATAAGAAAATCTCGATATCTATTAATTCACGTTCAAATTTCCCGATAATTAGTTTATCTTTTACTTTTTTTACAAAATAATATTCTTTACAAAATTACGATAAAATGTTTTGCCCTTCATGGCAAAGTAGACATTTGTACAATTTTAGTATTATTGCATTACAAGACTAACCTTTGGGTGAAAAAGTGTTTTCATATATGTCTAGATTATAATGGAATTAGGAACAGGAAACAATTTGTATAAAACAAAATAACTTTATTGAAATTTTCGTACCGTTATATAGAATATAATCAAATAAACTTAATTGTACCAGTTTGAGATTAATAATATATAGGTACCTCCAGTTTTTCATTAAAAAAAAGCAGCATAGCATGATGAAAATGTCTCCAAAATTAATAAAAACAGTTTTATCGTTACATTGTTTGTGTTATCATTAAGAGGAAGAACCGAAGTATTTTTATTATTTTATTAAATTTTTAATCCTTTCTAGCACATTCCAAATTTTGGTTAAAAATCTTGTTTTTTTTTGGGGGGGGGTTGCGTTAGCGGTTGACGTAATATTTACAATTAGTGTTTTAGCGATTTTCTTTCAAAAATCAAATAATTGTCGAATTTTAATGAAACGTTCAGGATGTATTCACAAAGGAATTAAATTACTTTTTTCATTTTTCATTTTTAGAAAATGTTGGTAAAATATCTTTATTTTACATTTGTTATCACCCACTAACTGAATTTCATGAAATTTCGAGAAATTAAATTTTCATCCGAAAATTATTTTATTAGTTAAAAGTAGGACTACGTTGAGAATATAAATCATTCATTTGTTTTTCTAACGACTCCTCATTACCGAAAATCTACTACGAATCGTAAAATAAAAAAATGCGATAAAACTATAACATTATTTAATTAAAAATGCTTTTAATTGCTTTTATAAAAAAAAAAAAAAAGCTTTATTGAGGACACTATTGTCTTAAAAAAGTTTTTTTTTTTCGATGAATAATTAATTTTTACAAGAAATGTTTTTAATTTTAATTATAATAACTTATATTTACTAATCAAAAATTGAAAAGTTTAATACAAATCATTTTGCACCAAGGCTTTAAAAATAATTCATTTTTTTTTTTATGTATATAAAATATTATGTAATATGTCCACTTTTGAAAATATGGTCGATCATACACTACATTATCAGAAAATAAGAGCGGCAACTATAATAATTTTAATGTCAACATTCCTAAAATTAGATTCCAACATTTTTTAGATTACTGAGTACTTAAAAATTATATTAAAAAGGGTCCAGCCCTCATTTTCTTAAATTATGTTTTAACAGATAAAGTCACCCCGTAGCACAATATAAAACTGTCAACACCTTCACACAAACATGCAGCTTTTTTCAAAAGTTCTACCTTATGCTATGAAAAATGCCAGACGTTTGTGCCTCCCACCACAAGAAGCACTTACTGTATTCATTGGATCCATGGCATCAGTATGTTATAACAAAAATGTACAAAATACAATTAGACGCTACTAAAGAGTAATGGCAGGTCTGTGCGGAGACAGTAAATCTGAAATTACACTCATGGAAATTAGCGCTGGATGACTGATTGAATATTGCTGAATTAATGATGGCCGACTTGTATTATATACTTGATGTCTGTTCCGTTTAACTGGTGAAATATTTACATAAAATTTGTAGCAAAGAGATGGATGAAAATTTATAGTGAACGGTTTGCAACCAATCGAAATTATTATCGGTATATATGTTTACCTAAATATTTCCCCTTAAATCTTCGTTATAACAAAAAGTATATGAGATATTACCTAAATATAATGTTCTTTGTATATGCGAGTCAACATATTTCTTTTTTTTTCTGACTGGATAACTGAAGTTTACTTTTGATTAACTTATGCTTACATTATATATTTTAGCACTACTTTGGTGCACCCGATGTCTGCTATCACTTCATATAAACTTAACTTTCATATATTTTATTCGGAATCATTTAACTGTTTTCCTGGTTTCTCACGAGCGGCACTGATAATGTTTCGACCAGGAATGGCATATTAAATCTTATTAAATGCCGTTAATAACTAATGCTTGGATATGCGGTTAGTGTAATTGGTATCGGCGATGATAGTTAAATCGGTTTTCGGAGTTCAAATTCCGGGCTAGTTTGTCGTGTTTACTTTTGAACAATCTTTTTCGGAAATGAATGAAATTACCTCTTCTGCTACCATCTATGGGTTCAATAACAATTAATAGCAACTAAGAGAAGAAAAACTGAATTCCAAACCTTGGAGAAAGTAACTACAAACCACTCCAATATCTTTCCCAATAATTCATAGCAATCCACAGCTAATAAAGAAAATGAATCCGTGACGATACATTATCGCCTACATCCTAAATAGACTTGGCATTAAAAAGGTGAATGATTTCACTTTATCAAGTGATTTTATAAAACATTGTAAAAGATTTATTCTCTCCACTAAATAATTGATGCAAGGATCCATACCTGTTTATGAAAGAGTGATAAAATGATTCACTACATATTTTGTGATTTTAATTAAACCATTATGCAAGTTTTGCTGCATAGAAAAATGACACATTTTCTGTCTCAGCGTATAATACTTTATATGCATTTACTAGTAATTTTGACTCATTGTGAATATTTACTTTTTTTTCTGTCATGTTGAGTCATAAGTAATTTCCGTTTTGGGGAACGAATTATAATATTTTGAAAAATAAATTTGATTAATTATTTATGACTCATCATATATATCCATCATAAATTTTGAAATAGTTTCGATTTAATAAAAGGATCGAAATTTTCCATCGTAATTTAAAACGAGTTACAATGACCACGACCAAATAGTCATTTTCTACTGTAACCATCGTACGAATCAATCTGGGTTTCTGTCTTTGATATGAATGTACCTTAAAAATCATTGATTTTTAAACACAAATGAGAACTTGTGGAATTAAAATGTGTTTACAATTATACTTAAATTATCAATATGGTTACCGTATAAAGAGACTTTCTTATTTCTACCACTACTGTTGGACTATCAAATCGGAGGTATCATACTATCATGATATTTCGATCAAGTTTGAGTTTTGTCTTAAGATGACTTATTTTAGTATGTTGAACAAAAATATAATTTTTCTTTTATATTCAAATATTTTTTCATTAGGCCAATCAAGGTCGTATAATGTCAAAATACATTATTTTTGTAGAATTCACCCAAAACCAGCAATATTAATCCACAAGTACAATATAAGATGGAGAACTGACTAATTACTTATAAGAGTAGTTAATTCTATTAGTCTGTAGATTATAGTTGCCAAAATAATGCACTTCATTTAACAAATATGATGAAATTAGATGTACAATTTTTCATTTTTCTAAAATTCAGTAAAGAGTAATACTTTTCCTATAATAAATTTCTAAAATTACTATAGTCAGCTTTTCCCATTCTCACCAAAGTTTTGCACACTTAACTTTTATCCTATATAAGAACTTTTATCGTTTGTTGTACTTTGTAGAATATTGTATTTATCTTAAGCTTATAGAAACATATTGAGAGTTGTTTTCTTTAGAAATTCTGATGGTTTTTAAAAACCATCAGAATTTCTAAAGAAAACAACTTTAAAGTTAGTAAAATTGAACTTTAGTTTGATATTTCATTGTCTGTGTGAGGTGATTTCTAAAAGGTGAACGCTGGTGTTAAAGCAAGAATGATGAGGAAGCTTGAAACTTATTTGCAAAACTAAATCTTGTGTCATACCAATGAACTCCCACTGATACTATATTGTCAATCTGGCTAGTCCTACTTTTTCGAATAATACTTTCTCTGGACCAAGAGGAAAGATGATTCCTTGAGTTACAAACATTGAGATTAACAAAAATTTGGATCCTCCTTGTGTAGGTCCTCTATTAATTGCATTATCAGGGGAAGTGATCAAAGACTTACCTCCAGATTAGCATTATGGGTATTAGATTGTAACTGCTGTCTGAAAGGGTGTCTTGAAATTCGGATTACTTGCAATATGTTCAGTTAACCACAGTAGATGGCTTACAACAGCCAATAGAATTCTTTGCTTATACGTTTTAAAATTTGGTTTACAAGGAAAGAACTTTGAAAATCTTGTAATAGTTTTCAAATTTACCATGGGAGCTTATTACCAATGCTGGTTGATGATCAAAGTTATGCTACCGGTGGATAAAAATGACCCAGAAATATTTTATTTCTATTTGAGTGTTTAAAATTTAAGAAGTTGTTAACGTTGCCATGTTAACTGGGAAAAGTAAACACAGTGTTGTGTTCAGAAAATAAACTAGAGGGCCAGTAGGCAAAATGTTTTAAATTAGGACGAGGGACACCCAGGAAACCAACAAGGAAATGATTACCTTACAACGTGAAATATCTTGAAATTAAAAGTGACTGATCAACCATAGAACTGATCGACTGAGAAGAAGAGTATTTACACTATTTCGAACTGTTGTTCTCATATTCACGACGTTTCGGCTGATGATATACATTGTAATTTCGAAACGAGCTCTTTCTCCACAAGAGTAGATTGTTCTAGTTCCACGTGTCATGGCTTTTCTGGATATCTCGGTTTTCAGTTAATTCCCTTTAGTAACTCAACTCTCCAAGTTTCTTTTTGTTTACCTCTGCTGTTGCCAAGTATTTAACTCACAACTTTTTGGCTCATCACATTTGGATTACTTCAACCAACATTTTTATCCACGCTTTTAAACAGCTGAAATGTTGTGAATCTGACAATAAAGTATGTCTCTTGTACGGAATAATTTTTACTTCTTGTTCAGCTGCTAAAGCAATACAGACCTCAGTACATTTTAATTGCGAAGTTCTTTATATATTAATGTTTCGGATTTTTTGTTATTCAATTGACTGTTTAACAACTGTTGACATTAAAGTCGCGATAACATCATTAGTAATAACATTGCTTACCATAGAATTCAGAAAAGTAATGAATAAAATAATTTCCCGAAATACACAGAGAAAATTAATACTTAATAAACGAAAAAAATTATGCTTGCCTTGTTAACATATTATTACCTTTTCATATAATGCGCAAAACCTTAACGTTAAAATGACTCCGACAACTATATACACACGAATCAATACCGTATAAAGATATAATGGAAAGAAATAAAAAAATATCAACATCATCTATGTTCCATATCCCTTCAGATCGTGGACGGTCACGGCCCTCTACATCTTCCCGTGCTTTCGGGTCATGGACAATCATGTCTTTCTACATCTTTCTGCGCCTTTAGGTCGTTAATGATCATGGCTCACTAAAACTTCCTGTCTATTCAGGTTGTGGACAATCATGACTCGCTTCGTCGTCTTGTCCCTTCAGGTGCTGAACGATCATAGCTCTCTAAATCTTGCTATCCCTTCGGGTCGTTGACTGTCATGGATCTCTACATCTTCCTGTCCCTTCATATCATGGACAATCATGGCTCGCTAGATATCCCTGGCTCTCCAAGTCGTGGACAATCATGGCTCTCTATACCTTCGTATTCATTAACCTCTTGTGCGATCATGGCTCGCTACTTCTTCCTGCCTTTTCAGGGCGTTAACGATCATGGCTCGCCACATATTCCTGTCCCTTCAGATCCTGGACAATCATAGTGAGATGCATCTTCCTGTCATCTATAGATCCACATCTGTTACTTCGAGTTTCGATCTGTTAGGAAACAGTCCTCTGCTCTCTCTCTCTCTCTCTCTCTCTCTCTCTCTCTCTCTCTCTCTCTCATACAGGAGGATAGATAATGATATAATAGTTCAGCAAATATAATAATTTAATGTCTTTTCATATCATCTTCAAAACATCAGCGTTAAAATGACATATATAAATATATAGACATGCAAATCAATACTGTATAAAGAAATATAATACAAAGAAGTGAAAGAATATAATAGAAATAAAATAATAATAAAGTATTTCAATTACTATTCATATGAGGCTCAAGACATTATCATTAAAAATATTTCTATAAATGTATAAACATACAAATCAATAAAGATATAATGTAAAGAAATTAAAAATATAATAGAATTAAAAAATATAAAATAGTAATAATGAAGTGAAGATAAACTGGGGAGAAGAAAATTAAAAGAAATCGTGTCTTCCACCTGATATTAATTTCCAAAATGAATAGTAAACCTTGGCCTAAAAAGCGATCGATGTCGTGACCCAAAATGGAAATATTCTAACACATTTTGTAAACTCAAAACAATAAAGCCTTTAACAAATCTTTAACATTATTTTTGATTACATTGATTGCAATTGAGTACGTATTCATTTAGTACTTTCATCATTCTTATTCTGTCTCTATCTTTGCTTATCATTCTGTTTTATACTGTTTGTTTTATTTACTTGTAGTTTTAGCTCTTCTTGTTGTTGGTGGTGAGATAACATTAATAATGATTCTACCTTTATACTTTCATTTTCTCCCTTACTTTTCTAGTAAATTAAATTAAAACAATTTTTTATTTACCGAAGTAATTACTATGAGCTTTCTATAAAATACAATAAATGTTACAAATAAATTTGGAACAGATTTTTTGTTTAAATTATACATCAAGTTTTACATAAATAATTTTGATGACTAGAGATCAAGTGGCAGCAAGCTTAACCAATAAACACCTCAGTATTCCCGGAATCTTCATCAATAGTATTTTCTGAACAATTTAAAATCCATTCTTTTTACGGCTACTCCAAGTAGTCTCTGAATTATAGGTACTACCAATATATTCCACTGTGTTTATTTCTTTGGCAAGGTTCAAATATCCTGCTTTTTAATCGGTTCCATTACACTTTTACTGGACACACTCATTTACTAAGTAATTTATTATTTTTATTTTTTAAGCAAAAGAACTGAAATTTTTATGGCTAGATTAGGTTTATGGTTTTTTTTGTTTTATTCGAACATGATATTAATTTTGTCATTGTTGTTAAGGAACTTCACTTGTTAGGAAATTTAATTCAATTGTTAGGGGTAAAAAAAATAAACTGACGAAAATTCAATTGTTAGGGGTAAAAAAAATAAGCTGACGATAATTCAATTGTTTTGGTAAAATACAAAAAAAATGGTTGGTTATCGTAACTGCTTTCCTAAGAGTGATTAGTAAACGATAATCTTGATTTTCATTCTGCTTTTATTTCAGTCTAGAAATTGAACATATCTGACAGATTTTGGGGGTATAACCATAAGACCTTAGATTTTCTGTTTTCAAGGACAGCCTTTAATTTGTGCTCTTACCATTTGCTTTCATAATCAAACCCAAGTCTTTGCGTAGCTGCCCCTAAATCATTGTTACTCTTCGGCCATGTTTACTCAATCACTTCTATTTTTGTATTCCTTCAGGCAATTTCCTTTCGGGCAATTTCTTTTAATACATTGGAATTAGTTTCCTCTTTATCTCTGCAGGAGTGGCATTCGCTCTTCTGCTATATCTTTTGTCTATTTTCGCTTTGATATATTTCGTTTAATACGACTTGCTATTGTCAAAACTTCAGGTTTTTTTTCAAATGTCCTCAAGACGGCCTTCTTCAGGTTCTTTTGTCCACGGTTCCTTTCATTTGTATATTAAATTCTCCATAAAATCGGATTTTTACAATTTTCATCTACCTATTTTTACTTCTTTTTTATCTGATTAACTTTCTTTTAGCAGTGTCGCCGATGATAGATTCGCAATCTTGTCTTATTTTATCTTCGCTTACTTCCAGGAAGTTCAGAAATCGATTTTTCTTTTATGTTCGGTCTACTTCGTGAGGCTTTTTTTATGAAGAGTTTTCCCTTTATAAGAGATAATGTATCCAGACGATTAAGAGAAAGAATGCGAGCTGTTTGTGAGGAGGAGTGTGCCAAATACGATTGGCATGATGACGCTGATAAACAAATACAACAAATTTTGTCCTATAATCAATAATATCAATTTATTTTGCAGATAAAATGTTTCTTTTTCTTTTAGCCCTTTTTTGTGGGAAAATAATATCAGGAATCTCGAAATGTTTTTGTTTTTTTTTCTAGGGTTCTTATTTATTCAGTAAAAATATTTTTCAGTATTAAGGCTCACTTCACTGGGATAATTATTTTGCTTCCGAATAAAGAATGTTCAGCAAATCCGAAAGTAAGCGTGAAGTTAGAATTTTTTTTCTTTTATTCTTTATTTGTAAACAAATTAACTGTCTGTAAATTGACGATGAACTTTTTGCCAAAGGAATCAATAGTAACCGGTTTTAAATAGGGAAATATATGCGCATATAAAAAGTTTAATAAACAAATGACTTCACCGATCCAATTTTACTAATAACAATATATTTCACTGTTTGTTGAATCGAATTTCAGATACATTATTAAGGGCTACATTTTTACTTTCTATATTAAAAATAAAGATTTAAATAGAATTGTAACAATTAAGATATTCGCCCTAAAACATTTTAAACTAAACGAATTCACACTAATTTGTCCAGGAACCATTTGTCATACTTATTTTGACGAATTATATAGCTTTTACGTAATTGTGGATTATTGGTATTTCAATTAAGTAAATAAAAATATTTGACTAAAATTAGTATTACTTACAATAATTGTTTGAGCAAGGAAAATGAAATTTAAATTTGACGCAACAGCAACCAATTACATTTTATCTAAAATACAATTTTTGACTTAATGAAATTGATGAATTTACCGTTTGGTATTTAATTTCAAAATATAATAATCATTCAAAAAGAACATCCTAATTAAACATAAATATTATTTCTCTGTTAAGTAATCTCTTACTTTGATGAATAGACCTGATAAAATAATGCTAATTTATTTCATCAAGAATGATAGACATTAACATCTCCCACATTATTTAGAAAATTAACTTCTTTCTAAAAAAAATGCCCCGTATGTTTTGTTTGTATGTACAGAAAGTTCAAAGGTTATCAGCGCGAAAAGTGAAATCTGTGTGACGAGTTCAATTTTCAGTTGATTCTGTTTCGTTCAGTTAACACTATGCCGTTGGTAAAAAAACAGGCATGAATCCAACTTCCTCTGTCTATAGTTTCCAGACTAAGTTCTCTTGCCTTGGAAATCCATCTAGGGGAAGGAAAAGTCTCAATTCAAAACCACCCTAAAGGTTTTCTTGATCTATAGACACACAACTGCTGTTTTTGCTACAGTACATCTGTCGACTATGCGATTAATTCGTGACGTGACGTGCTTTGTTTACATTGCTTGTTTAATTTGTACTACGGAATGCATTTGTTTTGCCTTCCTTGTCATAGGCTGAGGAAGAATGATCAAATTTAGACCCTCATTTATGATTCATTTTTAAATTTCGTTCAGTCGTGTAACCCGTTACGATACCACATATTCTGTGGCTGTAAGAGTATTGGCCGTTTCTTGGGTAAGATAGTCTGATGGAGAAGTCATTCTTCTTCAGAATAGTTTTGAATTGCCTTTCTCCTTAAGAACTCAATCTGCACTACTAAGCCATAACTGAAAGATAGTTACATGGCTTTTTAAAGAGTATCAGTGCTAAGTGAACTAGTTTTCCTTCCCCTAAAGAGTTCACTCTGCGCTGCTATTTAGCTTATAATGTAATCATGCCTTTCCTAAAGATATGAGTGCTAAATGAGATCCACTGCGCCGCTTTACATCCAGCACTTAGAAGTTAAATAAAATAATGATAGTTAATTTTAGCAAAGGGCGCGCACTGGTGATGAAGAGAATTCTCAAATGCTTGCTTCAGACATCAACCTCTACTCTTATTATCTATGCTGTAATATTTAAAACCGCTGTTCTAAATTGTTTGAGACAACATTCTCTTCATTTGATTTTTAAGTGGAAAATATCACATTCATATAAGTTTCTCACGATTGATGGAAATTGGCTATGAAATTCAATTCGGAAGAGATGAAATCAATATTGATTCATTACTGTCAAAATCTATTTTACAGAATGTCCTAACAAGCTCCGAAAATGCAACAAACTTGTGATCTTGAAACAAGGTAAGTGCAGAAAGAAAAGAAAAACAACTTGATATGAAATTGTTTTGGTGCAATCAATTACATATTTATATATATAACAATACACGATAATATATATATATATATATATATATATATATATATATATATATATATATATATATATATATATATATATATATCTTCTCCCGAGTGAATGTTGAAAGGTTCGCGTCCTAACCAAGCAGTGATCTAAAAAAAAAAGATTATTATGTTTGCACATTTGGTCAGAATTTGGGAAGTAGGTCGGGGCGATAATTTTTCCGCACCTCCTCAAATATAAAGATATACGGGCTTAACAAACATTGGTAATTCTGCAGGAATTAGGATTTTATATAAAAATGTAGTTACACAAATATAAAAAATATAATCTATATAATAAATGCGAATGTTAGTGTGGCAGTGTGTCAGACGTTTTCAACTTTACTCCCAGAGACAGTAGCCCAACATATCATACCATTTTGGAATCAGTCGAACTCCATGAGCAAATTAAAATCATTCAGAGTCGGATCTGGACCAACAATTCTGAAATTTTGCATTCATCAGTTTTCATTACTGCGATTCGAAAGCCACCATATTGACTTCTACCGAGAAAAACAATTATAGGGATACAAATCTTTATCTTTCTATAGCTCATGTTCAAATGAAAAAATTACTCAAATTACAATGTTTCAAAATAAAATTGTTCGTGTTTTCAACATATCATACCATTTTGAAATCAGGCAAACTCTGTGAGCAAATTAAAAACATTTCGGGCCCATTCCCAAGTTTTCATTACAACGATCACTTTACATGATTTTTTCCGACGAATTATTTGTACGATAACAATAACATTTTTTATAACTTGGAAATAAATTTGGGGATAATTAAAATTAATTGTGAAATCCAGCGAAAGTTACCCATAAAATAAAATAATTGTACAGAAAGTAAGGACTTATGTACATCAAATTTAAATATCTTTAAATTAAATAGCGGCAGAAGAATTATCGTAGAATTTTTAAAAGATTAGCTTAAATATTAATGCAATACTTAAATGCAGCGATCATTTTTACTTTTTCTGTAGTTTATTGTTGCTTATTACATCTACTCCTTCCCTAAATATTTTAATGAAGGCCCAATCATGATATACACTTAAATATTATATATTAAGGTATCGATCTTTTTTATAGACATGTTTTCTTAAAAGTAATGAACAATAAAATTTTATACGATTTTTAATGCTTTTCTTATGTTCTTACTTTTTTTCCGTTTATGGGGATTAAGAGATTGCAGAAATTGTCCATAATGTTGAATGTTAATGGCTTTCGGCCAATTTATTAGCCATTTTCAAGGAGGTCCATGTAAGTATGTTTTATGTGTTTATGTTCTAAGTTGTAATGTGTAGAAATGATATTCATTCTAAGACGAATGGGAGTATTGGTAATTCTATATTGGGTTTGCCAACACGCTCTTTCTGCTCTCAAATGAAGTAAGGTTGAGACTTGGCTCAAACCGTTTTATACATAGTGCTTCAATTATCTTAAGACGCCTTTTACAATTAGATGTTTTGAGAATGACAATTTTATCTACAATAATTTTCCTTATGGTAACAGGTAACTGTGTATAAGTAGTTAAGTGCTTCTTTATTGCACTGAAATCACTTAAGTGTTTTGTCAGTCTACTACTTAATGAAGCCAACGTGTGGCCTATGTAGTTATTCTATTTCTTGTACGTGGTAGCAAAATTGATATGCTACTTTGATGATTTGAAGTCTGGATTTGATAGACGGGTTGGTAATGGTTATTGATTCCTATGTCTTCACTGTATCCATCTCCGATACTGAGCACTCGTCCCCTATAAATATAGCAATTTTAAACAAATATAGTGTTTTTTTCTTACTGATTTATTGCATGGCAAATTCGTCCTGTTTATAATTTTTATGCATCTGGTTGCAATAAAAGATTGCAATGTTTTGGTGCACTGTATTTTTAGTATCGGTGCCGTATTTTATCACAGTTTTTTAATATTTTGTGAACTTTCACTATTATACTCTAAGAGGCAGGATATCTTATTGTTTTTTATCTAACTCAGCAAGAATTTTTTTATATAAATGTGCTATATTTATTCATGAGTACGTCTGTTATACATACATACATATATATATACATACATATATATATACATACATACATGCATATATATATATATATATATATTATGCACGTATGTATAAATTTGATGATCGAAGTTAGTGGCTTAAACCTAAAATTGGTATTAACCAACTAATGTTGGTAATATTTTCAAGACATATATACCATGTCATTTTCAGATTATAATATATATATATATATATATATATATATATATATATATATATATATATATATATATATATATATATATATATATATATATATATATCAGAAATATTTACAGTGAACTTTTGGTGGTGTATGATTTCATTAAGTGACTCGTCGTGGGTTGTTAATCATATTGAAAATACGTATATATAACAATACAGTAATTGACGTTTAATTTGATATATCCAAAGATTACTATTGGTCGTAAGAAAGAGAAAGAAAATAATGTTATAAAGTTATTCAATGGTGTAAACACAACATTGTAAACTGCAAAAAGTTGAACAGTGATCTTATAAAAATCAAAAAAGAATATGAAAAAAATGTTAAGAAAACAAAACTTTTTATACACGAGGCGTATGAAAACTCAATTTCCATCAAATTCCTCACTTGATACTTCAATGCCTGGCCTTCACTAAATACCTTTTGACTACTCAGCGGTTTTTTCCTGCAGGCATCTCTTACGTTCATTATCCCTAATGAAAAACAAAAAAATCCTTTCATCCTCAAACGACTTGTTTGTTGCGACTTGTTTGTTCCAATGACGAACAAAGCCTTATTTACAATTTTTTAGTATTCGTACTTCCGTTAGCCGTCTTGTGTAGGTGATTCATTACCGCATAAAAACTAATCATTGACAAAATAAAAACTTTGCAAATTTTTTATTCTTGTTGAATTTGTTCAAGAGGATAGATAGATAGATAGATAGATAGATAGATAGATAGATTCAATCAGATCTTAAGATTAAATCTAAGTCGTATTGAAATCGCACTTGTTCTGAAGATCAATTGAAACGTGAAAATTCCAATCACCATATAGTTTTGATTCCTATGTCCACACTGTCTGTATCCATATCCGATACTGAGCACTCGTCCCCTATAACTATAGCAATTTTAAACAAATATATTCGTTTTTCTTTTCATTGACACCATTCTCCGTCAGATATGGAAATAGTTAAAAATAAACCAATAGAATGACAATTTACTGTTTTTCTCACAGATTAATTTTTTTAATTTCTTAAATTATTTGTTTTAGTTTAATTCTATCTCCATTTTCTTTTATTTCTTTTTCCACTAATGCGGTTCTTTCTTTATTACTTTTCTTTCCAATTATTCTTTCCTCCCTCTTTCTTTCTTTCTTTCTTTCTTTCTTTCTTTCACTCAATGAGAGTGCATCTCCGTTCACATGACAAGAGGTTTAAATTTTTTCAGTACATTGCCAATCAGTTTTCCTTGAGTAACAAAGCAAGACGAATGCTTGAAAATATTTTTCTTATTTTATGAAAGGAACACATATCTCACTGTGTGTATATTATCCTGCTTCACATCTATTCTAGGCTCTTTTAACAGCTGCTAACATTATTTTCAAATCTATCCGAACATTATGAAGTTAATACTGAAATTGTTATCAAGAACTTTCGTGTTTCTGACTTCCATCTTGGCTTGGCTTTATAATCTTCCGATCAAAATACAACTAAACATTACCAAAAGTGGAAATACGACGCATTATTTTTCGACTTAGCAAAATCAGTAAATTTTTCAGTAAATTTATTTAAGGTATATTTTAATAAACTAGACCTTTCCTCTTTTTCACTAAGGTTCATCCAATACAAGGCTCAAGTGCCACTCAAAGTTGAGAATTACTGAATGAGGTGTGTGGTATGAATATGAGGCAATAGCACGAAGTGAAGATTATAAGAATATGGAGGATAGATAAGAATTGACCCTAGACACGAAGAAGTCAATATCTTAATGTTCGGGGAAGTATCCAGACGGAAATATGTTCTGCAAAATAGTGCTTCTGGGGAAGAATCTCCCTCAATAGAAATTTCTTATTACCAACGGAATACGAAAGGAATGTGGCCGGTTCAACCGTGTCGACATATCAAGTCGGATCTTGGCTGTAATGACCTAATCTGGTAGCACTAAATAATGGAACTCATCTGAGCATTTACCATGGCAGTAGGCTTGTGATGTTGCATTTGTGTGAAAGGAGCTGTAGGGCAGAAAATAAGTCATCTCTCACAAAACGCCGTAAACAACCTTGAACTCTGTAAAGGCTAGAAAGTTAGAATTAGACAGATCCAGGGCAAATGAACTAAAAAATAAATCAGATTATTATTATTATTATTATTATTATTATTATTATTATTATTATACCTAACGATTTCTAATTAATGTGTTTCGCGTTGCAAAAAGCAAAAATAAAAATCTCTAATTATAACGAAGACATATATATGAAATTTAAATTGCCAAGGAACAATAATATGAAGGAATTAATTTGCAAGTCGAACCTATTCGCTTTTTATGCATCCTCTGTCCCTCTTTAAAAATATACTGGATCTCATATTGTTCAATATTTTCAGAATCCAGCGAATTTGTTCCTTTTTAAAAACATGAAACAATAGGGACTCGGCTTCATTTGAGTAAATCAATAATATTTTCATTAATTTCTACTTGGAGATGATGAATTATTTTTCAATGTTTTCGTTCGTTTATAACCTGTTTTAATTCGAAAGGAAATTATTGATTTTATTTCTCGTTTTTGACTTTCAATAATGGATTATGTCGTATTATTTTCACTCAGGTCAGAGAATGTTTCATCTTTGAATTGAAATTCGTTGTTTTTTGGGTTTTTGTTGGTCAAAAATGGCTGAAGGCATATTAACAAATGTCGCTTAATGTTTGTTATATGATATGAAATTTTGCCCGATTATTATATTAATTAAGAGACAATAATTCTGGTTATTTTACTATGTCAGATGTAAGTACTGACAGGCTATATCTTTATATGTATTAATAAGCTTATTATTATGATAGAGTTCCTTTTTTATATATATTAATAATCATAATGAGTTTCTTTTCCTCCTATGCACATGTATACACGTCCTATTCTCGTTAAAAGCATAGTAACACTATACGTTATCTCATATCCTATGACTCTCTTAAAGGTTCAGATGGGATGGAAAACTATTTTCTAATTCAGTTTTCACTGATAGTTAAAAGGTTCTTCGTTAGGTTTTAGATATAGTTTGATCATCAATATTTAACCATAAAAATATATGCTGCTTTTTACTGTGCCAGAACAAAGCAAAATATAAGAATGTAACAAGATAACTAAGAAAGACGGCCGGGCATAAAGATACAGTTGCTAAAAGTTATCAAAAGAAGATTCACTTACGCACCAATTCATGAAAAACTGAAGCACACATTAATTACAAACATATTCTTTTATTTTCCGTGTTCCTTCAGGACATGAGAAATCATGGCTCTCCACAACTTCCTGTTCTTATAGCTCTAGGCAACGTTTGACTCTTTATCATCCCTTTTTTGTCCGCGCTCTCTAGCCATTCACACAATTACATAGGTGTCTATATTTCTGACATTAGGTATTGTAACTCTTTACACTATTTACATTGTCCTCATCTTTGTTGTCATATTTACGTTTCGGTCGTTGTACGCTCCGACCTTCTTCAGGTGATTGGAATTTCGAATTGAACTCTTTATTTCGTCCACCGGGGTAGTAGTTTCATGTGCCATGCCTCTTCCAACACTTTTATTCACTGGACCATGTGTCTCCAAGGGTCCAGTGCATAAAAGCGTTGGTTGAAGTAATCCAGTGACTTGACCTAAAGAGTTGTGAGTTCAATATCTGGCCACAGCAGAGGTAAAGAAAAACTTGAAGAGTTGAGTTACTAAAGGGAAATAACTAAAACTGAAACTGAGATATCCGGAAGCAGCATGGCGCATGGAACTCGAACTATCTACCTCCCCTCCCCGTGCACACAATAAAGGATTCGATTCGAAATTCCAATCGTAACGTCGTCAATATAACAACAAATATGAGGACAACAGTCCGAACAATGTAAATAGTGTAATTAAACTCATAGCTTATTCACTGTTTTCCGATACCTCTCATGACTACAGTACGTCTCGTAAGTGTTAGATTGTTCACGCCTGCTTCCTTCGTTATATGTCACATTTCAATTTTCTTTCTGATTGTAAGTATAAGTACCCTACTAGATGATATTTTCTTGAAAAACCTTTCATTGCCACTATGCTCCTTTCATGGTATTGTCAGCGTCCGTAGAACTACATCTCTCTTGTTTCGAGTATCTTCATTTGTAAAGAAATTTTCCTACATTCACTGCCATATAATAGAAGAGATATTAAATTTTCTTTGTTTCTGACTAATTTTTCTTATTTCTTCATGCAGGCAGTTACTTAATAACCTGTAGTTCCATTCTTGAATAATGGCGAATCTGCAGTGTTAGTGGTTATCGTTCTTAATAGCTGATGACGGTTTCTCTGCCAAATCACCAGTGGACGCTCACAGTTTTCAAATATTACTGATGGCTGTGTGGAATTTGCATATCCCGGTATACATTTGTTACTGCTACCATGAAAAACTTTAGGCCGGAATACGAGTTTCTCTTTTCTTTTTTTTTTTTTTTTTTTTTGGCCGCTGCGGTCAAATGGTGTTTAATGCTTCTACATCTGCACTCTCACAGATATACTAAATCTTTACATCATACATCGTTCGGCTGAGTCCATTTCTAAAAGTGCGGAAAGACGAAAATAGTACTCGGCAGTCTCTAATTTTTGGATGATTCAGTTTATTTCGATGGTAAGTGAAATGTTTGACAAAGCAAATATCATAGTATTTAAAATGCTACACAGATTAATGTCTCTAGAATACTGAAGAAATGACACCGAAAGCAATAAAAATTCTTTGTTTAGACATTTCCTAATTATTTCATTATATCTCGATCGATTCAGCTGATCTATAATTTTTCATCTCAAGATGTCTTCACATTACACCATTACCATAACCATAACTATAACTCCTATAGAAACCTAATATATTAACACTAAATCTTCTATGACATTTGTCTCGACAAGGCTTTAATCAATGCTGGAGTAGTTAAGCATCTTACCTCTCCCAACTTACTCTCTAACAAACAATATAGCTTCCGTTTTGCCAGGTCTACCGCTGATGTGGTAACGGCCATCACCGAATATGTACATCAACCTCTTGATAATAACTGCGAAGCTCGAGATGTGACTCTAGATATCTCGAAGGCGTTTGACAAGGTTTGGTACGTTGTCTTCTACGTAAGCTTCAAGGATACGGTATTATTTAACGATTGATTAACTTAATCCAGTCGTTCCTATCAAATCGTGAAATGAAGGTCATTTTGAACGGGCTTGCTTCCAGATTCTTTCACACAAACGCAGGTGTTCCCTGAGGCTCAATCCTGCTTTCTACATGTTTCTGGTCTTCATCAATGACCTTGCTGATGTCATCAGTTCCCAAGTAGGCATCTATGTTGATGAAACTACTATTTACTCTTGTCTCAATAGCATATCCGTCCGTGTTGACAAATTTAACCTGGCCGCTGCTCTTGGAAAGGACCTCTAATCTGTGGTTAACTAGGACAGGAGATGGCTCGTAAATTTTAATGCCTCCAAAACGAAACTGCTCTCTTTTAACCACTATAGAGAAACTTCCCTGCCCATCATCAACATGGCTGATAGTAGAATCGTGGAGAGCAACACACTGCGCCTTCTTTACCTCACATTTTCTACTAACTTGAAGTGGAACGACTACATCGAAACAATAGCTGCATCTACTGCAAGAAAAGTTAGCTCACTGTGTCGTGCCAGAAGGTTTTCCTCGTCAGAGTCCATCTTGCACATTTATAAAGCTACCATTCGTCCGTGCTTTGAATACTGTTGACATATCAGATCAGATGCACCTGCTATTCATCGCGAGGTTCTTGATAAAATCCAAAGAAGCATCTGCAATGTAATCGATCCTGATTTGGCATCTCGATTTTCTCGCCGACGTGACGTGACTCCCCTCTGTCTTTTCTACAAATATTTTCATGGCTACTACTCTGACGAGCGTTTTTCCCTGATGCCCGGACTACGTGAGTTTAAGCCTGCTACTATTAGGTTGGTGCAAAAATAATGTCGTTTTCTCACATATGTGAGAAAACGACATTATTTTTGCACCAACCTAATAGATTGTCATCTAGGTTCCACCCTTTTACTGTTGAATTAATTAAAGTTTCTTTTCACGTACTCCACGCTTGTGGAACTACCTTCCTTGCTCCCCTAATAACTGCAATCTTCAAAATTTTAAATGCAACGTCAATCGTTAATCTTCTTGAATCCCGTCCAGCTTTTATCCATTTCTCAATCCTCCCTATACCCAGTCATTTCTCCCACCTTCACTCTCTGTAATTCCCTGCGTACCAGTGGCATTTCCGCCTTGCTAGGGTGAAATGATTTAAAAAAAAAATGTGCAAGTAATGTAATAGCGGCTCAGAATGAGAAATCGAAAAACCGAGTTCGAATTTCAGTCGAATTTATTACATTCACTTACACGCAAATACTCTTAGGAAAGGTATGACTTTATCACCTCACCCCTACGCAGTAGCTCATTTTGATCTCCAAAAGATTGTTCATGCAATATTCACTCATTGAAAGAATATTCTTACAATCCCTAAAATATGTTTTGATAAGACGTAAAAAAATCAGTCGATCAATCATTAGTCCGAATAAATTCTTCTATAACCTTAGCTCTTACAAAATCTATAATCTTAACCCACCATAAAATCTTCTGTAACCATAACCACCCAGTTTATTTTCTAATTGTTCATAATTAAATGATCCAATGTCAATCTGAATTGAATTTTTGAAGCCCAAAGAGCTATTATTTTCAAAAGTTAAGTGAGTTCAATAGAAATTATGTTGATTTATGTCCAAATTCTTTATTTCCCTTGCTATTCGAATCAGCATGATATTTTGGTTATACTTTCGGCTGTTGTAACTTCCGACCTTTTTCAGGTGTCTCACGACATATTCTGTAACCTTATCGAAATTATGAAGTGGAGTATATTGTTCTCATTCCACTTCCTATTATTATGGAACGAATACTCATATCAATTAATACTCTTATTCACTTTTCCCTGCCTGTCCGTTTCCACTGAACAAGAGTATGCCTCTTCAGCACTACCAAACCTAAGGTTTGAATTCAAAATTGTCAGAGAACAAGATATGATTTAACCAACACTTTAATCCACTGTGTCTCTTGGACAATCCACAAGTTTAATTTTGCATCATTAAACTTAATGTGTGCACTCAGGTAGTGAAATTTTTTAGTTTCTTTTATTTCTTAATCAGAGGCTTCCAGATGATGCTAATCGCTATGCTAGGTCTGCTAAAAAAATGTCAACTCCTAATATATTTTCTGATTCTTTCAGTTGTCATATCATCAAATGTTATTCTCTGTTTATTGTTTTGATTTCATTCCACGGAGCTTGATGACTACCGTTTTCCTTCCATATATGATCAGCCACTATATTTCTCCATTTTTACTTTTAAGAGGCAGTATATCTCTCATACGTATTCCTTGCCACAACTATATGTCTATATTTCAGAATCTTATTTCATATCTGTAACGTTTTCAATATTTTTCGTATTTGGTTAGATCAATATGTTTATACATTACTTCATTATTCTCCATACACCTATTCTATTAATTGCACTTTTCTTTTTTGTTATGTTTAGTTTTCATTTGTAGTTTACATTCCTCCTATCAAAACATGAAATCGTACGTGTAAAATATACATACATCAGCACAATAACATAATTTTACGTCTGATTTTATTAAGCAGATACGTTTTCAAAATAAAATTGAACCAACCAATATAAATACATTTTTTATATGGTTATATGAATATCAGCTTCAGCTTATAATATCTATCTTTACTTTTTGTAAAACTGAAAATAAACGAAAGACAAAAGTGTTTTTAACTTTTTGGAGAGTTTCAGGCTACATCATGCAAAGTACAATATAATTTTTTAATAAAGAGAACAAAAAGATGAAAACCATATAAGCATATATTAAACACAATAATAGATGAGTAAATTATTATTTAATATGTTACTCTAACATTCTATGGCCTTCAATATTGCAATTCTTAATTTTTCTACTGTTTCAACTTTAACATTACTTGAAGCAGCTTTAATGCTTTCAAGAGACTCTTTTTGCTTAAATATTGTTTTCCACTTTCAATGATGAATCGTAAGTTTTATATTGGATTATTATCTGGAGACCGAATTCATGTATTACCTCGCTCATCTTGCAAGATTCTCTTTACAATGTCTTGTCAAAGATAATAATTTGCCGTCTTTGAAACATTTTCCGACAAGATAGACAGTAGTCAGCTTTTCATTTTTCATTGTGAAGGAGAAATGGCTTGCCAGTTATAGTCTTTAGCATAAAGTAACTTGGTTGTAACACGTATAAGAAAAAATCGTAAGATGTTTGCAACGATTATCTGCATTTATCTTAACACCATTATAAATTTTAAAGGATCCTTTTAATCATACTCTGCCGACATTACGAATCCAGAAAATAATTCGAGACACACCCTGTATTTAATATTATCTGATGATTTTTCATAAAGGACACAAACTTTAGCCCAGATACCAGGGCCAACCACTGTAACTCAACATTTGAGAAGTCAGTATTCATGTACTACTCAAATTTCTCTTTACAATGTTTACTTAAATACAGTAAATTGATTCATTTCATAGTTAGGCAACACGCTTAATATACTGAATATTTTCGGTTTATATTCATAACATCAGCTTCTTCAAATGTTTTCTTGCTGGTTAATCCAAATTTTTCATTTTTCTGTATTCTGTTTTTGTGATATTCTTAATGCAACCTTTTCTTGGTTAATCATCCTAATGTTTTCAGGAACACCTTTGATTGGTCTGTGATTTTCTTGCTGGTTAATCTAAATTTTTCATTTTTCTGTATTCTGTTTTTGTGATATTCTTAATGCAACCTTTTCTTGGTTTATCATCCTTATGTTTTCAGGAACATCTTTGATTGGTCTGTGATTTTCTTGCTGGTTAATCCAAATTTTTCATTTTTCTGTATTCTGTTTATGTGATATTCTTAATGCAACCTTTTCTTGGTTTATCATCCTAATGTTTTCAGGAACACCTTTGATTGGTCTGTGATTTTCTTGCTGGTTAATCCTAATTTTTCATTTTTCTGTATTCTGTTTTTGTGATATTCTTAATGCAACCATTTCTTGGTTTATCATCCTAATGTTTTCAGGAACACCTTTGATTGGTCTGTGATTTTCTTGCTGGTTAATCCTAATTTTTCATTTTTCTGTATTCTGTTTTTGTGATATTCTTAATGCAACCTTTTCTTGGTTTATCATCCTAATGTTTTCAGGAACACCTTTGATTGGTCTGTGATTTTCTTGCTGGTTAATCCTAATTTTTCATTTTTCTGTATTCTGTTTTTGTGATATTCTTAATGCAAACTTTTCTTGGTTTATCATCCTAATGTTTTAAGGAACACCTTTGATCGGTCTGTGATTTTCTTGCTGGTTAATCCTAATTTTTCATTTTTCTGTATTCTGTTTTTGTGATATTAATGCAACCTTTTCTTGGTTTATCATCCTAATGTTTTCAGGAACACCTTTGATTGGTCTGTGATTTTCTTGCTGGTTAATCCTAATTTTTCATTTTTCTGTATTCTGTTTTTGTGATATTCTTAATGCAACCTTTTCTTGGTTTATCATCCTAATGTTTTCAGGAACACCTTTGATTG
Source organism: Acanthosepion lycidas (assembly GCA_963932145.1). Classification (NCBI taxonomy): domain Eukaryota; kingdom Metazoa; phylum Mollusca; class Cephalopoda; order Sepiida; family Sepiidae; genus Acanthosepion; species Acanthosepion lycidas. The sequence goes on along the minus strand of OZ010571.1, from coordinate 78,879,174 downwards.
GTCTGTGATTTTCTTGCTGGTTAATCCTAATTTTTCATTTTTCTGTATTCTGTTTTTGTGATATTCTTAATGCAACCTTTTCTTGGTTTATCATCCTAATGTTTTCAGGAACACCTTTGATTGGTCTGTGATTTTCTTGCTGGTTAATCCAAATTTTTCATTTTTCTGTATTCTGTTTTTGTGATATTCTTAATGCAACCTTTTCTTGGTTTATCATCCTAATGTTTTCAGGGACACCTTTGATTGGTCTGTGATTTTCTTGCTGGTTAATCCTAATTTTTCATTTTTCTGTATTCTGTTTTTGTGATATTCTTAATGCAACCTTTTCTTGGTTTATCATCCTAATGTTTTCAGGAACACCTTTGATTAGTCTGTGATTTTCTTGCTGGTTAATCCTAATTTTTCATTTTTCTGTATTCTGTTTTTGTGATATTCTTAATGCAACCTTTTCTTGGTTTATCATCCTAATGTTTTCAGGAACACCTTTGATTGGTCTGTGATTTTCTTGCTGGTTAATCCAAATTTTTCATTTTTCTGTATTCTGTTTTTGTGATATTCTTAATGCAACCTTTTCTTGGTTTATCATCCTAATGTTTTCAGGAACACCTTTGATTGGTCTGTGATTTTCTTGCTGGTTAATCCAAATTTTTCATTTTTCTGTATTCTGTTTTTGTGATATTCTTAATGCAACCTTTTCTTGGTTTATCATCCTAATGTTTTCAGGAACACCTTTGATTGGTCTGTGATTTTCTTGCTGGTTAATCCTAATTTTTCATTTTTCTGTATTCTGTTTTTATGATATTCTTAATGCAACCTTTTCTTGGTTTATCATCCTAATGTTTTCAGGAACACTTTTGATTGGTCTGTGATTTTCTTGCTGGTTAATCCTAATTTTTCATTTTTCTGTATTCTGTTTTTGTGATATTCTTAATGCAACCTTTTCTTGGTTTATCATCCTTATGTTTTCAGGAACATCTTTGATTGGTCTGTGATTTTCTTGCTGGTTAATCCAAATTTTTCATTTTTCTGTATTCTGTTTATGTGATATTCTTAATGCAACCTTTTCTTGGTTTATCATCCTAATGTTTTCAGGAACACCTTTGATTGGTCTGTGATTTTCTAGCTGGTTAATCCAAATTTTTCATTTTTCTGTATTCTGTTTTTGTGATATTCTTAATGCAACCTTTTCTTGGTTTATCATCCTAATGTTTTCAGGAACACCTTTGATTGGTCTGTGATTTTCTTGCTGGTTAATCCTAATTTTTCATTTTTCTGTATTCTGTTTTTGTGATATTCTTAATGCAACCTTTTCTTGGTTTATCATCCTAATGTTTTCAGGAACACCTTTGATTGGTCTGTGATTTTCTTGCTGGTTAATCGTAATTTTTCATTTTTCTGTATTCTGTTTTTGTGATATTCTTAATGCAACCTTTTCTTGGTTTATCATCCTAATGTTTTCAGGAACACCTTTGATCGGTCTGTGATTTTCTTGCTGGTTAATCCAATTTTTTCATTTTTCTGTATTCTGTTTTTGTGATATTCTTAATGCAACCTTTTCTTGGTTTATCATCCTAATGTTTTCAGGAACACCTTTGATTGGTCTGTGATTTTCTTGCTGGTTAATCCAAATTTTTCATTTTTCTGTATTCTGTTTTTGTGATATTCTTAATGCAACCTTTTCTTGGTTTATCATCCTAATGTTTTCAGGAACACCTTTGATTAGTCTGTGATTTTCTTGCTGGTTAATCTAAATTTTTCATTTTTCTGTATTCTGTTTTTGTGATATTCTTAATGCAACCTTTTCTTGGTTTATCATCCTAATGCTTTCAGGAACACCTTTGATTGGTCTGTGATTTTCTTGCTGGTTAATCCAAATTTTTCATTTTTCTGTATTCTGTTTTTGTGATATTCTTAATGCAACCTTTTCTTGGTTTATCATCCTAATGTTTTCAGGAACACCTTTGATTGGTCTGTGATTTTCTTGCTGGTTAATCCAAATTTTTCATTTTTCTGTATTCTGTTTTTGTGATATTCTTAATGCAACCTTTTATTGGTTTATCATCCTAATGTTTTCAGGAACACCTTTGATTGGTCTGTGATTTTCTTGCTGGTTAATCCAAATTTTTCATTTTTCTGTATTCTGTTTTTGTGATATTCTTAATGCAACCTTTTCTTGGTTTATCATCCTAATGTTTTCAGGAACACCTTTGATTGGTCTGTGAATTTCTTGCTGGTTAATCCTAATTTTTCATTTTTCTGTATTCTGTTTTTGTGATATTCTTAATGCAACCTTTTCTTGGTTTATCATCCTAATGTTTTCAGGAACACCTTTGATTGGTTTGTGAATTTCTTGCTGGTTAATCCTAATTTTTCATTTTTCTGTATTCTGTTTTTGTGATATTCTTAATGCAACCTTTTCTTGGTTCATCATCCTAATGTTTTCAGGAACACCTTTGATTAGTCTGTGATTTTCTTGCTGGTTAATCCAAATTTTTCATTTTTCTGTATTCTGTTTTTGTGATATTCTTAATGCAACCTTTTCTTGGTTCATCATCCTGATGTTTTCAGGAACACATTTGATTGGTCTGTGATTTTCTTGCTGGTTAATCCTAATTTTTCATTTTTCTGTATTCTGTTTTTGTGATATTCTTAATGCAACCTTTTCTTGGTTCATCATCCTAATGTTTTCAGGAACACCTTTGATTGGTCTGTGATTTTCTTGCTGGTTAATCCTAATTTTTCATTTTTCTGTATTCTGTTTTTGTGATATTCTTAATGCAACCTTTTCTTGGTTCATCATCCTAATGTTTTCAGGGACACCTTTGATTGGTCTGTGATTTTCTTGCTGGTTAATCCTAATTTTTCATTTTTCTGTATTCTGTTTTTGTGATATTCTTAATGCAACCTTTTCTTGGTTTATCATCCTAATGTTTTCAGGAACACCTTTGATTGGTCTGTGATTTTCTTGCTGGTTAATCCAAATTTTTCATTTTTCTGTATTCTGTTTTTGTGATATTCTTAATGCAACCTTTTCTTGGTTTATCATCCTAATGTTTTCAGGAACATCTTTGATTGGTCTGTGATTTCAATTAAACTTTTACGAAATTTCCAATGCTGTCTCCTCATCACGCAATAACTTTGCAATATCTCATTTCCCTTTTGAGATTATGTCTTTATATATATATATATATATATATATATATATATATATATATATATATATATATATATATATACCAAGGCAATATTTTCATATCTGAAATTTAAAAATATATCACTAACTATATTACCGAATAGATTTATTCACAATATGATGAACAAATCTTCAAATACATAATAAAATCTCACACTTGCAAATATATCATTGCAGATATTTCTAATAAAACAGGTATTAGTTTCAATTCACGAAGTATATTTATGATAAGTAAATCCCAGTAATTTTGCCAAAGTCAGTTGGTTAACGCTAATTTTATTGCGAAACCATTAAGTTTCATAATAAAATCTAACATAGCATTTGTATATGTTAGCGAGAGGGAGATGGGTGGATAGAGAAAGGGATAGAGAGGGAAGGGGGATAGGAGAGAGCGGCAAAGAAAGAGAGATTTACAGATTCCCTCCTTTCTGTACAAAACGCGTCATTTCTTATATATTCCATTGCAGCTAAGATTTAATTTCCCCAAAAGTTAATCCTATTGTCAATATAGTCAATGCTGTCAGCTCCAGTGTCAAAGGTCAATAGCTTTCTTGAATAAGTTACTTGAAATAAGGAAGCAATGCCCCTTCAGATACAGGTGCAATGATCTCAGTCACACACATATACAAAATAACACACAAATTTAAAATATATTTCGATATCCCGCCTTATGAATAAAATAGCATCGAGATCATAATAAGACTCTAATGTTTTTTTTTTATTTCTCGTAAAAATGTTCTCTTTAGAATGTGTTTTTTCTGTCAACCACGTTTTTCGTTTTCCTATCATCTCAACTATTTTTGCATCCAGTTGTTTTTGTCAACTATTTTTTCAGTTGTAATTTTTCCTCGACTATGTTTTGCATCAACTGTTTTTATAAACTGTGTTTATCTTTCAATGGATATTTTTAATTACACTGACGTTCCAAAAGCCATGTGATATGTGCCCTTTAACACAGCGAGATGCTGTAATTTGTAAGTGGCATCGATTCAAAAAATGAATTCAACAGACATATTGAACCATACCGTCTCGAAATCTGTCCACTGCTTGTAAATATGTTTAATTCAAAGTACCTTTCCATCACGTCACATAGAGTGAGAATTTGCTCGGACAAAAGCGTTGACAACACCATTTACTTAAAGTATCCAGAATTCTACTCAAACCAATTCTGAGCAACTTGGGGCCAAGACACGGTTCATTATGCTGCTATACTAACACATCGTTGTGAGGATACATACAGTCTATGAAGGAATGTAAAATTTTATGAAGTTTGACGTTCGCTCTTACAAGTCACAAACGTTTTTAGACTTAACCAGTGGATCCAACGAATGCCACATAAAAACAATCCACAATGATCATAGTAGCAGTACTCTACTCTGTTGACAAATGGGGTCCATGGCTCGATGGGGTCTGCACCACGCTACATGGAAACAGCTAGAACTGTGACTCATGGGACCACGCCAAACGTTTCCAAATATACAAGATCCATTTAGTGTCGTTACGAGACCAAGTGACATGAACGTGATCTTGAGCCATTTGTTTGCTACTGCAGATAGTTCTAGTCAGATGCCTCTAGTCATCATTCAGGACTTGCGATCGGTGACAGCCCAGTCTACGGTGAATGGTTATGTATTCCCGGTACACATGTGACACAGTATATCGACAAATGTCAAATATCCGCATAATTTAAAAAATGGAATGTTCCATCCGTCTCAAATCCACTCTCATGCTCTGTTCCAATTCTGATAAATCACGTCGATTTGCCATAATGTCAGGGCACAACTTATGTAGGTCTAGGCATTTTCACGGTCAAAAACGCAGGTCAAAATAAAAAACAGTTGAGAAAAACTCATAGAAGCAAGTATATGTATTGTCTGGCTTTAAATAATCTGCAAAGGATTGATAAGTCAAAAAAACGAATCAATCAAATCAAATCTGAATTATAATTATAATTTCTCTCAATATTGTTTTTCTTTCAATCATGGTTTTTTTTTACCTCAACTACGTTTTCACTAAAGCCTTTTCAACCATATCATTTTTCACTTCTATGTTTTCCGTAACTACTTTTTTGCAGATGATTTCTCAACTGTCTTTGTTTTGCACTATTTTTCTCATTCATTTTTTCAACAGCTTTAGATTTCAACATTTTCTCTCAACTATTTTTATTGAAATATGTTTGCTCTAAACTGCGTTTTTATGCAAGTTCTGTTTTCTCACGCTATTGAATTCAAAGTTTTACATTGTGGGAGTCTTTAATGTTTTTTGTCTAATAACGTTTTGAAATTAATTATTTTGTAATTACCCTTTTTGAAATAAAGATTATATAATAAAAAGAAGCCTGTGTAATTTCTATGAAAATTATTTTATACAATATTTCATAGACATCAACTGCATATCACATGGAACTTGTCAATCAGATGAACATAATTCACCACAGAAGTACTTTTTTATTACACTCTCGGCGGTTTTAATGGTGTACAGGTTTTGTAACGGATAACGGCACAGAAAGTGGAATCGTCGAGCTGAGTTCAAGTTCCGGAATAGTTTGTAGCGTTCACTTTCGCACTAATACATTTGGGAAAGGCGTGAATCCGTCTCCCTCTTAGTTATGGGTTATATTGCAGAGTAGACTTAGTTCTATAACCTTGGGTGGCAGTCATATAAGGGAATTTATCACCGAATTCAAATCAGAATGGAAACTATAGCAGAAAAACACTTCTCTGTAGTCATGGCAATTTACAGATAATAAAGCAAAGAAATTTTAGTCATGATCACACAGACCACGACATTAAAAAATGTTTTAATTGCACCTTGCATACTTAACTAGCAATACATTCTAAAGATAAAAATTATTCAAAATTTAAAATAATATGCAGCTTATGCTTAGTATATAAAAAATTGTGACTGCTAATTTACTGAGATTTTAAAGTAAGAAATCAAACTTAATATAAAATGGACTAATAAATCTCGGATCGAATGGCCGTACTACTAGATCATTTCACATTAATACGGGGGGGGGGCATCTCAGGGGTTCTATCCTTGGATATACGTTGTTTCTTATCTTCGGCAACGACCTTACCAAAGACATCAACCCCCAAATAGGTATTTATGCTGATGACAAAACTATTTACTCCTGTCTTAATAGTAAATCCGATAGACACAGAAAAGTAAAACTGATAGCTGCACTCGAAAATGACCTCCAAACTGGAGCAAAAAATGGCTTTAAACACTTCCAAAACTAAACTGCTTTTAATCATCAGAGAGAACTATTTTTGATTTTCATTAGTATAGTCAATGCTAACGTCCAGGAGAGAAAGTCGTTGTACCGCTTTCGTCTCACGCTTTCCAATGAAGAGAGGTGATTAGATTGAATCAATTGCTAGGTCTGCTGCTAGAAAAGTTGGTTCACTGTGTTTTGACATACAATTTCTTCTCGACAGAATCCATCTTGCTCATCTATAAGTCTACTATTCGTCAGTGCATTGAATATTGCTGATATATCTGGTTTGGTGCTCCGGCTATATTATCTCTAGATTCTCGACAAAATCCAGAGAACGGCATATAATATTATCGGCATCTTGACTTCAGTCACTTTCCCACCATGACGTGGCATCCTCCCTACTTCTTCTCTCTCTCTCTCTCTCTCTCTCTCTATATATATATATATATATATATATATAGTTTCATGGCAATTGTTCACTTTAGTAGCTTGACTGCGTGCTTAGTAGACGAGTAAATTGGTCTAATTATTTACTGCTGAAATAACAAGATGTAACCGTAAGATCTATTCTAATAGTTTCTTTCTCGCCTCTTGAACTCTCTTCCAGTTTCTTGCTTCACTGCCACATACGACCTTTAAAGATTTAAATGCAACTTCAGTCGCCATCTTCTGTCTCTCTGAAACCTGTTCTTTTATCGCCTGTTTGCCTCACTAATATCTTCTACTTCCTTTTCACTCCCAGTAACCCCTTGAGTCATAGGGATATTATATCCTTTCTTGGGATAAATAAATAACAAAAAATTATTAATTAATTAAAACGTGATGAAATTAGATAAACAATAACTGAATTAGATGAAGACACTTGTATTACGCAATAACTTCACCTGCTGGTTGATCACCGTCACTAACGCTGTAAGGTGTACGCAATGCTCTGGAGTATTCTGAATGCAAGTCCAGGTTTCGTTAGAGAATATTTCTTTATTTACTGTCCGTGATAATTGTTTAACGGTCGCAGAATGGTCATAAAATGTAGAACGGCCTAAGCATCGCATTAATAAAAGCAACTAGTCAAAAATAATCATAAACCTATTTCTGATAATTTAAACATACCTAAACTTATTAATCTTCTAATCGATAGCCATTATAAACAATCTTTCCCAAGATATTAATCACCCCTTGAACAGGATTTACCAAATATATAACAGATCTTAATATTTTCCATATTCCATTAAAAAAAAAATTAATTACATAAATTTAGTGCTGGCTCTGAGCCTAAATGAAACCTTGTTTTTGCCAACAGCCTGTATCCCCAAACTTTGGGTGTAGCGCCCGAAACAGTAGTGGGCTGTTGGAATCGATAAAGAACTGGCAGGATCCACGGCACATATTTCAACGCACCTTTGCAAGGTGACATCTTAGGAAGGAGATTGACATTTTGATCGCTCGCAGCGCTCTTTCAGATCTGGACGCAATTACGAAAGTAAAAGTCTTTCTGCTGAAGCTTGGGGGTTTGCCAAAGAATCACCAGACTCAGGACAATTCCATCTAATTATAGAGCTGTAATCTCAAATATATTTGCACGCATGGGCCACTGTTTTATATTTATGCCTTTCTTCATGCGTTTGTGAGAAGTTGCAACTTGGGTGCGTGTTGCGTATATTTGCATATACTATGCGCGCGCTTAGGAAATCCACGTATTTACGCATATATGCATTACTGTTTCTAAAGGTAAGTCCGTGTGTGATTGTGTGCCAGTTGAAGCATAGGCGTCAATTGGCACACAATCACACATCACACATACAGACAAACACACGCGGAAACACATAATTACATCACTTTGAGATGAGCATGTTCATCCGTGATATTTTGAATTCTTGTATCTGTGTGTTATACTCGAACGAAGTACATATACTCTTCATACGTGTGCATAAATGACAAATATTATGCTTATATTTTGAAAATATAAATGACCGGACATGTGCATGTCGGAAATCGACAAATGATTGTGTTTGTGTCTCTGTGTGTTTCTGTGTGCGCACGTGCTCGCGCGTGATATAATTAAGGGGTTATATGCGCCGAAGATAAAACTATGATTCTTTTTCTATGTTTGTACTTTAAGTTAATACCTTTCGATGGCTTTGATTTTATACCTGGAAAAAATGGCATCAATTTATACCATCAGATTTCGATCTTTGCCTTTCTCTCGCTGCATCTGTGTGTGTATGTGTGCGTGTGTGTGCACGCGCGTGCGAGTGTGTGTATCTCTCTGTCTGCGTCTATATCTCTTTATCTCTCTCATATCTTTTCTCCTTTTTTCTTCATTCTTAATCGTGTAATCACCTGCTGTAATAGTGCTGTATATGTAAAATAAAAACGCTCTCACATACTTACACATTTCCCGCCAAACGAAATTATTATAAACACCTACAAAATACGCATACATTATTTGTTTGGAAGTGGTCCTCATATATATATATGTGTATATATATATATATATATATATATATATATATATGATGACCACTTCCAAACATAAATAATGTCTGCTAGACACACACACTTACATATATACATCATCGTCCGAATCCCGCATAGACAAACTAGAATTATGATACACTTACGCGCATAAATTCTACTTGACAAGTCAAATACTTATGAAGTCTACTTAACAATTGGAAATCAAATAACGCAAAAATAAAAAAAAAAAAACTCTTGGTCCGACTCGACAAAGAAGTGATTCCTCAGAAAAGTGTCCATGTGCATTAAAACGATACATGAATTTCTTTTTTCCTTTTCTCAGTTGATATAACACTAAAATGAATAGATTAAGGTTACAGGACGATCTTGGAAGCTATCTTCACACTATTTTAGATAGATAGATAGATAGATAGATAGATAGATAGATAGATAGATAGATAGATAGATGTACAGGTCACACTTTGTGCGCTAATGGAACTATGTAACTCCATACTACTAACTCAATGGTCGGATTATCGACGTCGAAACCGATTCCCAAAGAAGGATTTCTTTTTCTGAGACGTATGACTAGACACCCAGCAAGATTAACAGCAAAACATATTAAAAGGGTGGATGAATCCTTTCATGGGGTCAAGGGTCATCTAGATAGACATGAACCTCTAGAAACACCTGGGTTGGTGTCCAGGCGCCCGGTAATCTGACTGAAAGTGCCATGCCCCTTAGCCTTTGTTAAAGGTATTCAATCAAAAGAAGGAAAACATAGATGTAACATCTACTGCTTGAGATCATCTAATGTGGTTGAGTAGGTCTTATTTTTAGAATACATTCTATTCTTGCTTAGAGTGTGATATTAACCCAGTGCTATGTCTTTCGGCACTTTAAAAGTTTCATGGACATGTATTGCTTGATATTATGAATTACAATTGAGTCTTGCAATAAAATCTTGCAGTGATCTTACTCGACAACGAGATGGCAGTGATCACACAGACACACACACACGCACATATATACACGCAATATATATATATATATATATATATGTGTGTGTGTGTGTGTGTGTGTGTGTATATACGTATATATATATACATTTATATATAATCCCAAATTTATATCTGATTTATATTGTGCAATAATAATGCATTCACCATATACTTGTTCTCAGCCCATCTCCTTCCATAAAATCTAACTTTCGTGAGCATGCTTATGTGTGTGTGGGTCTGTGTGTGTGCGTGAAACAAAGAAAGAAAGAAAGAAGGAAAGAGACAAATCGAATATATATTTCTTCCTATTTAATTCTGTATGCCATATTTATTAATATGAAAATATTTATGTTCTTATTTATTGGACTGAATACAAATCTAGGAGATCAAGAATGTGTATCGTATCATTATTTGAATATGCATATTGTTTATGAGTAGGTGATTGGATATCAGCGCACAAACTAGTCTACATCATTAAATACACATGTTTGCGTCTATGTAAAAAAAAGAGAGGAAGAGGGGGGAGAGTTCGCGCCATCTTTAACGCTTGTTTATGTCACCAAAAGTTATTAATATAATTTCGTTTGGCGGGAAATTCAGTAATTCACAGCACAGATGAAATCTCGCCGGAATTTCGCCAAAATCTGAGAGAATCCTCGTGGCAAAAGATGATTATTTAGAGAATTACTTCCGGCAGACGATCACGAACTTTCGTATTTCAAGTGGGCAACCTTTTTCATTCGTTTCTATGCGTAAGAATCGAAATCGAATCAATAATAGCCATGCAGTTGGAAGAAGTTCTAGAAACTTTGTGTTATATTTAGATAATCTTCTTCACAAATTATCTATGAGTTTGAAATATTCTCTAACAGCTGTTCAAATAATAAGTTTTCTAAGGGCTGGCAAGAAAAAATAAATATGTATTGACAAGTGTGCAAACAAAGGCTATTTTAGATTTTAAAAGAATGGTTTTCTTTCATTTAAAAAAAAAGGTCCTTAGTTAAAATCTAAAATATATACTGACAAAAAGTGTGTGTCTATCATTTTTCTACTTCTATGTGCCTTGTTCCTTCAGGACGCTGACGATCATGGCTCGCCACAATTTCCTGATTTTGTAGTTCTTAATAAATTTAATTCACCTCGTTCCGCCAGCCATGTAGGTTATGAATTGTTTTCCTCTGTCCCCTTTGCCTTCAACTGTCCTGTGAGTAATAAATTTTGCAAGCTCTCTTTCCTTATTACTGGTCTTAAAAATTTCAACTGTTTTTTCCTGATGTTAAGTATCAGTGCACTTTTTGTTTTCATTTTCTCTAAAACTTATTTGTTATTCACATGTCGTTATTCACATGTTCGGTCCATTTGTAGTCTCAGTATCTTTCTGTAGAACCACATTTTTATTGCTTGAAGTCACATTTTCATCTGTGAGGAGATTGTCCGGCATTCACTGTGATGTCTACGTTAGATTCAAGGTTATGTAATGGAGATGTAATTTTTTTTAATATCCAGCAAAATATCCTGAGCAGTAAGATGAACAAAGTGTAATATGTGATTTTATTGAAATTTTGTAGAAGTACAAGATGGATACCATTCCTCATCTGTAATAAACTTAAATAAGAACAATTATCGTCATCATTATTTCTGTTCTGCGTCCCTTCAGGACGTTTGTGATCATTGTTCTCCTTCCTGTCTCTTGTAGCTCAAAAACAACATTTGACTTTACATTCCTCTTTGTCGCTGCTCAGTCATCTATTCACACTATTCACACAAACTCATTAGGTTTCTCTCTGTTTTCCTATAAATCTCTTTCCCTCACTACATCCTGTGAGTATTCATTTTCCATGCCTTCCTTATTCATAATGTGTCCTTGAAATTTCAACTATCTCTTTCTAATTCTTTTGTTTCATTTCTTCTTAAACCTTTCCTCTTGTTCTGCCCGTGATATTAGGTTGGTGCAAAAATAATATCGTTTTTTGACGTATATTTTAACGTCCAAAAACGATATTATTTTCGCACCAACCTAATACTTTAAACGTACACTTGTAGAACGACGTCTTCGTTACTTCGAGTTTTTTCTTCATTTATAAGAATATTTTCTTGTGCCCAGTGCTCTATCTGAGAATACATTTGACATACCAGTTCAGCAATCTTTTCTTTCTTTCTAATGAAACATTCCTAAGATCTAATGCTTTGCTTACTTTCTGAAAAGCTTCTTTAATAATGAAATTAAAAAGAATGAATTAAATTAAATAATGAAGTTAAAGACACTTCTGGAAATTATTGCTTTTTTTCCGATGTTACACAGAAATTACACATTATTCAATTCCTATCATACCTCAACATTTCCTGTCTTTTCTAAATGTTCACGATCCTTGTATTTTCCTGAATTTTCGGTGTTTAATAATTCTTGCCTCTTTACGTTTGACAATTGTTTTGCCATCAATTTTTTTCAAACTTGTTAAGTAAGGTTCTTCTTAGTGTATAGATCACATTTCCTCAGAATCGTCATATAGTTATTAAAGTCGATAACTACGAAATTTTAATAATGCAAAATAATATTCAATCTTTGGAAGGGATTAATCTTTTTATTCAAATATGCAATGCACATTTCAACAAATTAGCCTCACTGAAATAATATTGATATTTCGGAGTTGCGTGACAAATAAGAAATGCACGATGATACATATCTTCTAGAGTAATTCTACGGGGATAGAAGTTTTAAAATCTCTTCCATCCGACATTGTCATTGCAAATTTAATTGAGAAAAGTTGCAAAGATGGAATTTGGGTTCCTCACAAGCTTTCACTTGAGAACTGAATACAACGTTACACCAACAGTCTTTTTAACCAAGAATGCCAACCTTTATTTTGGCTTTTTTATAGGTGATGAAAATGGGTTTTGCATGTCAATAGAGAACGAAAAATACAGTGCTTATTGAAAAATAAGAAACCACCGCCAGCACCAGAACCAGGATTCCATCCACAGAAGTCTTTGATTTGTACCTATTGGAAAGGTGCCGTCTATTACAAGTTTCTGGAGCACGGAGGAACAATAACTGCTGACGATTAATGACAGCAACTTGTTCGGGTAAAGGAAGCATTATGGCAAATGTGTCCTGTTTTGTTAAGCAGAAAAGCATTACAATATTCCATCATGACAATGCAAGAATACACTCTTCAAAATAAACCTAAGGAAAAATAAGATCATTAGGATGGGAAATTCTTTCACGGCTGCAATAATCACCTACAGATTTTAATTTCTTTTTAGAACATCTATCTATATATAAAATTCTGTAACTTGTGTTAATACGTCCGTCCATCCATCCGTCACACTCTCTAAAAACATTGACCGATCAAGACCAAATTTGGGGGAGAAGTGCAAACAGGTAAGGGGGTAACAAAAAAATACAGCTGGTTTAATTAGGGTGTGTAGCTTAGTACAATAAAATGCAATATCTTTTATTTGTCTTTATATACAATCTGGTTTCCTTTTCGCCCTGCGTTTGCAAGAACTATAAACAAATCACAAGCCCAAAGTTGGAATTTGGTACCAGAAAGAAATATGGTCAGTTTGTATGTTGATTCCTCAAGAGTAAGAAATCCTAAGAATTTGTTCTACGTTGTTAAAAAGGAAAAGGGAAAAGGGAAAATAATATATTTCATTAAGTCCTAGGGTTTTTGTCAAAATATTTTTCCAAATAAATCAGCTTATTCAAATTTCATCGATTGGTTTGAGAAATCGAATGAAACGTAGAGTTTGTAAATATTGACAAAAAATCTTAGCAATAGTTTCAACTATACTAAATATTGTGAGAAATTCAAAACGCTGACACGTATTGCCAAAAAAGTTCTAGTTTCATAAATGGGAGGAAATTAAAAAAACAAAGAAATTAAAAACAGTGATTCAAAATTTTTCAGGGAAAATCTACATTTCATTAAACGTGGAATAGAAAATAATTTGCCTCCTGCAGGTGCTGCACTCGTTGAAAATGAAGATTGCATTTTTTTGCAAATAATATTTAAATAAATTTTACTTACATTTGTTTTTATATAATTTTTAGTAAAACGTAATTACGTCCCAAACATACAAGTATCACAGAAATAAATTCACAATTCATTTACTTATATATCAGCCTCAAATCCTATTACTGGCTACCTATGCTTTCGAGTTTTATTCTTTACGAAATTCCCTTCCATTCAAAAGGGGATCTTGCATATTCTTTCGGCTTAAATTCTTTAATGATAAAAAAAAAGTAATGAAAATGGTATCAATCGCTGGACCTAAAATAAAATTTAAAATATCAAACTGCAATTTCTCCTTCATCGTCTAACATTCGTAAAATATTTAAATCACGCATGAATATTGATAAAAGGATAGAATCATTATCGTTAAATTCTACACGCATATCGAAATTTGCAATTTCCAAAAAATCAACAAAGACACTTTTTTTTTCCGATTTTAAAGGAAAAATTATTTTTTTACGTTTAGACAATTATATTGTAGGATAAATTCGCTTAGATTCCCAGACCTTGAAGCTTACGAACTCATTCATTCATTAACCTTATTATTTGCCAGTTTACATTCTCTCAACTTTACTTGATTTTTATTAGGTAACCAAAGAATCATAGGAATGCTATATAATCTTAAATTTACGGAAAACCACTAGACATCAAACTTTAAATGACTCCACGGTATTCTGATAAAAAAAGAAAGTTTTTGTTTTCTTCTTTTTACGAGAATCGTCTTCCATTTTAGTGCGGCGAATTTACTTTACCAGAAAGCTGTAATTTCTTTTTACAACATTTCTTGTTAACAACTCAGCAAAAAGCTTTGTTTTTGTTCTTTAGTTTGTTGTGGCTGCTGTTCTCAGCTTTCTTCAAATTTTCTTTCAAAGCTTTGTTTTCTGTCATCAATGTCGATCTATCATAAGAACTTTCACTCATTTTTCTTGCTTTCCATATTCAGTGTAAAATTTGTATTCTTTTTTCCTTCTGTTTTCCTTAATTTACACTTTGCTTCTTTCTTTCTGACATTATCGTACATTTTCATGTGTATTTATCTTTTTCTTACACTCTATTAATTTTTCTATATTTTTCGATTCTTTATATATTCTTCTTCCGGTCGCACTCCTTTGGCCGTTAATTTTTAGTCTTTACTAGCAGCATGACCCGGCGTTGCCCCTGCTTGATTCAAAAATCGTAGGATTCATACAGCAATCATTATCACTTGACTTAAAATATTTTTGCCCTTCCTTGCCTTTAAAGGAGTGCCCTTTGCTGTACTGATGTTGCTACATGCCTTATTTCTTGCCTATCTCACACTGCGAATTTTTTCTAAGCTCTATACTAAACATTAAATCTGTCACGAAAAAAGAACTAAACAAAATGAACACAAAACGATCAGCTTTAAAAAAGGACTCGTAACTGAAAAAAAAACGAATGAAAAAAGAATGTTAACAACAAATACTTTTCACACCCAACCCAGTTCTGCGGAATCAGAATCAACGTTGAGTTTAAGCAAGCGAATGAGCCAATTGGAGTGAAGTGCCATGCAGATTTAAATTTTTCCCACTTGTGACGAATGCAGCTATCGATTTTTTTTTATTACATGCTAGCATGCTAGTTAACATTCGTGTCAGTCAGCTATAGGCTCTCACTCTGGCCAGTAGAAAATATCCGCAAACTACATGAAAAGTGCCGTAGAAGCATGAAAAAATCGATTATTTCAACTATCGATGGGAGTTGGGAAATGCAAAGTCGGTCTTGGCCTTCCCGCTAATTTAGAGCATGTGCATGTAAATTTTGGTGCAAGTCCGTCGAAAATTGCGGCCGTGCATTCGTTACACGCACATCCTGCCTTTTATAGATGTTATCTTTAAGAATTGCCTTTAATTATTTCTGCAAAACAACTACTTTATTACTTTAACCTTATATTTACAAAAACTGACGCAATTTTCCCTTATTTAGAAAATCTTGATAATTTATCCAGATTGGCTTAATTCAGCAGAACACCAAATGATGAATTGTAAGTTAGGAAGTTGCGTTATGCCAATTTTATAAGTAGACTAAACCTGCTAGCATTTAATATCCTGCCTTATACCTTAGTTCAAACACCCACAACTGACCCCTGTAAGAATTTTTAAATACTAAATTTCACTCAGTCCAAAGCTCGAGAGCGAATCATATTCAAGGATTACAATCAAAATGGTAATCCTGAATGAGGGGTGTAATATGAATTGAATATGGTAAAAAACAGAGATCACGAGGACCAGAGAATATCATTTTGGCTTGAAGAGGTCAAGATTGAAATATTCAAGGAAGTGCCAACGCGTTGGTTCCAAAAAGTGGCAGTTCTTGGGAAAATATATTAGCGGGACTTTCTTGTTTGATTTGGTATACAGAGAAAATTAGGATGATTCGACTTCATGGAAATAGTATGGAATGTTTTTGCCATAGAGGTCTGAACTAGTGTAGCTAAGTAAATGAGCTCATGTGAACATGTGTCATGGAAATATCGATAAAGTAGCGAACACACTTGCAACGTTACATTGGGGAAAGAGGTTTCAGAGTAGAAGGTAAATTCCCCCACCACACAGGACGGCGGAAATAATTTTAAACTCTATTAAGGCTGGAGTGATGAGCAGCTCTAATTCAGATACGGTAGCAATACTCCGGGGGTTTTTTTTTTTTTTTTTGGTTTTTTTTTTGTCTAATCTGACTCTTGTAAAGATGAAGCATGGCAAAAGAAGTCAGATTCTCCTGTAGCGATATAATAGGCCGATCCCAGCATCTTTAGCAACGAATTATATATACGAGTTCCACTTAAGGTTTGAAGTGAACGTAAAATCCAATAGACGTCCAAAGCATGGAACTTTATTGAAAATAGAAACTTTCATCGTGACTGAAGAGAACGCAGGATCACATAGGTTATGATGAAATGATATCAGCTTCACTTTTGAGGTATTGAAAGTTACAAGCCGCTTATTTCCCCGTTGAGCTGTTAAAGCTAAGTCAGAGATCATTTCCAAGGCTCCGATTCGCAGCTCTTTCTGATACGTAGCAAGTCACTTTGTCATAGGTAATGAAAATTAAGATGCCGTTAAAAGGAGTTAAACTGAAGGAAATTAAATCTAAGAATTTCTCTTCATCTAAATATGATGGGCGAAATATTATTTGATTTTCTTTTCAAATACTACTGATTATCGTGAAGTTAAAACTATTCATCACCGTGAGACTTTCTTTAAACACCTGTTATAAATCATTGGTTATTGATTACGATTTGTATGGTTAATCGTTAAAATTGTTTTTCATGAAATGCAGTTATCGACCGCAAGAAATAAAACATTCTGATAAGAATATATGAAGACATTTTAAAGAATCAATAAAACTAAAGATACGATGTGACATGCAAAAACAGCTCCCCGTAATTCAAAAAGATCCTAAAGATAATTTTATGCATAAATGATGGCATCTCCTAGATATATTCTGAATTCTAGGTTGTTTTAGGTTGAGAAAGAAAATAAATTCCTGAAATGTGACGCTAAACAACACTAAAATAGTTTCATCCACGTACCGGATATTTTAAGATTTGTTGAGTTGTAATGAATAACAGAATAATCTTTTATATACTAAATATATCTTTTATATACTAAAAATTCACCTCATTAAAGTTGAGAGATACACTCAAAATAGAAGAATATTGTTGAAACGGTTATAGCAAGAATATATGTGTGATATGAGTTAAGGATGAGGTTGTAGGAAGTGAAGATTATGAAGACAAAGATTAGATAACGATTTACTCTTGACTTGAAGAGTTTAAGATTTTAGTGTTCCAGGAAGTATCTACACGGAATCTGCTCCACAAAGTAGTAGCTCTTGGGAGAAAAAACTATGTGAGTGAAACTTTCTCCTTACATTCAGAATACGGAGCAAATGATTGTGATTTTATGAACTCGGATAAGTCTTATTTTGTAAGACCGCCTCTACTAAAAACAAATGATAATCTGTAGGTAATGAAGAACTGTACAATCAGCGCAACAGATGATAGTTCCACATAGATTACTCCATTACTATACTTAGAGAAAGTGATGCGTTAAGCAAATAAAAAAATCACTTTATTCAATAGAGCTGAAAAGAAGTTCTAAAATCCCTGCCGTCCAAATTGATGGAAATTGCTAACAATATCAAATTAATTATTTATTATATTTATTTTTTATTCGTTGATCTATTTATGAATGTCCTTTTTATTTCCTTCTACTTAAATTTCTTGATAGTCATTATTTTTAATGACATGACTATATAAATTATAAATGAGGGTTGAAAACATGATTGTTTTTTTTAACATCCTCTTGAATATTAAAATGATTATCTATTATTAGGACAATCTTACTGGTCAAACACAGTCAGTATTTCAAGAAATTAAACTGAAGTTCCTAATTGCTTGCTGAAATCTTTACGCACTCTGTATTGTAAAACTGGTTGTAAGCTTTCATTCCTTGATCTTTCGTGGCGAGAATATCCTCATAAGAAAAAAAAAGAGTTCAACTTGACCCCAGGTGATCCATTTTCCTGGTAGCTCCTTCTTATTGCATTAATGCGGTCGGATCAGAGGTATGCCTACAGCAAAAACCGAAAGGTTTGGGCAATGTTTATTACGACCTACACATACTCTAAGGTGTCAAATAAGAAGAGAATCGTAATAAATGGCTGAGTTGAAAAATTCAGAAAATCTAATAAACAGAGAGCGTAATAAAAGGGGGAAATTGGAAAAATGCAAACTCTGATAAACAGGAAGGTGCTTAATAAGTTGGTTGATTGAGAATAATTCCAAGATTTCCAAGACTTAACAAGTTCTCAAGGAAATAAAATAATGTCTAAATATAAAGCTTTAACAAAATCGAAAAAAATTCCATGAAGATTTACCAACATTACAATACAAATAAACGTTCATCAATGGCCAACAAATAAATAATATTTATGCAGCAAATACGTTAATCAAATCAAAAATATTTCACTGAAGGAAAGTGCAATGGTTTCCCACCACCGTACATTTCAAAAACATTTTAGGATGAATTTATTGTATATGGCGTCTGTTAATCGTTAAAAATTAACCAACGTGTTGGTGGTTGTAATAAGATCCGTGGAAGAGAATCCAAAAATTCGCAAACACTGATGGATATTTATTTGGCACCCGAGAGTATGCTTGAAGCCTAAAATTAAAGCGACTTTGTGTCATAATTGCAGAGTGTCAATGAAATGCAATAAATCCTTGTGGGATTGTGCTCGATTAGGATTCAGAATTTTCTATTCGTCTATGCTTAAAATATATATATATATATATAAATGTAAGATATTCAGCGTCTCATTGTAATTTAAAGCCAACATCAAAAAATTTGAACTTGATTTTAGAGGTTTCTTCTTTGACAATTTCTTTTTCTCATTTCTCATTTCCTTTCGACTGAGTAATATAAATGCAATATAAGTGATGACGGTTGTACCAAAAGAATCTTTTTTTCTTTTAAACGGTCTAAAACAAATAATATTTTACAATATTAATATGATCTTCTCGAAACAAGACAACTTTAATGATATTTCCTTGAATTTTAAGTTGAAGTATTGTTAGTTATCATTTTTTACGAATATTTTTTCATTTTAATTTCAGTTGGTTTCATCGCA
Source organism: Acanthosepion lycidas (assembly GCA_963932145.1). Classification (NCBI taxonomy): domain Eukaryota; kingdom Metazoa; phylum Mollusca; class Cephalopoda; order Sepiida; family Sepiidae; genus Acanthosepion; species Acanthosepion lycidas. The sequence continues at coordinate 78,859,632 of OZ010571.1, read as the reverse complement.
TCTACACAGGCTGTCATTCTACGGCTATGAGCAAAAAACCAGGAATAAACTGTAAGCCCTCAACAAATCTCAAGTACGCATACCTTTTTTTCTCATGAAGTCTTTCTTGCCGGAGCATCTCTTAAACTAAATAAAAACACCAAAAGCTGCCAAAATTAAAATCTAACTGCATCTCTTTACGTCCTATTTTCCCCTGAACGGCTACAGCTGCTATCTGTGTTTTATTTACCTAAAGCAGTACTCTTAGTAATAATATTATCTTGAATTTTATTATTAAGATAAGTATTGACTATTAACTTATTAAGATAAGCATTGTAATAATATTTTCTGACGAGTATTTCTCTCAATTTAATTTCAGAAGCAGTATGTGTGGTTAGTGTAACGGCTATCGGCACGGAAAGTAGAATCGGCAAGCCGAGTTCAAGTTCCGGTCTAGTTCACTTCCAACTTTGAATTTATTTCTTCTCCGTATAGATATGGATTAAACAGCAGAACAGACCAGGCTTTTTACCCTTGGGCCTAGGAAAATGAAATCTTCGATTCAAAACCGTGGAGAAGACAACGAGAAGCCACTCGACTAAATTCAAGAGAAGTTAAAGCACATCATATACAAGCAAGAAAAGAAATCTGTGGCAAACCATGATGGTTTACGCCCTGAAATGAAATGGTACTTCAAAATAAAGTAGATATTACCCTGAGACAAGATCCTCGAGGAAAAAGTATGTGTATTCCAGTCTTACTTATTCTTTAATTCTGATGCATACAGTTTACTAACGGTCGAAACATAATAGTCTGTCTTCTTTTTTATGCTTCCTGTTCCTTTGATACGTGAGCGATCATGGCCCTCTGCATCTTCCTATTCTTTGTAGCTCTCAGCAACGTTTACCCCCCTTATTATCCCTCTGAGTCTATACTCTGCCATCTATTTACACAAACTCGTTAGGTTACTCCCTTTTTCCTTTTGTCCCTCTTGCTTTCAGTATATCCATTGTGTGTCAAATTTTCAGAAAAATTTGACAACTGCGTGTCAAATGTGTCCATTGAATGTCAAATTGAGTATCAAATTGTCGGAAAATTGTACCGAACTCCTAGGTAATATCATTATGTAGCAGTTTAGAAATATTTTCTTTGTTTCTAAGGACATTTTTCTCTTTCTAAACAAGAAGGCTGATTATTTACCTCATAACTGATGGAACCTCGTTTTTCCCTTATATCACGTTTCGGTTTAGTCAAGTATCTAAAATCTACGAAGTGATTTTCCCCTCCAGGCATCGAATGCCGACTGAGTTGATCTCTGATACTATTCTGCTTATATTACGATTCTAGACGAAGGCAATAAATCATCGAAGGCCGATCTTTAACACATCGTCTTTCCCGGATCATTTGTCAATCCATTCTCTTTTCAAAATCTTTTCTATTGTTTTAAAAATCGGTCAATGACTATTTCCCTTGATCCAATTCCAAAACTTAAGCCAACTAATCCTATCTTAAGATAATTCATTAGAAATGGTTCTATAAATCAGATTTTATCTCTTTTTATCTTACTCAAACCCAATGATTTATGTCTATAAAGTCATGATGCTCCTTACCTTTAGTTTCTTGGATTCTGTCAAGATTGTATGCATTTTATCTTCATTCCTGTTGTTTAAAATATGAGTTGGAAAATTTTCAATCACTATCTTTTTACCCACCCACATAAAGCTGTGTGGGTAAATATTTCTTGAGAATACAGGTAGAGTGGTTATGTTTAACACCGTCTTTAATATTAAATGAGCTTAATCTTCAACGGTTTTCTTTTGTTGGATCGTAAAATTCTAAATATCCTGAAGGAGTGGGGAGTTTCTATTATGTAAAACGAAAAGTAAATTAGTTTCACACTCAACGTTTTCATTATCTGAATATTATTCTTGTTGACTTTACCATTTTGGTTCGTGAAATGATTCGTATCTGGGTGAAACATATATTCTAGTCTGATCAACTGAACGTTATCTTAGTACTGCCTGAAACATTCGTTCAACGTTTAACGAGAAATCAAAATGACAACGCTACTTACATAATTTATTATCCAACAAATTTTCCATGTAAATTTCTAAGACTGTTTTCTTTATCGTGAAATTTTATGCAGTAAGCAAAAATATCCCTGAAATTCTTATTGAACGTCAATAATGATAACATTATTTTCAAATTAATTTTAGTTTCGAAAATGCAAATCTCATCAGCAAGTAAGAAAGATGAGTTTTATAAATTGTCGTGTTTTCCTTATTTATTGTGTTTAAGTTGGAATCAAAAGACATGAACGACTATGCTTTTCTTGCCTTAAGTTTAAAATCTTGAAATGCAGATTAAACATTCGGTTTCTTACTGACACTGAAGTCCAAACATAAAGTTAATTTATTAACGGGGGGAAAAGGTAAAAAGAAATATGCAAAAGAAAATGTTTACGAAAAACAATGTATGAGCGGGATATGTGAGTAGTGTAACGGGTATCAGCGACTAGTGTAACCGGTATCAAGTATATTGCTTTCACTTTCGCACGAATACCCTTGGGAAAGGCATGAATCTTGTCTTGCCACTAGTTGTGGGAAAATATTAGGGTAGACTGGGTTCTTTAGCGTTGCATGGCAATCTGCCTAAGAGAAGGGTAACTAAATTCAAAACCAGCTTGAAGATGGATGAGTTCCGTCACTACACACACCGACTGCTTCGGTTGCTGCATTACATGTGGTGAGCCTACTAATAATTTATGGAACTCGTGGTGGTGGTGATGATGATGATGATGATGATGATGATGATGATGATGATGATGATGAAATAAGTTTCTATTAATAGTGAAAATATACACTTCGATATAAAAAAACATACAAGCATAAGATATGTTTACATACGACAATGACAGAGTACAGAAGACAATGTTTTAAGCAAGTATGCACAGACATATATAGTATATAGATATATATAGTATAATAAATGCACACAAACAATTTAATAGCTTATCACAGAAATAAGCCAATGAAGTTACAAGCTTTAAAAGTCTGTGAAGTTATACTACAACTTTCAAAATATATTTTAACGATTCACTTCAGAGTGCGTATACTGTTACGAAACATGATTTCTGTAACTTATTGGGAGAGAATGAAAGAAATAAAAGGTAGGTGGCGGTAGCTGATGAGAATTCAGTAGCTCGGCAATAGGCATATTCTATTTATGCGTTTGGAGGCCGATGTCGGTATAATATGTGCTAGAGTACATTTGGTCTCACTGAACACCTCATAATCAATGCCATATTCTCTATTCCACAGGTGATCTCTATTATTCATGAACATTGTATTCTAGTGACAAAGAGGTTTCAATGGCCGATCAACTAACAAATTGTGCGTGTAAGGTTGTTCGTTGAATATTACCAAAGTAAAAACTTCCCTCTTAATGGAATATTGATTTCTTCTGTTAGCTAATAATTTTTGTTGCGACTTTAAGCGATTGGTGTAAAATTATGAATTAGGCATTATGCCATAAAATTTGTGGACAATCGATCGTCCATTGCTTTTCACTGTGATTTATGACTTTAGTTCATTGACCGATTAACTCTCAACTGAAATCAGTTAAAAGTCGATAGAAAGTAGTTTGATTAATAATTATTTCTTATTGTCTCTCATGGTCAGTCAAGTGCTAAATTGTCAGGACCAATAACTAAGAGAGAAGTAGAAGTCAGTAGAACAGTAAATCAGGAATTTCAGGGTGCGATGAAATCTTGGTTGATCATCTGATTTCAAATTCGACAGATCTAAAGTTCAATTCAGTGAAAGTCTATAAAAATGCATATAGTTTTAAAATCCTGTCCAAAAGCCCACTAGAGGTAAATCCATCTGTAGTCTAGAATTAGATGCGTAACTGTCTTTAAATAATTACACAGTAAATAAACACACCCAAATTATAGTTGCTGTCTCATACGAAAGGAAACTGGGCTACATGTCCATTAACTATTAAAAAAACATATTTATAATTCTGAAATATATCACAACAGAATGATAAGCAATGTTTTCACTTTTTTAGGCATTTTTTTCTTTGAAAATTTAGAACCCCGAAAGAACAATGAGACATGATATAACTGGTTTGGTTGTTGACCTCAAACCAAAAAGTAGTTTAAAACTAATATAACCTTATTTACATTATTTTCACGCAGGTTATTGTTCTCATCTTTGTTGTTATTATAACAAATTTCCGGCCTTTATCATGTGCTTCACGATGCGGGTAACTTTTAGATAATTTCGAACTTTATCCTTTATTTTCCGCTGACCATCTCTAAGAATATCTCGCCTAGTTCCAAAGGGGTAAGCAGTGCATATTTGGACTCAATTGAAATAATGAGCAATAAAAGAGCAGAACAAAATAAGAACTAGTGTAAATAACGTAAATAATCGTAATTCTTCATCCAAGAAATTCAAACAGATATAATGTTCTTCGTGCTTCATCTATTCACTACCAAATAGGAGGAGGGTTGCTATTACATAGAAGTACAACGATCTTTTTTGCAGCTGCATAAATTTTCCTGTTTCTTAATATGCTGTTTAGTTTTTGGAACGCATATTTTGCTATTCTGACGATCATGTTACATCATCCGTCGTCTGTGAAAACACATTGTCGAAAATTGAACTGGAAATTGTTTTATTGTTCATATTAGAACATTCTTCTTATTCTTACCTTGCTAACGTTTTCAATTTCTTTTGTTGATTGTCCTGTAATTTCCGGTCAGCTTTTTGTAATTTCCGATATTGTGCTCCCATAACTCAATAGCTTTACAATATTTTGTTTTTTCTTTATGGTTATATATTTCTTATGACCCATGACAATATTTATCTATCTAAAATTAAAAAAGTAAATACCAACAACTATTTTATATATATATATATATATATATATATATATATATATATATATATATATAGAGAGAGAGAGAGAGAGAGAGAGAGAATATGATTAACAAATTTCGAGTTTTCATAATAAAATCGCACTAGACCAAATGAGTTCTGATACACATTTCTAATAAAAACAGACATTACCAGCTGAATTCCATATGGCTTCAATATTTCACACCAGTTGTAAACAAGTCATATTTTTGGCACAACTCTTATATCGTAAATATACAGTGTTATTTTTCTTTTTCATAGAATATGGGTAATTATTTCGCGTCTACTGAAATTAAACATGGCGCGCAAGAAAATATAATTTTATCTCGTTTTGAGATCCCGCTATAAAGTAAGGAACTATTATCATAATCTTTCATCAGTTTCTATCTGAAAGCTAAGACAAGCTTGCATCCTCAGCTTGCCTACTTTTATTTTAAACAAGCCCACACAGTAGAAATTAGCTGTCGAATTTATTTCTCCCAGCATATATTTTTAATTGTGCACAATCATTGGCATACGTTTCTATTACTATTTATAATTATATTTATTGATATCATCCATCTTGAAATTATATTTCTTAAAATTACATTTCGTTAAATAATATTTCTTGAAATTATATTCCTTCAAATAATATTTTTGAAATCATATTTCTTGAAATTATACTTCTTGAAATAATATATCTTGAAATTATATTTCTTGAAATTTTGTTGTTTATTTTTTTATTAGGTTGGTGCAAAAATAATGACGTAATAATGTCGTTTTTTGACGTATTTTTAACGTCTAAAAACGACATTATTACGTCATTATTTTTGCACCAACCTAATAAATCATATTTCTGGAAGTTATATCTCTGGAAATCATATTTCTTGAAATTATATTACCTTAAATCATATTTCTGGAAGTTATATCTCTGGAAATCATATTTCTTGAAATTATATTACCTTAAACCATATTTGTGGAAATTATATTACCTTAAATCATATTTCATGAAATTTGATTACTGGAAGTTATATTTATTGAAATTTCGTAAAAAAAAATATATAAAAACAAATTTTAAACAATTGAATGAGTTTTTGTATAATAATTTGGGGAGAACAAAATATACCTGACAAAATTTGTCGAAATTTACAAAAACATAAATAAACCAACTTGAACGGTGACAAAATGTATAAGTGCTTCATTATCTGAATGTCCAAATATTCAAGATGGCCTCAAGAGAAAAAAGGAAAATACATTTCTGAAGCATTGAATCTGAAGTCTATTATTTTCATGAAGAGTAAAATAAAATGATTTTAACGCACGGGTGTAAATGCTATCAAATTATTTATTTTTAATTGAGTGAACGTTACAAAAGTTCAATATCTTCCGAAATTTTGTTGAGCTAAAAAAATCACGAATCTTTGCAGTGACCTGAACCAGACAGACATCAATCAATATTTTGAGAAAATCCCCCGATGGGCAGCAAGAGTCGATAATTATGGAGAATAAACAGAGGCTTCCTTCTCGGATGAAAATAGGTCACTGACTTTTGCTACAAGCTGTCGATTTTACCTTCATTACAATTCAAATCACTTGTTGATAATAAAGATAGCATTGTTGCAGATGCAGTTATTTAGATACTTACACATATACAACTCATTTGACACTTACTTATTTAGACACTTACACATATACAACTAATTTGAATTAAAAGAGAAAGTAATTCATTAAAGCAAAACGTTATTGAAAATGCTTTAATTTTGGAATCTTCCACGGTAAATTTACATCTAGAATCATATCACAGATCTCTTTTAGTATCAAAATTACTGCTGTTACAATGCGGGATATTTAATGGGTTGTAACCTAGAGAAGGTTTCTGAATAGAATAATCACACGAAGGTTGGTAATGAACGATAGGACACGAACAACTCATATAAGATTCGCCAGCGGCGTGTAGAAGAAGTAGTCAACTGCTAAAAGTGAGTCAAGTGAATTCTACAATGAATCTCTAACTGCAGGATATCTACCAACAACCCCATGCAGTTAGATGTGGCACAAGACCGAATTTCATGTGGGGTATCCGAGCCCGTAGGCTCAGCCAAAAATACCCCGTAGATCCCGTATAAAACAAGGTCGGGTAGTTGTTCCCCGAGACGAGACTCTGCCCTTCAACATAGCCTCCTCTGGGGATCCTCTCTGCCCAGAGGCAGAGAGTTTGACCAGCACAGCTGGCGACGAATCTATGAGTGCAGACCAACATACAGTATTTACTACTTTATTTATGTGAATGAACATACCCATTATCGTCCATAGGTATGCTATAACATAATGACAATAGCGAACAGCGACTTCATTGACGACACACTTAATGTGTGTAAGCATGTCTTCAACTGCGCAAAGTCACTATTCGCTGGTAGAATGAGACACCATAGAAGTTTCTTCCCTGAAATTACTAGCGGCTCTGTAAGAGTGTACTGAACAAGAGCAAATCCTCAGTCCCTCCTCTCTTCAATCAGTTTGAAATATTCTCATCTACTGCAAATAAATCAGATTGTTTTACTAGTAAATTCTCTTACAACTTCACTCTCGACTCATCAGGAATACTTTTGACTGGTTTTCTCCCTAGAATGGAATCTCTACTGAGTGATATGCATATAACACTGTCCATAATTTTCTGATATCATCTCTAAACTAGACCCAACAAGGTTTATCAGATCCGACACTATCCCTGCAATTGTCCTAAGAACATATGCTCTTGAACTAGCCCCTGTGCTCTCCAAACTCTTCAATAAATACCTCGCTGTTTCTTGTTTTCCAGCTTGTTGTAAATCCTCCTCTATAATTACTATCTTTAAGAAGTCTAGTGAACATTCTGACTCCTTGAATTATCGTCTAAACTAGATAAGTACTAAAATCTCTAATCAACGCCGAATTTTTTAACCATATAACTTCACACGACTTTCTTTCGGATAATCAGTAGAATATTCATTTATCCACTGCTGTGTTAACGGTTATTACTGATTTGGTCTATCATGATTTAGATAGGAACATCTGTCTTCAGACGTCTCGAACGTGTTCGATAAAGTTTCACAGGCTGACCTTCTCCACAAGCTCAACGTCTATGGTGTCTCTGAACGAATATTTGGCTTAATCTAATCATTCTTAACAAATCGTGTTATTAAAACCACGTTGAACGGAGATATTTCTAAATCATTTTTCATTAATGCGCAGTTTCTCCAGCGATCTATTCTTAGACCGACGTTGTTTCTTATTTTCATCAACGACGTTCTCGATATCATCAGTTCCCATCTAAGTACTTAGGTTGATGACACGTCCATTTACTCCTGTCTGGGTAGAAAATCAGGTAGCTCTGACAAAGTAAACCTAGCAGCTGTTCTAGAAAATTACCTCCAATTAATGTTTTACTGAAGCGAGGAATGGTTTGTAAATTTTAACGTCTCCAAAATAAAACTGCTATCATTTAATCACCACATAAAACATTTTCTACCTTCCGTCAGCTATGAATCAATTGCTATGTCTGCCACTAGGAATGTTAATTCACTGTTTCGTGTCAGACAATATTTCTCGACAGAATCCATTTAGACCTTTATAAATCCACTATTCATCAATGCGTTGAATATTACTGCTATATCTGGTCTGGTGTTCCTGCTATATATCTTGATATTCTCGAAAAGTTCTAAGAAAGCTTCTGTCTTCTTGATGTCTGTTCTTTTATTGTCCTTTATTATTATCTATCATCCCTAGCATTCCCTTGCGTCTTACAGGCATTATCGTGAAATGATTAAAAAAATATAAAATAAAAAATAAAAGTGATAGAAACCCAATGAGATTATATATGTAATGCATCGAGATATATATTCCCAAAAAATTAAATATTGCATATAAAGCTAAGTATTTTCAAAGTTTCTCGATGAAAAATTGTAATCGTTCGTTAGTTGTATTTCCTTCCTCGTTCCACACTATATATATATATATATATATTATAGGTCTAATGATAAAACTATTATTAATCTGAAGAAGTCCTTTCTAGGAATTAAAATTCGTAACGTAGAGGTTGTTTCTTTTTCTTTTTGTTCTTTCCTGTTCCTTTTTTTTCATTACCTACTATGAGTTTGATATATAAATTGCATATCATAATTTCCATATGTAGAAATACAATTACAACAAACTACAAGAAAACCGTAAAATTGTATTTATTTTAAAGCGTTTTTAATATGTAAATTGCTAGATTTTCACTGCTTGTCTAAATTGAAGAAAAAATATTTCACTGATATAAGTGAACATTTTATTATAACAATGACTATCTTCAAATAGGTACGAGGTCTAACATTTGTAACTTTCCAACCTATAAGATAAATTCTTGCAATTTATTCAATAAGAGGAATCGCGGTCTTTGATGTTAAACATTAATTCTAAGCAAGAAAAAGGTTAACCCAAAATAAAATATAGACTGAAAGATATCTATCTTTCATATAGATGAAGAGAGAGAGAGAGAGAGAGAGGAGACATTTTCCTCGATGAGAATGGGACGTCTGGTTTTCTTCTTTCCTAAAAGTGTATTTTTCTTATCTAGCGAGTCTTGCATGCGAAGAAATGACTTTATCTCTTTCTTGATAAATTAGAGAAACATATATTTTTCGTTAACGAAAACAGAGAACCAACCATATTTCTTAGGGTTGAAGTTATGAAGATCAATCATGTCGTTTTAAGAAAGTGATCTGGTTTGAGTTTTCGCTGAGATGGCGACTGGATGGCCTAGGGATCGAAAACAGAGAGTCTCTTCATTGAGAATTTAGGTAAACAAATATATTTTCATTGACGAAAACGAATTTGGGAAATAAGTTTATCTCTTCTTGAAAAATTAGAATAACACATATTATTAACGGAAAGAAAAGCAGATGAGAATTCTATTTTTCGTTGACAACAAGGAAAACACGGAACGAAGAAATGGACAGAGTCAGAATACCGAGAAGGATCGGCAAGGGCATAATTTAGACCCGCCTGTGCAGAGTAGCAGTGAGAGACGTGATATGAAGCAGGGGGGAGTAAAGTGAAAAGCAATCCCTATGAGTGAACAATTTGGAAAATTGATTAAGAAATCAGAAATAGGGAATAAAGAAAACCTTTATTTGTATTAATGAAAATTGGGGAGTCACCGAATTCCCAGGACCCTTCGGCCCCACACCAGTTTTGGGCCAAAGTACATATAAGCAGATGAGGAGATCATTGATTTGGGGCTGAGAAGCCACATCGAATGCTTCTGGAATCCATGTCAGCTTCCACCATATTACTTATTCCAAGACTTTGAACCCAGCCTTCCAGAATTTTAGACAGTCCTACTTGAGAGATTAATACGGTAAGGGTTAATTTTTGTTGTACCAAGAGCTATATAAACCAACTGAAGATTAATCCCACGAATCTCTCGTTTTATTTTTTCATCGTGAAGATTTTTTTAACACCCACCACGGCTTGACCAGCGCTGCGAGTCTATGACGACATTCCATCTTCTACTGCTCTGAGATCAAGAACGCAACGTGGGCAGAGACAGTGCGAATCGAAGCGACCAGCGATCAACAACCAGCTTGGACCAGAGTCAGCATTGACTAGCGCAGAATTAGCCCGTGGTTAAATCGTCGTCCTAAGATACTGAGGACGGGGCCACTAAACGTGGCTACACCACCGGGTGTAGGCGGCGGCAAAAGGTCTTACATTATTTGGTGTCAGTGGCCAAGGATGTGATCCTGTTGCAAAGGGTGTTACAAAATAAGGCTTTTGCGCTTTTCTGTAAAACTTTTACCGCTTTCATTCTCTAAACTTCTCTTTTTATACTTCTCTCTTAACTAACGAGAAAGCAACCCTCAAATAAAAAGAGGAAGAAGTAGAAAAGTCTGAAACCGCCCGAAAAACGCCGAAAGTTTGAAGTTTACAGGAACAGAGCCTACTTATTTGTGACGGAAACTACCAAACATCAGCGAGGCTCCACGCATAACTTCTTATAAAAATGATATAAGAAAGGATCGCCAGAAAATAAAATAATTTTGACCAATCAAAAAATTAACACAAAGAGACTTTTTTATGTTAGATAAAACCAAAGTTCCAGCCAAAATCTGACAGTTTGGTCAAAAGGATATAAACTGACTCCTCTGAACTCCAAGAGGGAGGACGGAAGGAAAAGACGGAACAAAAGACGCTACCGCCCGTGAAACCAGTCAAAAAAAGTAGTAAAGAGGTCATCTGCTAATGATATTTATGCCCTGCCGAGGATCAAGAAAATACATTATGTTGACACTGACTTATTTCTAATATTACTACTACCCCTAGCATGGTCTAACTTCAAAACTACCACCTCTGGACTTCCTCCATGCTACTACTAATATCCGCCTCATTAACAAACACCGAATTTTGTGACACCGAATATCAAAGGACTCACTCTAAAGCAAATAAATGAAAATATATTATTTATTTCATACCTTGAGTCATTTCGTTTTATTCCAAAGTTTCTAATAAAGAATATCATACCTCCTATCTACACTCGAGTACGAACAGTTCGAAATAATAAAGAGCAACTTTTGCTTTTTAAGTCATCTATGGACATTTAAACATGTCTTAAACATATGTAAATATACTTTTTTCTTTCACTGAAATTCTGACGCTAATCACATTTGGCATCAAAAGAAGAAATGAAAATGTTATATATAATATTTAAGAGAACAACCGACGTGCTATGACCGTAATCTCACAAAGATATTTACAAATATTGGCCTTAGTCTGGCACCAGGCTACTAATGAGTGGTATCCAGTGAAGATCGAATTCATTAGCACGGTGTTTTAATTAGCTATGCATTAACCAACATTCACTGACAATGAAGAGTTCATATCGATAGAAAGGGGAGCTAACTGCAATACTATAATGCCTATTCATAATTATGTGTTTAATTATAAAGCAGGTATATATTTAATTTACTCCCAACAAATAGGACCGTAGCAATGCAGAGAATGCGTGGCTAATTCTCGTAAAGTGATTTTAGCAAACTTACTGTTGCTAACGGGATGATATCGATTCTTACTGTGCGTGTTATTATTATAATCGTGAGTAAGACTACGCTACACAGTAAATATACATAGACAGGCAGATGTAGACAGTGTTTACATAGGGAATGAACACTGTATGATGACGGTCAATTTTATGCTTCATTATAACTCTAGAAACATACACACAACCTATACACTCATTTAAAAAGCAAAAATAAAATCATTCTTGATAATGGGTAAAGATATAGCCGAAAGCGCTTGGAATTACAGAATAGTTGGACAGTTTTCAACACTCTGTGTCCAGAAAAGAAGATACTAGAAAAATTAAAAAAAAGCTTAATCGCAGTACTTTATCTGTCGTCTTTAGTGAAACGTATAAATGAAGGATTGCTGCCTAAATACACAATTTATATATATATATATATATATATATATATATATATATATATATATATATATATATATATATATTGCACCCTTACTCAGCCTTGCGCGGGATCAATTCATTCGCTCTAACTCCGTTGCGCTAAAGATTTTGTTTATTTATTTTTGTTGTTTTCGTTTTCTTTTCTTTTCCTTGAGATTTGCGTATATCAAAGAAAGGTGTTAACAAAATTGTCGTAATTAAAGTGGCTGTTGTTTATATCATATGTGGTATGTTCAAATTTTATAATTTATAATATTTCAAAATATGCTATTAAAACGTTACTTTCTTCCCTTTTTACTACTAAAGCTGTAATTTAAATACTAAAATTGTTAAAGTAGTTACCAGGTTCAAGGCAGAAAATGGCTTCATTTGAATAACTAAGCAAGTTAGCAATAAAAGTATTCAACAAAAGAAATGCATCAGATCACAAAAGACCAAACTGAAAATGACGATGAAACAGTTATTTAAAAGAAATTGATTTTGACGGTGAATATGCAAAATAGTTCCTACCATTACGCATGAACCAATAAGCTGAGACGGATTATGGTAATGAAACCTGTGTGTGTGCGCGCACGCGCGTGCGCAAATATAAAAAATAGGAAAGAACACGTTTTTCGCTTGAGGATGTAACAGATCTTTATACTTTAATTTAATTTTAATAATTATGTTGAAGTTTTGGCTCCTGTTTTTGAAACATGAGAACTTTTATGTAGCGAAGGAATCAAACTTTTAAAAAATCACTATATATATATATATATATATATATATATATATATATATATATATGCAAGACTCTCCTACCGAATGAATTCTCTGAGTGAATGGTGTGTTTAATGAAAAAATAAATACGCAAAAATTCATCACTTTGCCTGCTGGGCGTCGCTGGCACAGCGGTTAGCATTTCCGACTGATACCAAATTATTTTTTTATTTTTCTATATAAATTTTAATCGCTAATCCATAGTTACAACTATTTGTTTTTTTAAACGATCTGTAGATAAAAAACGATAAACTGAATATCATACGGTATAGCAAAAGCGATTTAGAATGTAAAGGGAACAAACTCTAAAATAAATATACGAGTAATGTCCCTTCAATTGTATTTTGCCTCTTAAACATTGAATTACTTTATTCGAAACATTAAATAATATCGGTTGCTTGCTTCTTATTAACATTTTGGTGCGTTTACAGGTGGACAGTTCTTTAAAAAAGAGGAGACAAAAATCACTAAGTAATCACATAAAACAATGGAAAATAGAAAGTAAGAACAGAAAATGCACTTTTACTTTACAGATTACTTGGATAAAAAAAAATAATATTTTTTACCAGTGCTCATATTAAAATTTCTCTGAAAGCATACTTTTTATTACCAGAGCTTATATTGCAATTTTTGTTGTTATTTATTGCTTTTCGCTATTACTGGTTCCCATATTGCATTCATTTCTATGCTTGGCCGGCTCAGGAGATTTTTGTGGCCTAGCATATATATATATATATATATATATATATATATATATATATATATAACTCCACCCCCTGCAAAGAACCTCCTACCACTTCGTCCACTGCAAGGAAAGTTGGCTCCCTGTGCCGCGCCGGGAAACTTTTCTCGCCGGAATCGATCCTTCAGATCTACAAATCAACATTTCGCCCTGGCATGGGGTATTTCTGCCATATATGGTCCGGAGGCCCATCTGTTTGCCTCGGGGTTCTTGATAAGATCCAGAGGCGGATATGCAATATAATTGGACCTGTTCTGGCATCTCGTCTACAGTCGCTCTCCCACAGACGCGCCGTCGCCTCTCTCTGTCTTTTTTACAAATACTTTCATGATAATTGTTCCGATGAGCTGATTTCACTGGTTCCCAGACTCCATGAATTCAAGCGCCCTACGAGGCTGGCATCCCGCTCTCACCCTTTCACTGTCGAAACTATTAAATGTAGCTGTCTCTTCTACTCCAGTAGCTTCATATCTCGCACCTCTCGCCTGTGGAACTCACTTACCTATTCTAGTTTCCCTGAGAGCTATAATCTCCTATTCAAATGCAATGTCAATCGACATCTCCAGTTGTCTTGATTTATCCACTATCATTCTCCTCATCCTTTTCTCTATCACTCCTATCTGATCTTGCTCCAAATCTTGTATAACACATTGCGTCCTAGTGGCTTCCCGCCTTGCTTGGGGTGAAACGCTTAAAATATATATATATATATATATATATATATATATATATATATATATATATATATATATATATATATATATATGTATGTATGTATGTATGTATGTATATTTATAGTTAGTTTATGCAAAACTATGTAATCCGTATGGGTAGACCCAAGGAGGATGATATCTAGAGAGCTCAATGTAAATTCAGAGCAAATATGTTTGAATAAAGGAATTTTTGACGGACCGCACCAAGCATATGTAAAATTAACGAAGTGAGGAAGTGAGGTGGGAGAGAAGATATGAGTGAGTTAGATGTACCATTTTCAATTCCTTATCCTTAACCCTACTGCGTAGGCTAGACGCCGCTTAACTTAGCGCATGCTATCTAGATATAGATGGGTAAGGGATGAGGGAGAAGACCGACTTAAAGGGGGAAGATACAGTTAACAATAAAATAATAAATCATGTCCTTGAGAGCAGAATTCACTCAAATTCTTAGACGCTGTTATTTCGCATTATTTTAAAGGGTATATTTGGGGGTTAAAGTTTGATATAAATCTAAATGTCTAAAAAATCTACGAAGAATTTAATTTGAATTTTGTTGGAGTTTTGGGTATTTTCTATGAAATAGTCGATTGGGAAAATTTATTGAAAGTACATTGAAAGAATAATCCGTTTTATATCTAGTAATCCTTATTTTCCTAAACTTTTTTCTTGTAGCTTGTTAAGTTGACATCTATTCGTTTGATTCTTGTTCATAAATTAAATTTGTGGCTGTTTTTATATACCTAATTATCAAAGGTTATTCCAATTCAAATAATTTTATCATCAATAATGATTATTGAAGGGTAGTATATTTCAATTTAAATTAAATTATCAATTTAAATTTTACCTCCGTATTATTTATTTAAACTCACTTCCATTTGGAGAATATTAGAGGAGAGAATTGGATAAAAGATTACTAACAGAAAATTAGGTCCTTCTTTTACAATATTCTATATATCCGTACACATACTTTTTTCTTGTTGATTATTCAGTTGACATCTATTCGTTTGAGTCTTGTTCATAAATTAAACTCGTGACTGTTTTTAGATACCTACCTAATTATTATCAAAGGTTGTTCCAATTTAAATAGTTTTATCATCAATAATGATTATTAAAGGGTTAATATATTTCCATTTAAATTAAATTACCAATTTAAAATTTACCTCCGTATTATTTAAACTCACTTCCAATTGGAGAATCCTAGAGGAGAAATTTGGATAAAACACTACTAAGAGAAAATTAGGTCCTTCTTTTACAACCCATACACATACACACCTCTACACATATCCGAACACCTATCTATATCTACATATCTATATCTCCCTATATAACTATGAATCCATATATACACACGCACACACATCTACACAGAAATTATATGTATATTCCCATATTTACAGATATACACCTATAGAGAAATACATACACACATATCTACACGCATATCCACACATACACATATACTTATATATATATATACATCCACACACATAAAGTTATATGTAAATTCATATACATATACACATACACACATACACACACAAATGCCCATATGTACATCCATACATATGCACATATACACGTATACTCATATACATATACACATACACACACACCCATATATATATACACACACACACACCCACACATACATCTATATATATATATACACACACATCCACGTATATATCTATGTATATATATACACACACACATATATATATAGAGACATACACATACACATACATATACACAGACATGTCCACACATAGACCCACTTATGCCTGCATTCAAAGACCATATCAATATCAATATGTAATTACATTATGAATAAACAAAATCGTATAATTATACATATCTCTACACATATACTACTCGCTATCCCATATCTATGGCAAGACATATAAGTGCCCATCTAGTTATACGCATTCACACTCACAAAAAAAAGCTTGTATGCCTCTCTTTCCATATAAACGCATATACATGTACGCATCAAAAAGTGTATTAGTGTTCAAGTACAATACTTGATTTTTTATTAACTGACTTGTCTATATAATTTAGTGTCTGTTTAAAATTACTTTTTAAAAGGGCTTTATCATATTCCGATTTATTTTGGTTAAAAATGGTTTTACTAGAGGAGAGTTTATTCATTCTTGCATTTACTGTATTTGGAATTTGTTTAATTATTGATTTCGGGTGATTAGAGTAGATATTTATATATATATGAGTGATTGGTTTTCCTTTTGGAAGGGTTTATAAGTGTTATTGTTCAGATTAAATGTAACGTCTAGGAAGTTTACTATTTCTTAAAGTTGGAAGAAATTTCGATTTTAAACCCTAGAAATGTGAAGGCCTTAATTATTTTCTTTTGTAGTTGGGATGTTAAAGGACCATTGGTATCAGGTACAGTAACTAATCCCTCATCTCTGTATAGTCCTATATTTTGAGGGTCAAGGAATCTACTTAGGATATCTAAAATGTATATACCTATTAGGTCAGCTATTTGAGCTGAATCAAATGATCCCATTGAGACATCGAAGTTGTCTCTGTCTTTTTTAATCCAAGTGGTGTTGTTCAGTTTTAGTATGGACTGTCTAGAGTCCATTATGATTTTTATTTCTTCGTCAGTAATACCAGTGTGGATTTTTGGCAAAACTTAAGCTATTTTCTAATAATTCCTTAGAAATTGAGAAATCGATAATATCCAATTGGATAAAAGTAGTTTTATTTTTATATTTTATTTTTTGAAACCAGTTAATGGTGTCAGATGAATCTTTCCAAAGTTTAATGGGCATTTTGTCAATATAGATGTGTTTACTCTTTTTAGGATGTTTTAGAAATTATTCCTAACTCTGATTTGGAGGGATTTATTAGTCTGGACTGTAGATTATTCTGAAAGTGAGGTTTATAGTCTTTAAACAGTAGGTAGGCATCTTTTAGATGAGTTGTATCCATTCTATCAGCAATATTATATTTAAATGCTAATTTTGCAATTTCTCTGTGTATAGAGGATAGGTGTTTAGAATTGTTGTCTTTTTTATAAGAACCAGAGACTTTATTTTAAATCAGATTGCTGTATTCCGAGAGATTAATTTTGTAAATATTTTTAGATTTATCAGCTCTGATCCATAGTTTTTTGAGTTTTTGATATTTGTAATATCTTTTTTAAGTTTGGATTGGAATGGGTTGTATTTCTTCTGGAAGGATATTTTCTTGATTAACTCAATTAAATCTTGTTCAA
Organism: Acanthosepion lycidas; assembly: GCA_963932145.1. NCBI lineage: Eukaryota > Metazoa > Mollusca > Cephalopoda > Sepiida > Sepiidae > Acanthosepion > Acanthosepion lycidas. The sequence goes on along the minus strand of OZ010571.1, from coordinate 78,841,814 downwards.
AAGGTTTCAATAATTTATTGTTTGGTGGAGTGTTTTGAGATTTAAAGTAAAAGGCGTCATTAAATTTTGTGGGTTTGTTTTGGAGATTAAGATGGAAGTGAATCTTTTGATGACGTCAATGATTTTTTCTGTCAAAGACATGGTGAAGGATTCAATAGTAGGGTGAGGAATGTTCTTGAGTGAGTAGTCCGGTGTAAGTTTATCCATTTTAGGTTGGAAGTTTGGATCCTTATGGCAATCCGATGGGAGGTAATCCAAAAGAGAGTTCAACTTATTTTATAAGGAGCTAATATTTAGTTTATGCAAAACTGCTCTCAAGGACATGATTTATTATCTTATTGTTAACTGTATCTTCCCTCTTTAAGTCGGTCTTCTCCCTCACCCCTTACCCATCTATATCTAGATATCATACGCTAAGTTAAGCGGCGTCTAGCCTACACAGTGGGGTTAAGGATAAGGAATTGAAAATGGTACATCTAACTCACTCATATCTTCTCTCCCACCTCACTTCCTCACTTCGTTAATTTTACATATGCTTGGTGCGGTCCGTCAAAAATGTGTAAGTTTCTTTTCATTTTTCATTTCAACTTTTGGAAGTAAAGTCTGATGATCCAGAGCCCTTTAAAAAGATTGTGGTGAAATAACTTATTAAATGGAACCTTAAAGTGATCTGTTTTTATTCAAATATATATATATATATATATATATATATATATATATATATATATATATATATATATATATATATATATATGAATACTGCAGTATAACATATAAGAAAAAATTCCATAATGGATAATTTTTCACGTTCTAATGAATGCTCAGCACATTGTCAACCGTTTTGCATTTAAACCATAATGAAAAAATTGCGGTAATGGTGTCCATTACCGCAATTTTTTTATTTTATTTATACAACGTTGACACAACGTTGTATAAATACTTATACAAATGAACAACATATAGTTTTGTACTACTTGCACCCCTGAAGATGATCTTCGAAGAAAATCGAAAAAATCTGTGAAATTAAAATAAAAGAAATTTAAACAGTTATAGCACATTTCTCTCAACCTTTAACATCAGAAGGTTATTCGTGATTATGAACGGATTTTATTAAAAATTAGCAGACATAATGTCTATAATTGATTCAATCAGACATGCCTAAACATTATATATATATATATATATATATATATATATATATATATATATATATATATATATATATATATATATATATATTATACTGATATTTCCAATACATATTTATAATTTTATTATATTGATATTTACAAGTTTATACTGAAGAAATTTAAATATTTTAAACCTTTGTAGGTAAATATAGACTTTGGATTTTTTTAAATCGATTTCGCCCTGAGATGCAAGGGGTTACTTGATGTGGAAGAGTTAGAAATAGAAATATTGTTTAGGAGCAAGGACAATAGAAGGGCAATCAGGAAGATGGTAGATAGCGACTGACATTGCATTTTAATTTTTGCAGATTAATCTTTACTGGAAAGCATGGAGTCAGAAGGAAGTTCCACAAGCGAGTAGTGCAAGAAAAGAAACTGTTAGCATAGAATTTACGAGTGTTTATTAATAATTTGAATATATGCTAGTGCAAGTTTCAAATCATATTTTAAGAGATTTCATTTAAAACTGGCCATCTACCCGTGCAGATTTTTGAAACACAAAAACAGCTACAGGAAAGAATATCTATTAAACATTGATTCGGAACTAGCTAAGAAATCAAATGATATGGAAAATTCTTTGGAAATGCATTTATGACAGTGGCACACCGATGTGAACAGATTATAAAGTCGTCTTTGTTGTTTGATATGAATCAAAACGAAACTTTTCATCAGCAAATGATTTAAGCACCTAAAAATGTCATTTTAAGCCAATCAAAATTAAGAAAATGTTCAATTTCAAACACTCCTTACTAAATCTATCAAGAAAATATAAAATCTCAATTCGCAGAGACCGCGTTAGTGACAAGGGCCCAAACGCCCAGCACATCAAACAGAATATAAGGGGGAGAAAAAAACAAACTTAACCGATTATAAGTAACTCTGCTATATTTCAACAAGCATCAGGAACTAAGCAGAAACCTCAAAAGATAACAAAACCCCTTGTCACTCAAACATCTTCTATTTAGATGTTCATTTCATTCACTTATGCCAGTTTTTTGTCATTCAATTACTTCAACCTACAAGACATATGAAAAAGAACATTCTAAAAGCACATACATTCTAAACTTAAAGAAAAATTATCTATTAACAAACATCCCAATATATTTGTCTATATTTACGATGAAAACAACACATTTTACAAGTATTGTATAAGGCAACTACAAGAACTGTGATTTCTTAAACATCATCAAATGCCTTTATTTTTTCAGTGCTATTCACTTGTAGAAATGATATATTTAAATAAGCATTTGTTAGAGTTCATGCTGCCTTGTTCTTTATTTACACAAACGTTCAGAAAATAAAGCATTTGTTACAGCTTCGAAAATTCTGAATAATGTTGTTATCTACCAAAATCCACTACAATGGAAATGAGAAGGTAGAATCCGGTAATAATACTTTTCTCTCATCAAACATAACATTGGCTTTTCTTACATTACCTATTTATGAGCCATAGATTTAGTTCTGAAAAAAATTAATCCTAAAAACAATATTAGCGTTAGATACCTTTATACAAATTCTTTCAGAAATGTACAAACAATAAAATTATTTCAGTTTTCATTAGGATATTAGCAGTTATAAAAATATTAAATTGTCAAACAGGACAATTTAATTTCATATCCTCTTGGCGTAGTTTTAAATTTGAGACCATTTAGTTTAAGGTTGGTATTTTCTTGGAAATTTTACAACATATTTTAGTGGCGTTTTCACGTCCGAAAATTATCATTTATATATAAAAAGGAGGTCAGCATTTTAAACTGACTCCAAGAATTAGGGAGTTAAAGTTCTGCCTTGCCACAACTGAACATTTAACTTCACAAAAGATAAAACATTATGTAAATAACAATTTATACTTACATTACAATGCATCAAAGAAAATAACATAGCTTAAAAATGGCCGAAAAAAATTAAATACAAAATATAAGAAATCAAAAATTTTAAATCCATCTAATTTAAAATTTAAATTTACTTTAATTGCTTAAAATTAAACATCGCTAAGGGTTTATTCCTAAAGCGTATAGAATATGTTAGATTATATACAGTATACTGAATGAAGTAATAAAACTATCAACTGTTTGTTTAGCAATTAGCATAATAATTTTAAAATGAGATGCTTTTTTTCTAATTCTTGTAGATTATTACACATTGGTTAATAATACATTGTGAATTTCGTCGCTAAAGGAAAATACTACACTCTAAAGACAAGGGAATATATTATTAATAAATTTGATATTTTTCGGAAAAGCTGCTTGATAATTTTAAATTTCATCAGGTGTTAAACAGTGTTAAAATAAAGGCAAAAAATGTTACTGTTCTGCTACGTATCACTATTGTAAAAATATTTGTACAGTTATTTTACTGTGATGTGCGAGTTAAAACTTACTTCAAATGATTGAAATGAATGAATAGAAGATTGCGTTTTTTGTAAAATGACTAAAATTCAGTGATAGTGTCAAAGTAGGAGAGTTAAAGTTAGTTATTAGTGACAGAAAAAATCTGAATGAATATCGAGTTCAAATGGAACCGGCGATAAGATACAACCATCATTTTTTGATACTAGTAGAATTTGCTGAATCATGATATTATGTATTCGTAAAATAGATAAAAGTTTTAACGTAAACGCTTATTGAATCCTATCCCCGATGACGTGTCTTACATAAAAAGCTAATTATAAAATAAAATCAAAATGCAATAGCAGACTAGCCCGGAAATTGAACTGGACCTGCCGATTCCACTTTCTACATCGATAACCATTACACTTAGGCGCACATCATAACTAACGCAAAAGCTACAACCATCTGCTTAAAACATAAAAAAAAGACAAATTCTAAAAAAAAAAAAAATAATCTAAAAAAATATTCATACCCGCGCATAAATGAAACGTTCCGTGTAGGTACTTATGGTGGAGATTCCTTGGCCATTTTTTATTTTTATGAGACTGAATCAAATTACACAAAATTTATCGAGGAAACAACATTTAAGATAATATTTCTCTTTAGTCTTTAAATAAAAATATTTAAAAAGAAAAGATCAAACAGTTATTTATTGGCCGTAACTGAAGTTCTATAACATTAACTTTAAGTGACCAGCATGTTGGCTTTGCATAACATTTAAAGAATTGTGCATCTACTACAAAAAAACTTATATAGGCTCTAATAATTATGAACATATAACATATGGCAATAATTAGTCAAAAGCATTCTTGCTACGCTCTGTAACTCGCTCCAACAAACAGTTTAGTCAACTGATATTTTTATCTAAAAAGCAGCACTTGACTGAAATTGGGTGTCACAGATCTGGTGCTAATATCTTCTTCCCTTGAGTTCACTTAAAACTCGGTGTTGTTTTTAAAAAAGAAAAAGAAATTACATTATTTATTTATTGTTTCAAAAGTATTATTAAAGCTCTGCTCTAAATTGTAATTATAATCCATGTGTATGATTTTAACATTTGGTTTTCAACAAATAATTATCCTGGTATATAACCAATCTCTTTGCATATTTTTATGACTTTAAGAGGAAAAAGAAACAAGTTTAGTATGTATTAGACTACAATCTACATTGTTTTATATGTATGTCCATTTGCCTTTCAAAATGGCAAATATGTAAGTCAATCACTATGAAAAACTTTTATTTTGACATGTTTCAACGATGAATTTGGCATCTTCAGAATAAATATTTTTTTAAAAAAAAATCTAAAATAAAAATCTTAAATAACGAAACAAAACCTGATTCCAGTCCTCATATGATTAACGTTAATACGATTTTGTATGCTAATGCTGATTTTGCTGAAATAAAATTAGTTTTCTGATGATACCAATTCATTGCTGAACCACCAAAATAAACGTTTTTCCAGATTGTCTTATATATTTATCATTTTAAGTTCAGAAATTAAAATTATTTAATCGGGCAAGTGGGTTAAAACTTATAAAAAATTATGACATAAAACTTAATGAACAATAATTTAATGGAAAAACATACACTCTTTGTTTTTGTTTTTTTGGGTTTTTTTCACAAAAAAGGGATGTATTTCAAAGAAAAACGATTTTTCTATTATAAAAGTTTAGTTTTTTTCTGAAATGACACAATAGTACATTTAAGAAATCAAATAAAACCGATGCAATTTGATTTTCTTTCTTCCTTTCTATTCATTTATTTTTTTTACTAATCAGAAAGATGCTACAAGGCACAACGATTACACTTCCAATAAATGTGATTATGGGCATCAAAATTTTAAAACATCTCATTTGGATATTTTTTTTTTCTGCAATTGAAAGCGTGTGTAAATATTATGGTTTTGTTCGGTTGAACTTGTGAAAAAGACTCGTTTGTAATTAAGTCGACGTGATCATTAAACAAATAAATAGTCCTTTTGAACGATAGAAAATCTTTACAGTTTAATATCTTAGACAAAATTTATTAAGAGCTATAAATAATAGGAAATTATGAAGAGCCCTGATCGTGAAAGGACACGGCACCTAGAAGATGAAGAATCTTCATGCCAAGATTTTATCATAACATTTTCTTTCATTTTCAAATATTGTGATGTGCCTTGTTCTATAACTGAAACACTTCATTGAAGACAGAAAATCATGCGTGCCTTTGGAATTTTTAATCTAATTTTCCACCAAAAATTTCCATCTACATTTTTTGTGCTAATTATGAAGTGCAGGTAGCGTAACGGATATCAACGCGGAAAGTGAAATCTGTAAATAATGTTCGAATCCCTGCTTAGTTTACTATATTCATTTTTAACCTTAATGCCCTTGACAGAGATGAGTCCTCCTTTCGCCACGTAGAGTATAGAACCACAGCCTTCACCTTGCAAAAAGCCTACACCAAATTAAACCACTGTTGTAGTTTAGGCGTTTTGCCAATCACACGCTCATTCAGAGTTATCCTTCCCCTAGACTGGTTGCCAAACCAAGACTGTTTACCCTGTTAGTAGAAGGAGACATAAATTCATAAATTTCCCAAATGTTTTTGTGTGAAAGTGAAGACAACTGGATGGAATTTAAATTTAGCCTGCTGATCCTACTTTCCTCAATGATAGCCTTTACGTAACGGGTACATTCTTGGGAAACACATTTATATCAACAGCTAGGAATTAAATAGCTGAGTTGATTGAGCTTTCTAGCCTTGGCTAAGAACCAGTCTAAATAATGCTAAGCTCTGAATTCAGAACTGCAAAGAAAGTAACGGGAAGCAAATCCACTACCAAACCCACTACCAAGTTAAGCACATAGAGGCTCCCAGCCAAGTTTATAACAACTGATGCATTCTGATTGGTTGAAAAATATCAATTGGGTGTCATCAACTACGTCCGAAGGTACCGACCCAAATTTTGACCTCGAATTGATGCCAGAAAATATAAACATGTTCTCGAGCCACCACGTGCCGAATAAATACGAAACTTTGTAATAAATACGAAACTTTGACGCAACTTAAGTCAGTGGGCCCTTAAAATATTCAACTTATTCACTTGACTTCATTGGAGATCGACACACAACAGTCAAAGTAAGCCGAACCAAGTTTTTCAACGCGACAACAAACCTTGTCACCCAATTCCAGGCTTAACGTTTGTTACTTAAATTAACATAAACCGAACAGAAAATGTAAACATGTTCTCGAGCCACCACGTGACGAAGAGAACTAATAAATACAAAATTTTGACGCAGCTTAGTGAATGGACCCTTAAAATATTCAACTCATTCACTTGACTTCAAAGTGAGACGAACCAAGTTTTTCAACGCGAGAACCAACCTTGTCACCCAATTCCAGGCTCACTCACCAGGAAAGAACGCTCACTCCAACAATTTATTTATTTCACTACAAACATCTCCGGTAAAAAAAAAAACGACAACTCTGTCGAAATCACAGTGAGTCAAGAACAATACTTATTAATTTAATAAAAAATCAGAACTATTTAATTATTCTACAACAATAATAATAGTTAAGCATTTTCATACATACAATTCAACAACTTCAAATCTTTCAATATTACACACAATCAAGAACTTTAAAATGTTTTAACAACTTTAGCATATATTTTGTATTTGTTGAGTTTTATAAAATATTTATTGTTGAGCAAATTATGTCTACTTGATTATTTCTCTTGTTTTTTGCATTTGCTTACACATTCGTAAAGTAAAATTGTACGGGTTGATTTAGGCCGTCAGTACCGCTACATGATTGGTGACCCCGAATACGAATGTGCACGGCAAAGTATTAAGCAATATTTGGACAAGAGAACAACTGCTGTATTTTTATTATAAACGCAGCAAAATTAACAACTGGTGACCACGACGTTCGTCAATTTAAAATTGACCTCTACAGTTAATACTCTGTAGCATGTGTTTTCACTCTACAGCGATTTTCAACAAACAGAATATCAAGGAACACATTTTTCGTGAGCTATTTATTTCAGCGAAGGACGTTCGGTGAATTACCGAACACAAACACTGAGGCAGCGATTACTGTCAATTTGCCGCCACAGAACAGGCTAATTTGAAGAGCGTCGTCTGCAAAACAAATTAAATCTTGGGCAGAACAAACCTTCTCAGTTACTACGCAAAATGCAAGCACTGCTCGGGTGTAATACAATGTCCGATACTGTTCTGCGAAAACTCTGGATGGATAAAATTCCTACGCATACCACCCAGATATTGGCTTCAATTCCGGACGACCTGGATTTACAGAGGCTAGTTGAAATAGCGGACAAAATTAACGACAATACGCCATGTACCGCTGTTTTCACTGCAGTCCAAGCACCGTCTGTAGCATCAGTAGACGAGGCAGACGAGCTACATAAACTTAAAAAGAGACTAGCAGAGCTTACATTACAATTACAGGATTTACAGAGAACCATACGGCAACAGAACTTCAGCGACAGTGAACGTTCATTGCGACAGCAGAGATGCAGATCATCTTCAGCACGCAAAGACAGGCAAAAGTATGACATATGTTGGTACCATTTCAAATATGGCCAACAAGTCTAACGGTGTTACAAACCCTGCAAGTTTGACACGATCACATCAAGCAACATCTCGAGACGGTAGCACATAAAAACGGCGTCGCTGCCGGGTAAAAGCCTCTTAATCGCCTATACTATATCAAAGATATCAATTCAGGATATCTATTCCTTGAAGATACAGGCGCGTAGATTAGTGTAATTCCGCCCAAACCAGACACGGTGACGAAAAAAAAAAAGCTCCTACAACCTGCAAGCTCCTAATGGATCCCGTATCGAGACTTTTGGAGAAGTCTCACTGACACTAGACCTTGGAATGCGTGGGTCATTCTCATGGGGTTTTACCGATGCACAGGTAAAATCACCAATCCTAGGAGCGGACTTCCTAGCTCATTTTGGCCTGAATGTTAATATGTCATCCCGGTCTCTAGTGGAGCAGACTACTGAGTTCACCATTAAGGGAAATACATCAGAATTTACAACCACTGGCATTAGTGCGGCTCCGCCTACTGCTAATGGTTTGAAAGAAATAATAGAAAAATTCCCGGGGATAACAACACCATTCCGGTTTACAGAAACCGTTCGTCACAATGCTGAGCACCATATTTATACTACAGGCCGACCCATGCATTCATCTCTACGTCGATTGAGGCCCGATAAATATAAGTTGGCGAAAGCGGAGTTTCAGCACATGCTGGACCTCGGTATAATTGGTCCTTCTTCGAGTCCTTACTCATCTCCTCTTCATATGGTTCCAAAACCTGACTCAAGAGCTTGGAGACCTTTTGGCGACTTCCACAAGCTGAATGCTACTACAATTCCGGATAAATACCCAATTCCGCACTTGCGCAATTTCACAGAAGGTTTGCAGGGCGCCACAATCTTTACCAAACCTGATCTAGTGAAAGTATTCCACCAGATACCAGTGGCCAAGGAGGACATTCATAAAACAGCGATAACTACTCTTTTTGGTTTATAAGAATTCGTGAGAACGCCATTTGGTTTAAGGGACGCCGCACAATCCAACTGCTTATAGATGAAGTGCTGAGAGGTTTACGTTTCACCTTTGCCTATATTGATGACGTCCTGATCGCCAGCAGAAATAAGATCGAACATGGTCATCACGTTGAGCAAGTGTTCCAGCGTCTACAGCATTTTGGCCTAAAGATTAACGCAGAGAAATGTATTTTTGCTGTACCCACACTTAAATTTTGGGGGCACGTCATTGATGAAAAGGGGACAACGCCCTTACTTGAAAAAATAACATATATTTCAAATTTCCGACAACCAACTTCACTCCGACAGTTACGCCGATTCTTAAGCCTAATTAATTACTACTGGAAGTTCGTATCTGGTTCTTCCCAGATTCTGATTCCCCTCACGGATTTACTGCAACAACAGCGTCAGAAGGACTTGAAGTTTACCTTGAAAGGCGAATCACTGACTGCTTTTCACAGAGCCAAAAACGACCTTGCCAATTTTAAGAAGTTATCGTATATAACCGATTATGACTCAATGATCACACTGACAACAGACGCATCAGGCGACTCAAGGAACAGGGATATGCTAAAAAAACCTATTTCGTTCTTTTTGGTCAAGCTAAACTCAGCTCCAAAAATGTACAGCGCATTTTCGAGTGAATTACTATCAATATACTTGGCAATCCGTCATTTCCGTCATCTTTTGGAAGGACGGAATTTTGTGGTTTATACAGATCATAAACCATTTGTTAGACATTTTCATGACGGTCGTCTTCGAGTATAGAATCCAGAGGTTGGCAGTGAATATTTCGGAGACAGTAGGAAAGCGTAGTTCAGGTTCGCAGTGGATATCTTAGCAGAGCGTAGTTCTTCCTTCTATCCTCTTCGCCTGTCAAGTTAGCCCTGGTCATTCCGGTAGGTTAAACAAAGATGGCCGCCTTTATACACGACGAATACAATGTTCTGCGGCTTCTGATTGGTTAAGCTTCTATTGGTAGACTATAAAGGAAGTTGAGTCATTTGGATTGGCTCACTAGTCATACGTATATACCCTCCGTTGTGTTCTGATTAGTATTGTGTGTTTTTGTGGAGTACGCCAGTGGTTATTTGGAAGAACCAAAAGTAAGTTAGACATTGTCACCTTTCTTTCTGTCCTTGCTTTTGAACTGTTTGTTTGTGGGGAATACCCTCCCGCTATGGCGGAGGGGACTCAAGAAAAAGAGCCTTTGGCCACCACTTCAACGGCACCATCTGCATGGGTGCCGGAAAGGCCGCAAAAAGGCCCCGAATATTATCAGAATCGGCGAGACGAGTGGAAGGAATTTTTCACGAACGATGAGCTTGTTCCAATGCCTTCGGTCATGGAGGCCGTGGAAAAAAGAACAATCTCCCTATTGACAATGGATAATAAGACCAGGAAGTTCATACCCGTCAATAGGGAGCCAATGGAGGAAGCCCTGAAGACTCTGAAAATTGGGGCAATGGTCCTGGCGCGAAGGTCAAACGCGTGCTGGGACGTGCTGTTGGCTACAGAGGAAGCTGCAAAGGCGCTGGCCGGTTGCTCCCTCACTACCAAGAGCTTTAAATTGCAAACCGAGTACATGGGTACGAGGAAGACGAGAGTTATCCTACACGACGTACCCATGTTTATCACAGAGGACCAGGTGGGTGCCTTCTTTGCCAAGTACGGTCCAGTGGAAGGGGTATCGGCCATAAGAAGTAAGGCGGGGATCGCCACCGGGGACTTGGAGGTCATGGTGACGTTGAACCGCCAAGGGTTCAAGGACATTCCAAACACAATCCTCTGCAATAAAAGGAGGATCTGTGTGGTCGTGGAAGGGCGCCGGCCCTGCTGCTGGGTGTGTGGCGAGGCTGGACACCTGGCAAAGCTGTGTCCAACCAAGAAGCCGGTAACTGCAGGAAAACAGGCACCGGTAGTTGCACCCGCAGAAGAAAAGGGAAAAACGGCAAGCAGCGAATGGACAGAGGTGGCAAAAAAGAAGACCAGGGAAGCCATCTCACCTCCTAAGCAGCAGGAACCCTCGGAGAAGGCTGCAACAGAGGAACGAGTGGCCGGCAAATCCAAACCGGAAAGCTCCAATAAGGAGGCCACCAAACAGAAACAGCAGCGGCAGGAGAAGAGAAAAAAGTCGCAGGAGCGACAACAGCAAGAGCAGCAACGGGAGCAGCTCCCACAACAGCAACAACAACAGCAGCAACAACGGAAGAAGCAGCAGCAACACCAACACAAGATCAACAGCAGATGGAGGTGGAGCGAATGCCGCCACCGAGTGCCTCCCAAAATGAGGAGGTGACTGCAAGCAAAGACGATGGACACTCATCGGGCTCCCAATCCTGCCAGGATTCTCAAACCAAGAGTCGTCCCTCTTCCCCCTCTCGGGTTTCGTCGCCCTCCCCGTCAGCCTCCTCCTTAGGCTCTGTACCTACCCCTCCTAGCACTTCCACCCCTCTGCCCACATCTACCCCTACCTCTCCTCTCCCAGACAAAAGGAAAAAGAAGAAAAAGAGGTTTTTTCCGGGGCCGGACTTAATTTGTAAGGTGGACCGGAAAGAGCTTGAGAGGGACATGTCCTCTCATAGAAAGGCGAAACTGGGTCCTCTCTTCAAGATGACATCGGTGGATGGCAAGTCCACCGAGGACCCCCGAAACTTCCCAAAGGCCCCTGGTGTCACCACTTGTGTTAGAGACACGGGGGGCAACTTGAAGGTGTGGTACTTCTTGGAGGAGTGTAGGGAGGTGTTCCCAGACATCAGGGTCTTGGAGTCGGGAACTCCGCAAATGAAAAAAATGCTGCAATTCTGCTCTGGGAGGGTCCCCGTTTTACTCCATCCCTCCGTATATAGGGCAGCCAAACTAATGTTCCCTATGGACTTTGGCGGGATTGTCGCAGACGGTCGAATTACGACCGAGTTGGGCACTGGAAGTCTGGGACATTCCGTCGGGGTACTTTCACCCTCAGATTTCCGTCCTGTATGTGAGTAGGTTTTTTGCGCTACTCTTTTTTCTATTTGCAGGCTTAGAAGATGTCTATTAAGATAGCAACTTTGAATGTGAGTGGGTTAAGGGATCGGGGTAAGGCTGCCCGCCTGCTCCGGGACCTTCTGTCCCTGGATGTGGATGTTGCCGCGATCGAGGAGACCCACTTTGTTTGCAGTTCCGATGCGTGTGTGCTGGAGGATGACTTTGTCGTCTATTCAGCATATGGGGACCATTCTGCCAGAGGAGTTTCTTTGCTTGATGCGAAAGTGGACCTTGTGCATACCGATGCCGAGGGCCGGTTGATCGTGGCCGATATTGCCGTGAAAAGTGGTTCGTTCTGAGTCGTTGCGGTCTATGCGCCCAACGACCGGGAGGAGCGGATCTCGTTTTTTCGGCGGTTGGGGCCGTTCCTAGTGGATTCAACGCGCCTAGTTTTAATGGGGGACTGGAATGCCATCCTGGACCCCAAGTTAGACAGGGGGCGGGGAGCTAGCGGGAGAAGGGGCGATCGTAGCCTGGTTGATCTGATCGACGATTATGGTCTCGTCGATAGATACCGGGTCGATCATCCCCGGGGGAAAATGTGGACGTGGGCTCTTAATTGGCCTTTTGACAAGGTAGTTAGCTACCTTGACAGAATGTTAGTTAGAAGAGCCGACATAGATCTACTAGATTGCCCTACGTTCCACTGGGTAGGCTATTCGGACCACAAACTCGTTTGTGCCCGGGTGGCGTTAGACTGTAGGCCTAGAATGGCTGGGTACTGGAAGTTCAATCTGTCCTTACTGGACAGGGAGGACTTTCGGGAACAGCTAATTAGACTAGTGCAGCGGGAGCTAGTGGGGGCGGTTATCGGGAATAAGTGGTGGGAACGCCTTAAGTGTAGGATTAGGTCCTTCATCACTGATTTCGGCAAACGGCTCGCTCTAGATAGAGCTGATAAGGTGAAGACGCTTAAAGCTAGTTACACCCGGGCGGTGGCTGGGGTGAGATTCCCTAGAGATAGCCTTAGCTAAGGAGGCCCTGGATCGTTCGAATAGCGAGCGGTACATGGGTCAGGTAATTAGACATAAGTTAAGCAAGATGTCTTCCGAAGCGGTGAATTTGGGCGCAGATCTGCGCAGGAGCGAGGTCCGTCGAGGTGGCGATCGTTACATTCGTGAGGTCATATCCCCGGAGGGGCGTACTCTTCGGGCGACTGATGACATGTGCGAGGCGTTTCGGCGCCATTTCGAGAGCCGGTTTACCAAGGAGCCTGGTCTCCGTGAGGAGGAGTTTCGTAGCTATTTGGCTGACTTTCCTCGGCTTTCGCCGACTGAAGCGGCTGGCTGCGAGGGAGAGATCACGGAGGGCGAAGTCTACGCGGTTTTGAAGAAGGTCGGCAGAGGCAAGTCGCCCGGTCTGGATGGTTTGCCCTATGAATTGTACTTGAGGCTGTCGCACATCTTTGTTCTGATTTTGACTGCAGTGTTCAACAACTGGTTTCGGTCGGGGTCCATCCCCAACCGGATCACCAGGGGCGTGATCACTCTGTTGAGAAAGGGCAAAGGTGGTGGGGGGAAACTAGATGACTACAGGCCCATAACTCTGCTAAACACAGAGTTAAAGATTATGGCCAAGATCCTGCAGGAGCGTTTGCAGTCAGTTGCCGAGTCTCTGTTGGGACCTGAGCAGACTTGTTCTGTGAGGGGCCGAACAATTCAGAGCAACCTGCATCTGATCCGCACGATCATAGAGGGTGTAAAAGACGACGAGCAAGCCGCGCTGATCAATTTGGATCAGTCCAAGGCATTTGATAGGGTCGACCATCGCTACCTTGCTACTGTCCTGCAGGCCGCTGGATTCGCACCCAACTTCTGCCGCTGGATTAGCCTCCTGTATCGCTCCCCCAGTGCTGTGGTACAGGTGAACGGAAGGTTGTCGGACGCGTTCGTGCTGTCTAGGTCGGTTCGTCAGGGTTGTCCGCTGTCGCCTCTCCTTTATGCTTTGGCGTTGGAGCCTCTCCTTCGCCGGCTGAAGGACGAGACCGGCAGTCCGGCCCTACGCGGAATCGCCGTTCCTGGAGGGGCTCGAGCCAGGGTTTCCGCGTACGCCGATGACGTATCTGCTTTCGTGTCGTCCCGGGACGACATCGAGGCGGTACAGAAGGCGCTTGACCGGTACGAGAAGGTGACAGGGGCCAAGATAAACCGCGACAAGTCTTCCGGCTTGCGGTTAGGTGTCTGGAAGGGGGTCGCTCTTCCGGGCCGCTTCGGTTGGACGGATGGACCTGTCCGCATTCTTGGAGTGTGGTTTGGACCGGACCTCCAGCTGGAGAAGAATTGGTCTGAAGTACTTGCAAAGGTCGATTCTGCCGGCAAGACTTGGAATCGACGGCGGTTGTCCGTGAAGGGCAGGGCGGAGGTGTGTGCTACATACATTTTCCCCCTGATTCTTTATCGATTGTCTGTACTTCCTCTCTGTGAGACCCATTGGAAGGCGCTCGAGCGATCGCTATCCTCCATTTTATGGAGGGGACGCGTGAACAGGGTCGACAGACGAGTCTGCACTAAACGTCCGTGTCATGGGGGGCTGGGAATGCCGCACCTTTTGAGTCACGTCCGTGCCTCTAGGTTGGCTTTCCTACGCCGCGCATTGACTGGGAGAGATCCGATTCTGGAGGGGATTGTTAGGGACGCCTTCCCTAGCCTTACCATCAGTCCCCCCATCTCGAGGGTTGAGCGCCGTCGTAGACCCCGGGACGAGTCGGATTTCATCCGCGTGTGTCGGTCGGCCTTGAAGGCCATTCCCCGGTCCAGTGACCTGTCACGGCCTAGGAAGGTCTTCTATCGTGGATTAGTGGAGGGGCCCGCGAAGGATTCCCTACGTGATACGCTCGGCTTGTCGGAGGAGGAGTATCGCTCCTACTGGTCTTGGGCGCCAGCGGCGGATTACCTCAGTAACCCTGAGTTTTCGCTTACCTGGCGATTGGCTCGGAATCGGCTGCCTCTCAACGACAAGGCTTTCATATGGGGTTTGGCGGATTTGCCAGACTGTGAACGGTGTGGTCTTGGCTTAGAAGAAACGGCTCCGTACGCCTTCTACCATTGCCCCCGGGTCCGCCCCTTATGGGACCATGTCGGCGAGCTGACGGCTCGTCTCGCTCCCGAACAGCTTGTGTCCATTGATCGCGCATACGCGTGTGACAATGTGTCGCCCCCGTATTCCGGGGTGAAACGAATGGTGTTTCTGACGCTGCTGGCCACGGCTCGAATGGTGATTTGGACGACGCGAAAGGAGGAAGTCTTGCGGGGCAACCGTCTTTCTCATCAGCATCTAATCCTATTCTTTGAGCATCAGCTCAAGATGAAGATTAGATCTGATAGAAAACGATTGCATTCGACAGTCTTTAGCGAAAGGTGGGTAAAAGAGGCGAGCTTGGTTCGTGTGACCGGGGCTAGCCTTGATTTTCTCTTCTAGGTCAACCTATTGCACATCGGGGTGGCTTCCTGTGGAACCCTCCCCTTGGTTAGGTTAGACAAGCTTCAGTGTACCTAGTTAATGTGAGTAAGTGTTGTTCCTGGCCTGTAACCCGGCTACTCTTTGGTTATGGTCCAAGTCGAGATTCCCAACCTCCCCAGTTTGTTTCGGCCCCACCTTTTATCTCGACTGGGTCAGCTTTATATTTTTCCCATTCCCGCATAATATTTTAGCCTTCTTCCCACTCCCTTAGCGAGAGTTGCCTCTTGATTTTGTCCCCTGGGCAGAATACAGCGGCCTCTCTATTTTGAGGGTTGGACGGTCCCCTACTAACATCTGTTATGTTTAGTTTGTATTTTGTGTTTATATTTATTTGATTATTGGGTTCATCTCCCTCCCCTCTCATTCTATCATTATTAAAATTTTATGTATTTTATGTATTATCATCAAATTTTTATGGTGTGGGGCGCGTTTTTGCTAGGTTCCCCTTGAGAGGATGTGGTATTATGGTGGTTGGAGGATTGTTTGGTGACGGACGAGTTCTTGTGGTGAATGGGTAAATTGTAATGTATGAATGGGTCGTGAATCTGATTAGCTAGGTATAGGATAGTTAGTTTGGACCAGCCTCTACCCCTCCCCTTTTTTGGCCTTGTGCCGCAATTCTGTACATAGTACTGAATAAATCTCCTAGTCATACGTATATACCCTCCGTTGTGTTCTGATTAGTATTGTGTGTTTTTGTGGAGTACGCCAGTGGGTATTTGGAAGAACCAAAAGTAAGTTAGACATTGTCACCTTTCTTTCTGTCCTTGCTTTTGAACTGTTTGTTTGTGGGGAATACCCTCCCGCTATGGCGGAGGGGACTCAAGAAAAAGAGCCTTTGGCCACCACTTCAACGGCACCATCTGCATGGGTGCCGGAAAGGCCGCAAAAAGGCCCCGAATATTATCAGAATCGGCGAGACGAGTGGAAGGAATTTTTCACGAACGATGAGCTTGTTCCAATGCCTTCGGTCATGGAGGCCGTGGAAAAAAGAACAATCTCCCTATTGACAATGGATAATAAGACCAGGAAGTTCATACCCGTCAATAGGGAGCCAATGGAGGAAGCCCTGAAGACTCTGAAAATTGGGGCAATGGTCCTGGCGCGAAGGTCAAACGCGTGCTGGGACGTGCTGTTGGCTACAGAGGAAGCTGCAAAGGCGCTGGCCGGTTGCTCCCTCACTACCAAGAGCTTTAAATTGCAAACCGAGTACATGGGTACGAGGAAGACGAGAGTTATCCTACACGACGTACCCATGTTTATCACAGAGGACCAGGTGGGTGCCTTCTTTGCCAAGTACGGTCCAGTGGAAGGGGTATCGGCCATAAGAAGTAAGGCGGGGATCGCCACCGGGGACTTGGAGGTCATGGTGACGTTGAACCGCCAAGGGTTCAAGGACATTCCAAACACAATCCTCTGCAATAAAAGGAGGATCTGTATGGTCGTGGAAGGGCGCCGGCCCTGCTGCTGGGTGTGTGGCGAGGCTGGACACCTGGCAAAGCTGTGTCCAACCAAGAAGCCGGTAACTGCAGGAAAACAGGCACCGGTAGTTGCACCCGCAGAAGAAAAGGGAAAAACGGCAAGCAGCGAATGGACAGAGGTGGCAAAAAAGAAGACCAGGGAAGCCATCTCACCTCCTAAGCAGCAGGAACCCTCGGAGAAGGCTGCAACAGAGGAACGAGTGGCCGGCAAATCCAAACCGGAAAGCTCCAATAAGGAGGCCACCAAACAGAAACAGCAGCGGCAGGAGAAGAGAAAAAAGTCGCAGGAGCGACAACAGCAAGAGCAGCAACGGGAGCAGCTCCCACAACAGCAACAACAACAGCAGCAACAACGGAAGAAGCAGCAGCAACACCAACACAAGATCAACAGCAGATGGAGGTGGAGCGAATGCCGCCACCGAGTGCCTCCCAAAATGAGGAGGTGACTGCAAGCAAAGACGATGGACACTCATCGGGCTCCCAATCCTGCCAGGATTCTCAAACCAAGAGTCGTCCCTCTTCCCCCTCTCGGGTTTCGTCGCCCTCCCCGTCAGCCTCCTCCTTAGGCTCTGTACCTACCCCTCCTAGCACTTCCACCCCTCTGCCCACATCTACCCCTACCTCTCCTCTCCCAGACAAAAGGAAAAAGAAGAAAAAGAGGTTTTTTCCGGGGCCGGACTTAATTTGTAAGGTGGACCGGAAAGAGCTTGAGAGGGACATGTCCTCTCATAGAAAGGCGAAACTGGGTCCTCTCTTCAAGATGACATCGGTGGATGGCAAGTCCACCGAGGACCCCCGAAACTTCCCAAAGGCCCCTGGTGTCACCACTTGTGTTAGAGACACGGGGGGCAACTTGAAGGTGTGGTACTTCTTGGAGGAGTGTAGGGAGGTGTTCCCAGACATCAGGGTCTTGGAGTCGGGAACTCCGCAAATGAAAAAAATGCTGCAATTCTGCTCTGGGAGGGTCCCCGTTTTACTCCATCCCTCCGTATATAGGGCAGCCAAACTAATGTTCCCTATGGACTTTGGCGGGATTGTCGCAGACGGTCGAATTACGACCGAGTTGGGCACTGGAAGTCTGGGACATTCCGTCGGGGTACTTTCACCCTCAGATTTCCGTCCTGTATGTGAGTAGGTTTTTTGCGCTACTCTTTTTTCTATTTGCAGGCTTAGAAGATGTCTATTAAGATAGCAACTTTGAATGTGAGTGGGTTAAGGGATCGGGGTAAGGCTGCCCGCCTGCTCCGGGACCTTCTGTCCCTGGATGTGGATGTTGCCGCGATCGAGGAGACCCACTTTGTTTGCAGTTCCGATGCGTGTGTGCTGGAGGATGACTTTGTCGTCTATTCAGCATATGGGGACCATTCTGCCAGAGGAGTTTCTTTGCTTGATGCGAAAGTGGACCTTGTGCATACCGATGCCGAGGGCCGGTTGATCGTGGCCGATATTGCCGTGAAAAGTGGTTCGTTCTGAGTCGTTGCGGTCTATGCGCCCAACGACCGGGAGGAGCGGATCTCGTTTTTTCGGCGGTTGGGGCCGTTCCTAGTGGATTCAACGCGCCTAGTTTTAATGGGGGACTGGAATGCCATCCTGGACCCCAAGTTAGACAGGGGGCGGGGAGCTAGCGGGAGAAGGGGCGATCGTAGCCTGGTTGATCTGATCGACGATTATGGTCTCGTCGATAGATACCGGGTCGATCATCCCCGGGGGAAAATGTGGACGTGGGCTCTTAATTGGCCTTTTGACAAGGTAGTTAGCTACCTTGACAGAATGTTAGTTAGAAGAGCCGACATAGATCTACTAGATTGCCCTACGTTCCACTGGGTAGGCTATTCGGACCACAAACTCGTTTGTGCCCGGGTGGCGTTAGACTGTAGGCCTAGAATGGCTGGGTACTGGAAGTTCAATCTGTCCTTACTGGACAGGGAGGACTTTCGGGAACAGCTAATTAGACTAGTGCAGCGGGAGCTAGTGGGGGCGGTTATCGGGAATAAGTGGTGGGAACGCCTTAAGTGTAGGATTAGGTCCTTCATCACTGATTTCGGCAAACGGCTCGCTCTAGATAGAGCTGATAAGGTGAAGACGCTTAAAGCTAGTTACACCCGGGCGGTGGCTGGGGTGAGATTCCCTAGAGATAGCCTTAGCTAAGGAGGCCCTGGATCGTTCGAATAGCGAGCGGTACATGGGTCAGGTAATTAGACATAAGTTAAGCAAGATGTCTTCCGAAGCGGTGAATTTGGGCGCAGATCTGCGCAGGAGCGAGGTCCGTCGAGGTGGCGATCGTTACATTCGTGAGGTCATATCCCCGGAGGGGCGTACTCTTCGGGCGACTGATGACATGTGCGAGGCGTTTCGGCGCCATTTCGAGAGCCGGTTTACCAAGGAGCCTGGTCTCCGTGAGGAGGAGTTTCGTAGCTATTTGGCTGACTTTCCTCGGCTTTCGCCGACTGAAGCGGCTGGCTGCGAGGGAGAGATCACGGAGGGCGAAGTCTACGCGGTTTTGAAGAAGGTCGGCAGAGGCAAGTCGCCCGGTCTGGATGGTTTGCCCTATGAATTGTACTTGAGGCTGTCGCACATCTTTGTTCTGATTTTGACTGCAGTGTTCAACAACTGGTTTCGGTCGGGGTCCATCCCCAACCGGATCACCAGGGGCGTGATCACTCTGTTGAGAAAGGGCAAAGGTGGTGGGGGGAAACTAGATGACTACAGGCCCATAACTCTGCTAAACACAGAGTTAAAGATTATGGCCAAGATCCTGCAGGAGCGTTTGCAGTCAGTTGCCGAGTCTCTGTTGGGACCTGAGCAGACTTGTTCTGTGAGGGGCCGAACAATTCAGAGCAACCTGCATCTGATCCGCACGATCATAGAGGGTGTAAAAGACGACGAGCAAGCCGCGCTGATCAATTTGGATCAGTCCAAGGCATTTGATAGGGTCGACCATCGCTACCTTGCTACTGTCCTGCAGGCCGCTGGATTCGCACCCAACTTCTGCCGCTGGATTAGCCTCCTGTATCGCTCCCCCAGTGCTGTGGTACAGGTGAACGGAAGGTTGTCGGACGCGTTCGTGCTGTCTAGGTCGGTTCGTCAGGGTTGTCCGCTGTCGCCTCTCCTTTATGCTTTGGCGTTGGAGCCTCTCCTTCGCCGGCTGAAGGACGAGACCGGCAGTCCGGCCCTACGCGGAATCGCCGTTCCTGGAGGGGCTCGAGCCAGGGTTTCCGCGTACGCCGATGACGTATCTGCTTTCGTGTCGTCCCGGGACGACATCGAGGCGGTACAGAAGGCGCTTGACCGGTACGAGAAGGTGACAGGGGCCAAGATAAACCGCGACAAGTCTTCCGGCTTGCGGTTAGGTGTCTGGAAGGGGGTCGCTCTTCCGGGCCGCTTCGGTTGGACGGATGGACCTGTCCGCATTCTTGGAGTGTGGTTTGGACCGGACCTCTAGCTGGAGAAGAATTGATCTGAAGTACTTGCAAAGGTCGATTCTGCCGGCAAGACTTGGAATCGACGGCGGTTGTCCGTGAAGGGCAGGGCGGAGGTGTGTGCTACATACATTTTCCCCCTGATTCTTTATCGGTTGTCTGTACTTCCTCTCTGTGAGACCCATTGGAAGGCACTCGAGCGATCGCTATCCTCCATTTTATGGAGGGGACGCGTGAACAGGGTCGACAGACGAGTCTGCACTAAACGTCCGTGTCATGGGGAGCTGGGAATTCCGCACCTCTTGAGTCACATCCGTGCCTCTAGGTTGGCTTTCCTACGCCGCGCATTGACTGGGAGAGATCCGATTCTGGAGGGGATTGTTAGGGACGCCTTCCCTAGCCTTACCATCAGTCCCCCCATCTCGAGGGTTGAGCGCCGTTGTAAACCCCGGGACGAGTCGGATTTCATCCGCGAGTGTCGGTCGGCCTTGAAGGCCGTTCCCCGGTCCAGTGACCTTTCACGGTCTAGGAAGGTCTTCTATCGTGGATTAGTGGAGGGGCCCGCGAAGGATTCCCTACGTGATACGCTCGGCTTGTCTTGGGCGCCAGCGGCGGATTACCTCAGTAACCCTGAGTTTTCGCTTACCTGGCGATTGGCTCGGAATCGGCTGCCTCTCAACGACAAGGCTTTCATATGGGATTTGGCGGATTTGCCAGACTGTGAACGGTGTGGTCTTGGCTTAGAAGAAACGGCTTCGCACGCCTTCTACCATTGCCGCCGGGTCCGCCCCTTATGGGACCATGTCGGCGAGCTGACGGCTCGTCTCGCTCCCGAACAGCTTGTGTCCATTGATCGCGCATACTCGTGTGACAATGTGTCGCCCCCGTATTCCGGGGTGAAACGAATGGTGTTTCTGACGCTGCTGGCCACGGCTCGAATGGTGATTTGGACGACGCGAAAGGAGGAAGTCTTGCGGGGCAACCGTCTTTCTCATCAGCATCTAATCCAATTCTTTGAGCATCAGCTCAAGATGAAGATTAGATCTGATAGAAAACTATTGCATTCGACAGTCTTTGGCGAAAGGTGGGTAAAAGAGGCGAGCTTGGTTCGTGTGACCGGGGCTAGCCTTGATTTTCTCTTCTAGGTCAACCTATTGCACATCGGGGTAGCTTCCTGCGGAACCCTCCCCTTGGTTAGGTTAGACAAGCTTAAGTGTACCTAGTTAATGTGAGTAAGTGTTGTTCCTGGCCTGTAACCCGGCTACTCTTTGGTCATGATCCAAGTCGAGATTCCCAACCTCCCCAGTTTGTTTTGGCCTCCTTTTATCTCGACTGGGTCCGCTTCATATTTTCCCATTCCCGCATAATATTTTATCCGTTTTCCCACTCCCTTAGCGAGAGTTGCCTCTTGATTTTGTCCCTTGGGCAGAATACAGCGGCCTCTCTATTTTGAGGGTTGGACGGTCCCCTACTAACATCTGTTATGTTTAGTTTGTATTTTGTGTTTATATTCATTTGATTATTGGGTTCATCTCCCTCCCCTCTCATTCTATCATTATTAAAATTTTATGTATTTTATGTATTATCATCAAATTTTTATGGTGTGGGGCGCGTTTTGCTAGGTTCCCCTTGAGAGGATGTGGTATTATGGTGGTTGGAGGATTGTTTGGTGACGGACGAGTTCTTGTGGTGAATGGGTAAATTGTAACGTATGAATGGGTCGTGAGTCAGATTAGCTAGGTATAGGATAGTTAGTTTGGACCAGCCTCTACCCCTCCCCTTTTCGGCCTTGTGCCACAATTATGTATTTTTTATATATAATAAATATTCTAGTCATACGTATATACACAAAAAACCGCAACAATAAATATCAAATCAACATCCGAAAATATTACAGTGGCCCAATATTTTATGCCAAGTTCCCAAGTCGTGTGTGGCTGTCTTGGCAGACTTAATACTTTTCAAATAATACAAACGTCCATTTTGCTGTATATTGTCCAAGTCGGACAAATATACCTCAAGGGATATCCGACAAGTGGATTATATTTCCCAATATACGTCGAATACCCGCTATGTAAAAGGGGCTGGCAATGTAGTAGCTTATACTTTATCGCGATCAACGATAGCCATTGAACTTCGACCCCTTAGTGGAAGAACAAGAGAATGACACTACTTTGGAATCAGTTAAAGAAAAACGTCACTACAGTTAAAACAACACTCTATGTCATTCGGTAACACTACTGTATATTGTGATGTAAGCACAGGATACTCTAGGCCCTATGTACCACCTTCTTTGCGAAGAGCAACTACTGTACTGGACAGAGACTTGTTTAAAATGCCAGCAATCGTTGGCCGGTAGCCGTTCCTTTAAAAAGTACTTCGGCGGAAACGATTTCCAGAGGCATTCTTAAAGAGTGGATCTCTATCTTTGGTTTTCCTTCAATAATAATCACTGATAGAGGTTCCCAGTTCCAGTCAGTCCGTTTCAATGAATTTATAAACTTGTTAGACGTGAAGCACATTTCTACAACCGCCTACCATCCATGTGCATCCATGTGCAAACGGCCTTGTGGAACGATTTCATAGGCAACTTAAGACAGCACTAGCAGCAAATGACGACCCCAGGAACTTGGCTGGAAAACCTACCACTGATTTTACTGTCATTAAGAAATGTGGTCAAAGAGGACTTAGGGTGCACTACAGCAGAACTTTATTTGGGGAGAACGCTAACACTTCCTGGACAGTTCGTGGAAAAATATACTCCTTCCAGACCGACTACCTATTTCGTTCAGGATTTGAAACAAAAAATGGGGAACCTAGCCTTTACTCCAACGCGTGCCCAAACAAGGGAGATTTTTACGCCAAAACATTTAAACAGTTGTGATTAAGTCTTTCTGCGAAAAGATGCAGTTAGAAGACCCTTAACTCCCACCTATTCTGGTCCACAAAAAGTAATTAATAGAACGTCCAAGCATTTTACTTTACTTTTGCATGGAAAACGCAAAAGTGTCAGTCGACCGGTTGAAACCGGCTTACATCGATTTATCTCATCAATCGCTTCATGACCCAGACCTAAAACCTTCAACCCCACCAACGCAGCTTACACCTTCAGTAACACTCGCAGAAATTACTACCAAGTCTGGCAGATATGTTCATTGGCTTAGTAGATTTAAAACGTACATAGCGTATTGAGAAAATTTTCTCTCAAAAACTTTTACAATCTGCGGGAGGGCGGGGTATTGTAGAATCAAATTTATACATTTATTGTTTTGAATCTCAAATGTATGCGAGTTAAGCACATAGAGGCTCCCAGCCAAGTTTATAACAACTGGTACATTCTGATTGGTTGAAAAATATCAATTAGGTGGCATCAACTACGTCCGAAGGTACCGACCCAAATTTTGACTTCGAATTGACGCCAGAAAATGTAAACATGTTCTCGATCCACCACGTGACGAACAGAACTAATAAATACGAAACTTTGACGCAAGTTAGTGAATGGACCCTTAAAATATTCAACTCATTCACTTGACTTCATTAGAGATCGACACACAACAGTCAAAGTGAGACGAACCAAGTTTTTCAACGCAAGAACCAACCTTGTCACCCAATTCCAGGCTCACTCACCAGGAAAGAACGTTCACTCCAACAATTTATTTATTCCACTACGAACATCTCCGGTAAAAGAGCGACAACTCTGTAGAAATCACAGTGAGTCAAGAACAATACTTTTTAATTTAATAAAAAAAAAACCAGAACTATTTAATTATTCTGCAACAATAATAATAGTTAACCACAACTTGAAATTCTTCAATATTACACACAATCAAGAACTCTAAAATGTTTTAACAACTTTAGCATATATTTTGTATTTGTTGTGTTTTATAAAATATTTATTGTTGAGCAAATTATGTCTCCTTGATTATTTCACTTGTTGTTTTTTGCCTTTGCTTACACATTCGTAAAGTAAAATTGTACGGGTTGGTTTAGGTCGTCAATACCCATATAATGTTTATATTTTACAAATCACAAAAAAAGTAGTATTTCAAGTCATGAGTTCCTTAACTCATTAAGTTTATATGGATACCATATGCACTGAAAATACAGCATCAGTGTCTGGTGTAATCACATCCCTCTTCTGGATGAATCCAGTGTTTTTCTAGATTGGCTGCTAACTAAGGCAAAAGCTCCAAATCTACCCTATTATTTAAATCATAAACGGAGGAACATGCATTTATGTCTTCCCAAGAACATTAGCGCAAAGTGAACGAAAATGAATCGATCGCTAATTTGGACTTTAAATTCTTGATCTTAAAATATCAGTTATTGGGTATATGGCAGATTTGAAAAGTACATAATTATATTCTCTTATGTCATCACTCGAGGTCTTAATAAAACAATTTCGACATTTCATCTATGTTTTTCTTGTTTACATGTCTGATGCGTATTCATATGGCAACTGATTGCTAACATATGTCTATGACCAAAACTTATAATACTTTGTAAAAAATTGTAGAAATGCAGGTCAACAAATTTCAAAACGTCGTTCGAAATTTTATTTTTCTTTATATCAATGGTTGTTTATTTTGCCTTAAGCTGGTTTGTCTTTAAGATGGTATGTGAGTGTGGAAGGTTTTTTTTTATGTGTGGGTGAAGTTGTTTTCCAAGGATATCTATTTACAGATAAAGAGAAAAAATAAAGAAAACTTTTTGCTTTAGTTTTTATTTTTTCACTTAAGAAGGGAAAAGAACATTCACACGGAGAAGAGAAATTACGAAGGAAGGGGAGGTAATGAAAAATACGCATTAACGCTTTCAACTTGGACACTACAAATTCTAAGCCAAACAAAAAGCCTTTTACATCTTTGTCAAACCAACTTAATTTTTTTTAATGTCACTTTGCTATTTTTTCCTTTTCTACAACAGAAGAAGTAAAGTATTTAAAATAAAATAATGAAGTTTGACATTTACTGCAGCGAACAGCTAAGCACTTGAAAAAAATATACCACGTGATCACGTCACTTACATTTTTATTTCTTTTTTTTTTTTCGTTTGGAGTAAGAAGTCAATCTGCCATTCGTCGTTAAGACGAGAAACAAGTCAGACGTAAGTCTGCTTCAGCAAGGCCGACACGCACGAAAGCGTAGCCGTTTCACTGTATTTACATGAAATTTTCTTAAACATGTTGATTTTTTTTAAATTGGGACAATTTCCTATCCTCGCTTTACTTTTCCTGTTCTATACCGTTCAGGCCCTAACAAATAATGCACAACCAAGGACGCGCAGTTCGAATATTGAAGAAAAAATCCAGAGTTTTGTTCAGAAACTGTGTACATGCAAGAATATAAAGGGATTGACATTAGCAGTCGTTCAAAATGATCGCATTCGCATGGCCAAGGGCTTTGGTTATAAGAATCTGGAGACAAAGGAAAAAGTAGACGAAAAAACGCTGTTTGGAATTGCTTCTCTCACTAAAGCCTTCGCAGCAACAACGCTCGCTAAAATTCTCCCGGAAAACAAGTATGTTCAGTGTTTGTTTTTTTATCTTGCTTTTCAATATATTTTATACTATGTTTTCAAAACATCCAAAGGTTACAAACATTTATCACTTACTACATATAGATAGATAGATATACTAACTTGCATATTTTCAAACATTCTGAAATTAAGATTTACTGCCACTCAATGTAAGAAAAATATTTTCTGTTCTCGTGTGTATATTTTATTGCTGTTTTACTTATAAATCGTTTTCATATTGTTTACTTTAACAAAGATTTTAATTTGTTTTGAACAATAAAAATTAATCTGGCCTTTTGACAAACAAATTTCGAGATAACTCTCGACAACAAAACAGGTTAATAAATATGTGTCGCATTAAAATCATTATAGATGCTGGAATTATTAACAGCTAAAATATTTTTCTTATCTTTACTATTTTAACCTTGTATTGAAAATGTTTAATTCATAGTCGACGATTTAAGGTAATGATATATATCGTTTGGGGACCTTGTGGCACGTAGTTAAAGATTAAATGTAGATCGGAATCCGACAGGAGGATAAGATAAAGAACAAATAAGAAACGTTTATCAATCTAACATGTTTCACTTTTATTAAAGCTTCATCAGAAAATGAGAAGGAAGTGACAAAAAGACAGAAATTTTGCTATTTTCAAATTGTGTGTGGTTTGATTTTCATTGGTCAGTCATGTTTGACGTGCATTATAAACGCAGATAATTCTATATGTATGTAAGTTTGTAAAAATTCTAATTTGTCTGTGC